>JBCFYV010011172.1:65819905-66419905 GCA_039000515.1 Timema cristinae
ACAGGTTACATACACTTGCATCACGACACCTGCACTGGTCTCATTTCCTTCAACAACACAGGTTACACTTGCATCACGACACCTGCACTAGTCTCATTTCCTTCACAACACAGGTTATACTCGCATCTTAACACCTGCACTGGTCTCATTTCCTTCATCAACAAAGGTTATACTTGCATCACGACACCTGCATTGGTCTCATTTCCTTCAACAACACAGGTTATACTTGCATCACGACACCTGCACTAGTCTCATTTCCATCAACAACACAGGTTATACTTGCATCACGACACCTGCATTGGTCTCATTTTCTTCAACAACACAGGTTACACTTGCATCATGACACCTGCACTGGTCTCATTTCCTTCAACAACAAAGGTTATACTTGCATCACGACACCTGCACTGGTCTCATTTCCTTCAACAACACAGGCTACACTTGCATCACGACACCTGCACTGGTCTCATTTCCTTCAGCAACACAAGTTATACTTGCATCACGACACCTGCACTGGTCTAATTTCCTTCAACAATACAGGTTACATATACTTGAATAATGACACCTGCACTGGTATCAATTCCTTCAACAGCACAGGCTATACTTGCATCAGGACACCTGCACTGGTCTCATTTCCCTCGACAACACAGGTTATACTTGCATCAGGACACCTGCACTGGTCTCAGTTCTTTCAACAACACAGGTTACACTTGCATCACGACACCTACATTGGTCTCATTTTTCTCAACACCACAGGTTATACTTGCATCAGGACACCTGCACTGGTCTCATTTATTTCAACAACACAATCTACACTTGCATTGTGATATCTGTACTGGTTTCATTCACTTCAACAACACAGATTGCACCTGCAATGGTCTCATTTCTTTCAACAAAACTTGCATCATGACATCTCTACTGGTCTCATTTCCTTTAAAAACACAGGATACACTTGCATCACGACACCTGCACTCTACTTGTCTCATTTCCTTCAACAACACAGGATACACTTTCATCACTAGGTAAGCAATTTATTATTTATTAAAATTGCATAGTTTAATTTACATCATGAAGCAAGCAATTTCCTTAGTTCCAAAAATAGCAAATACTACATTATATACAAGAAATGTTTTCCTTCCTAGAACAACATAAACTACAACTTGGAAAACGTCATCATCGATATTTTTACTGACTACAACAAAAACTTCTAGTAAAATTCTTATCACAGTATGTATTTAGCCTAAAAACAACTAATTACCTCTCGGTCGGGTGAACTGGGGGTGATTTTTCCTAAATGGTTTTGCACTCTCCCTCCACGCAAATGCGGGTTCACTTCCTCTAATTCAACTTTCCCAATTCCTAATCCATTAGTGTAATTAGTACTTAAAGCGTATAACCCGAACGGGTAGTAAGACGCGATGCTAAATATTAAACTAATTACCTCAGAATCAACACTGGGGGACACATGGACTAATTAATATCAAGCTCCTCTGGTCTGGTTTACCTGTAACAGGGAGGTTAGGGTTATACCTCAGCCGGGTATGTTAATGGTGGTTTTCCCTAAATGGTATTTCACTATTATTACTATACCACACGTCTTACTACCCGTTAGGGTTATACGCCCTTACACTAATGTGTAATGATAGGGTGATTGTGAGTTGTAATGGAAGACTTACAGTTTAACATGGAATCCAAACCACGGTGGAGGCCTGACATTCCACACATTCACAAGTTGTGAGTGATACACATCTTGTCAAAGATAAAGGAAGGGTTTGGTAATCAGATAAATCTGTGCCTAGACCGAGGATTGAACCCCGGACCCCAGCACAGAAGTCAGACACCTTACCCCAAGACCACCAGGTCACCCTATTTCACTCTTCCTCAGTATAAATGCTTGTACATTTGTTAAAAATTGTATCTTCCAAGACCCTACCATATTGGTGTAGTTAAATGTGTATAGCTTGGATGGGTATTAAAACGCGTGGAAAAAGATAGTGTGTATATTTAAAGATGTTTTATGTTCTCATTTAATTGAACAAAAACTTTATATATATATATATATATATATGTATATTACATATAAATAAAGTTTTTATAAATAACTTAAATCAATTTGGCACTGTACAACACATTTAATAAGAATCCTTGTATATGTAAAGTGTTGAAAGGCATATGATTATTTTAACATGCCACAATATCTACTCCTCTGTTGTGATCACTGGTCCAATAATGACGATACGGAAGTAGGGATGTGATATCAAAACAAAAGTATCGATACTGGACTCATTTAAGGTATAGGAATAAAAATCGATACCGTAATATTATCGAAATAAAAGTAACTATCGCAGTAAATATCGGTATTGAAATTTTAATCTGGACAAACGTATTATTTTTTTAATTTCAACTTAAGCATCATAATTGTGTTTTCATATTTATTTAAACACTGAAAATTATGTTTATTTAGCCATATTATAGTATACATAGGTCTGTCGCTTATCTGCTATGTGTTGGAACTTGGAAGGTATTATAGATAGTACTATATTATGGATATTATAAATGGTTTTACCATACCAGCTATAGTTCTTTTGTTTTTTATATAAAAAAGGGTTGAGAATTGAAAACTAGTGTCATTTGTTCTTCCTCCACATTATAGACTAGTAAACATTTAATCCCAGCATGAGCGAAGATAACAAAAAAGTTGCTCTCGATACCGGAGTGTGAGTACTAATATTAGTAAAAGTATCGAGTAAAAATACTGGTATCAAAAGGGAAATATCGATATTAGTAAAAGTATCGATTAATTTTTCACATTCCTATACCGAACCATATTTTAATGTAGCCTATCTTAAACTCGTGACCTTATAACATTAATTTTTATCAATGCGCTCTTGAATCTAACTCCAAATCCTTCGAAACAACAGTAACAATAAATACATTTTAAAACAGGTTGGTTTTGAGTGTGCGCAGTGTTAACATTTATTGCTCTATTTATTGTATAATAAAGCCTAATCAACAAATTGTTTAGCAAAAATGCCTTAAGAGCGTGCATCACATGCCAATCAACTCTGTGATACAGTCAACTCGAAATCATAAATTTACATGAACACTATTGCATGTGGATCATTTCTGATTAAACATAAATTCAGAAAGAGTTATTAAAAGTTTCTAATATAAAACATTGTTGAAATATTAAATGATATTTGGATATAAAACTACATTGAAAAGATCGTTATTGACCATTTTAGAATGGCTTCAGAGAAAAAAGTTGTGCACAAATCTTCATTCTGTCATAATATGGACATACTGTAGTTATTAACAAGAAATTTTGTCGCTTTTTCCCCCATCTTCACCCGGAAAATTTCGATTAATCATTCAAATGCAAATGCACTGCACACATTTCTGGTATATCTTGTCTTTTCCCTTTACTTCCATACCAGGTGACCTGGTGGTCTAGGGGTAAGGTGTCGGACTTCTATGCTGGGGTCCGGGGTTCAATCCTCGGTCCCGGCACAGATTTATCTGATTACCAAACCTTTCCTTCACCTCTGACAAGACATCTTGTGAATGTGGGGAATACCAAGCCTCCACCGTGGTTCGGATTCCACGTTAAACTGTAGGTCCTTCATTTCATCTCACAATCACCCTACCTTTACACATTAGCGTAAGTGCGTATAACCCGAACGGGTAGTAAGACGCGGTGCTAATAATAATAATAATAATAATAATAATAATAATAATACTTCCATACCTTGCGCGAGCCGGGAGCTGAGCTGGGCCTGCTTTGATTAACACTCTTAATGGCTCCACCATCGTAATTTGAATACATTTACAACCAAACGTTTAAATAACAACTTTTACGTACATCGGTGGTAGCACAGTCTAAGGTATCACTCTCACAATAGGTTGGGTTACAAGTGATGGAAAAGCTGGAGTTCAGATCACGAGTTGATGTACTGGGGGTGATTTTTTTTCAACGGATTTTCTCAACTTGCCATCCCTGCTAACTTAAACACAAATCCTCTTAATTTCAACTTTACACATTCTTACCCCAACGGTATAAATGTACGGACACATCCGACAAGTGGTGTGAATAAAAAAAGTGTATTTTAAGGACCCTCATTGTTGTCTTGTAATCAATGATCTCAGATGAGGTAGCGGGCTCCTGACAAGTACTTCTTGTGCAGCGCGAGTTAAGAGCTAACAAAACACCAAGTTCTCTACAACTATTTGTTTCAATTTCAATGGGTCGGGAGACCTAACTGAAGGTCACTTGCCAACTAGTCAATATCAAACATCATACAAACAAATCAAAAATCATTTCCCTAATTCAATGTATAGTTTCTGCCGTTCTTGTACTATGTCGTTTTTAGCACCGCGTCTTACTACCCACTCGTGTTATATGACTATGTACTAATTACACTAATGTGCTAAGGATTAGGAAAGTTTTTAATCTAGAAGAAGTGCACCCATATTTGAGTGGAGGGGGAGTGAAAAGTCATTTATGAGAACGACCCTCAGTGACCTCGACCGGAATTGAGCTCCAATCTCCCCGTCTTCGGCAGTACAGTGTAAAACGAGAGTAGTGTGTTAGACTACGCAATGACCAAAGCGGGTATTCGGTGCTTTCTGGCTTTTAAGGTAAATTAAGCTTTTCAAAACATTCTAATATGCTAAAATAACTTGAACTTGCCCTAACTCCCTCATCCTTGAATATATAAGCCAGTGCGCAACATTGCTGTTCAGTTGTTTCAAATATGTTAATGCATTCGGAAAAGCTGCCGCTAGTTCTTGAGAATTCCGCCAGGATCGGTAGCCTTCAGACAGTTAAACACCCGACATGAGTTAGAATATGAGTTTACTTCCTACAGACCTAGCTCAAGTGTTTCGATTCCGAATTCAATTAATCAAAAACTGTAGAAAAAAACAAAAGTGGCATAAAATTTAGCGGGAAATATTTTTGTATATAAAACTGTATTTTTTATATCAAATAAAAGAGTTTGATATATGTATTAAAGGTAGTTTCGTTGATACTAAAATAAGAAACAAACTATCATATTAGTTAAAGGAAAGTAGTATACTATCTTGCCTTGTGTATAATCTGTATATTATTTTGAAATAAACCCTAGCCGGTGGAAATGTGGTTAAATTTCAAACTCATTTAGTTTGTTTTGTCGGTAATGGAGAGCTCAGGGGGGGGGGGGGGGGTTGATCTTTGCCGGGCTAGTTTTCAACACGTAATCTAGCGTTGTGGGTTCCCTACCTTCTCTCCACGCAAATGCAGGCTCAATTATTTTAAGTAGTCCTACTCTTTCAATTTAGTCATCAATATACCTAGTATTGGACAAGCTATAAAATAAAAATTAACATGGAAAGCAGTGTCAAAATTTAGAATGACACGCTTCGGTAGCAGAATGGTCTAAAGCATTACCCTCGTAATGGACTAGACTACCGCTACCAGTCAGATTGGGTTTATAGTTCTGGTCGGGTGTACTGAGGGTGTTATTCTAAAAAATATCTTCACCCTGCATGCAAATTTGGGTACACTTCCTTTAAATTTAACCTTCCTTATCCCTAACATAAAAATTTAATTAATTAGTACATAAATGGGGCATAATGCGTAATGTAAAATAATAACGCTGACAATTAACAACTAATGAACCGAGTGAAGCTAGGTTCTGATTTAACTTGGCCATTTGGAATTTTTCTCTCTGTCTGCCTGTATATTTGTTCCATGATAAATGCGTTCCCCCAATTTTAACGAAATTTGGCATGGACATTCTTTGAACCTAGGACGAACAGTTAATGTAGATGGCTTTTAGATCTGGTAAACCATTTAAAAGATAAGGACCACTATAAAAAGAAAGAATGTATGTTTGTTACGTAATAACTACTAAATTCATGGACTAATTTTTGAACCTTGAGTGAACAATGTATGTACAGTACATAGTTTTTCAATGTGGTTATTCGTTTCACTATTGCGTCCGCTCAAAAGGTTTTTCTCTTAATATGAATACAATAATATTAATATTTAGCATCGCGTCTTACTACCCGTTCGGGTTATACGCTTTAAGTACTAATTACGTTAATGTATTTAGGAATTGGGAAGGTTAAATTAGAGGAAGTGAACCCGCATTTGCATGGAGGGAGAGTGGAAAACCATTTGTGAAAAACCACCCCCAGTTCACCCGATCGAGATACGAACCTCGATCTCCCCGTCCTCAGCAGTCGAGCTCAACACGACAAGCGCGTTAGCCAACTACGCCACCAAGGTGGGTAATATGAATACAATGAACTGTTGAATATGGTATTCAACTTTTTCTGTATAACTTGATAACCAAAGGGAAAATATCCATTTCAAATCCAAGGAGAAATTATATAAAATAACTTAACATTAAACACCCACTTCGGTGGCCGAATGGTCTAACGCAATACTCTCGCAATAGACTATACTGCCAATTATGGGAATGGTGAGGTTTGAATCTCGGTCGAGTGTACTGAGGGTGTTTTTTCCTAAATGGTTTTCCATTCTCCCTCCACGTAAATGTGAGTACACATTCTCTAAATATAATCTCCTTAGTCCCTAAAGCCTGAACGGTTGAAGGACATGGTGCTAAAATAATGCTAACCCAAAGATAAATCTTAAGGCTGTAATAACACTAAGAACATGGAGAGAGCAAGGTCTTCTGTTCACAGGACTACAATAGCAACAGATGCCAATACCTTATTTGGTTTAGGACTCAAACAATCTTAAGTTTGATTTTGGAAAACTACAATTACTTTACTACCTTAAAATGTTGATTGACATTTTAATTGTACACACAATTAACATACATTTAAATAATATTTGGTTGTATGTATTGTAATGGCTGGCTGCTACTGATTTTATGAGAGATGTCTTAGGTTAATGTGATATGTAATTAGTGTCCTGTTTATAGAAAGTTCAAGTTAAAGAGTCAAGTAAATAAAACACTTAAAATAAATTTGTAAATAGTTCACAAAGAGTAATCACATTCACCCCAAATAAGTATTAAGACTCGCTTAGGTCAAATAATGAGGAGTTAATGCATACATCTTATTAATTAACGTGAATAACCCCACGCCCAGGTAACGTCTGATACTCAAGGCCCGCCGAATAGAGATACCCCCACATCCAGTAGTTAAAATACTCTTCAAGTCAAGTAGTTAGGCGTGTCGGTTTGCGACAGCGGGGTTTATCATTCTTTCTTCTTTACGCTATCTAGTTAGGCATATATTATCGAGCTTATTTTAGGAACACTGATTTTATGTTGTAAACAGTAAAATGTGTGTGTTTATACTTTAATTAATATTGATTGAAAACCTAGGTAGCTTCGAGATAAAGTGATCGCCTTTTCACCCGAAGTATACCGGCTCAAACCCGGCCGCAGTCGATGGATTTTTACTAAGAAACAAAACTCTGTAGCACAACTATCTTCGGATAAGAAGTAAATCTGTTGGTCCCATGTCAATTGAGATATGTAAAACATCCCTAAAAGGCATGATATGAGATACTTTTCTGCGAAACTTGCAGTCTCTTTCTCGTTCGGGGTGGAAGGCCACAAATAACCTCTGCACTTATTCATGACTTAACTAGTATATAAATTTTCCCCAAATGGAACGGGCGGGCGGCACTACCCAGCTGAAAGTGTGAGTATGTGACCTGCTCCGGGTGTATTAAGAAGAACATCAAACCAACCTTCGAATTGCAAACTATTAATTGATTCAAGATAGAATGATTATAAAAAGAGTAGCTTACTGAGAATAAAGATTAACTACTCCAGTTACTGTGTACCTTGTGATGTGTCTCAAGGAGTTGGCCAATCGGCTAGAGTAGAACAAGCGCATGCGCCTGTTTCTGTCTAATGAAGCGACCTTTTATATCCATAAGAATACACGCGTGCATAGTTTTAAGAAATTAAATAATGTATCATAATCTACCATTAGTATATCTAAATTTAGATTGTAACAAACTTTTCCTCCGGTTTTTTTCTACTGTCCAATTTGAATGTAGTAGACCTGGCTCTTATAGGCATGTCTTGTTTTCATTATCAAAGATTGGTATTTTAGGTGAGGTTAGATGGTAACTCCTGGTTATTTTTTCGCACCTTACATTGCTGAATGGGGGCTTCTTAAATTAATATATTCTTGTTTATTATATTATATTATATTATATTATATTATATTATATTATATTATATTACATTATATTATATTATATTATATTATATTATCTTTAAGCTCTTTAATTTTTTTTAATTTGAAATAAAAACCTTTTTTGATTAATTTTTTTACTATATTAATTATTTTGGTCCTACCATTTTCAAGGCAGAAAAAATGTTCAAATCATAAACAATATGGCCATCACTTTCCTTTTATCATTATTTAATTATTTACAATTGGATTTGTCACTTAAATCAATTTGATTATTTGGCTAAATTACCTACAAAGGAAAGATAGTAAAACGTTAGGTTTTTTTTGTTTAAAATTAAATTAGCATTTAAAGCAAATAAACTATTCAGCCCTATAACCCGCAAATTATTTAATACCAACTTTGCAGTAAAACCACGATAAGATAAAAAAAAAAATGTCATATGACATTTATTTACTTCACCGTAACAGTTTGTATATGTATTTATAACAGTTTCACTCTTCCTTTGTTTTGTAACTTGAAGAGCAATTTTAGTATAGTTAATAAACAAACTGACACACAAATGATCGAAATGTACACAGGTGTTTAAAACTATTTCATAACTACCCTATACAAATTCATACAAATCTTCAGATATCGAGATAACCGATTATTTTGTGGCACGTGACTTAGAGGGAGCATTGGTTGATCAAGCTGAGCATAAGCTAAGAAATTCTCTAGAGAAGACAAACCACATTATTGCGCAATGAACCATTCCCAAATTACAGTCATTCAAGCCCAAACACAGGTATTCACAAATAATTACCTTGTTAAAGCTCAAGTGGATTTGGCAATTTACGTTGCCTTATTTTTGTTTTGTTTTCCATTTAATGGTTCGTCTTTACCCTCACGAGTTAAGAGTTCGGGCAATAAAACGTGAATTATTATGAATGACAGGCATGTAAACACCTGAGAAACACTACGTTGTTTATTATAAAGTGGAGCACGAGGCGTATTTTTTTGTCCGCATTTTCTGTCCAGACATGAAGATGTTGGAAAAGCACGCTACAGTGAACGCTGACGATTTAATAATAATGATTGTGCCGAGAAATGTAATTTGAAGAAGTGAGATTTAGAAAGTCAAAAGAAGAAGGGAATTTAAGGTTTGGACCGAAAGGAACATTACTTTAACCGATTACGATGCTTTAAAAAAACTCTGTGAAAATAAAAATATGCATATATTAAAGGAAAATAAAGATCCTCATGAGCCTAAAAGTGATTTTAAGGAAGTGTTTACTGTCATCCTCATTATTATAAGAGGAAGTTAACCCATACAAATTATTATAAGCATATAAATCGTATTAAATGATCAGTACTACGCGAGAAGCCTTGTAGGGACGTGCTATGAATATTCAAGATGATTCTGATCCTGTAACAAATCATATTGTGTGTATCATATGAATGGTCAGGTCAATGTCAAGGAGGTTGTATTTTCTTGGAATGTTCTCACACTAGCTGAGGACCTTTAGAAAAAAGAAACTTGTTAATAGTGCTTTTACTAAAACCTAAAGATGAAAAATATGGTGCAGTAATATATATTTTTAATGCAAACAAGACAAGTATAGCTCATCTACGATGGGAGTGTAGTAAATGACAGCTTTATTGCAAACATTGGTTGGAAGTATTATTAGACTCGTTTGATAACACTTCTTATTGACGATATAGTATTACTAAGCATATAAAAATTATTTCCGAATAGGTTGACATTAGTGACTTTCAGCCAATGTTAGCAATAAAGAACCTTCTGCTCTCACCTACACCCCCACAGTAGATGAGCTATAGTTGATAGTATACGCTTATCAATGACACGTGAACAGGGATTTGAACCATGGGCCTTTGTGTTTATCTGTCAAATTTCCAAGCTTCAAATCCCTGTGCATGTGTAACTTTACAGGAAAAAAAAAAGTCTTATCAAAAGATGTCTTAATATAAAGTGATAATATGATGGTCATTAATTAATAATATGGTCATTAATTGGGATGATTTTTTTTTCTCATTTTAAAATCAACAGTTGACAGGTTTTTGAAAAATAAAAATAAAGTCGAAATTGGCCATGTTTTTACAAAATTAATATAAGTTGAGTACAATATATAAAGTAAAATAAATAAAGTAACTAGGGGTGTGTGGGATTCCATAATTTCGGGATTTCCACGGGAAAAATATTTCCCGTTCCCGACCCGATTGTCGGGAAACATATTCTGTAATCCCGAAAATTTCGGAAAAGTTCGGGAATTGCTTTGTTTCCATATTTAATTTGCTTTTAAACTTGATTTTCATGTTTTATTTATCATTTAAATATATGTGTATGTCAACTTATTATAGATGTAAATTTAGATTTAATCTGTGTTTCATAAATCTATATAATTTAAGTAACCTAAGTTATAGCAAAAGTATTAAAATTGCTTAAATTTTCAACTTTATTTTTACTATTTGTTTAAATTTTCTCTATTAGGACCTATGTATTCATTTGACAAATTAAATATTGTCAGTGTTTTAAGGTACTTAATATTAACAGATTTAGAAATAATTAGTTTTACATTTTTAATTCCCGTTCTTGTCTCAAAGTAAGGGATTCTAAAATTCGCGTTACCAATCTCGTGTCGAAGTAAGGGATTCTAAATTCGCGTTACCAATCTCGTGTCGAAGTAAGGGATTCTAAAATTCCCGTTACCAATCTCGTGTCAATGTAAGGGATTTTAAAATTCCCATTACCAATCTAGTGTCGATGTAAGGGATTCTAAAATTCCCGTTATCAATCTCGTGTCGATGTAAGGGATTCTAAAATTCCCGTTACCAATCTCGTGTCGATGTAAGGGATTCTAAAATTCCCGTTACCAATCTCGTGTCGATTTAAGGGATTCTAAAATTCGCGTTACCAATCTCGTGTCGATGTAAGGGATTCTAAAATTCACGTTACCAATCTCGTGTCAAAGTAAGGGATTCTAAAATTCCCGTTAACAATCTCGTGTCGATGTAAGGGATTCTAAAATTCCCGTTACCAATCTCGTGTCGATGGTTGAGTCTGGTTCCTGATCTCATCTCGAACAAAAAAAGTCGATCTCAACCACCCCTATAAATAACCCTATATACTTATTTTTTCGGAGGAAATTTCATTTTAAATTAGTTTAATTGTAACAGATTGTTGATGATTTCCTTCATATTAAAATATAAGCATACTACATGATAAGTATTATGTATGATTGTGACGTATCATTTATCTTTATGTACTGCCAATGATATGTGTAAATCAAGATTTATAATTTCTGTCTGGTTATCGGGTGAACGAATCCTAGCGCTAACTGTGAACACCCACACAACTGAGAGATATGTATCTCTATACTAGAATCCTAGCACTAACTGTGAACACCCACACAACTGAGAGATATGTATCTCTATACTAGAATCCTAGCGCTAACTGTGAACACCCACACAACTGAGAGATATGTCTCTCTATACTAGAATCCTAGCGCTAACTGTGAACACCCACACAACTGAGAGATATGTCCCTCTATACTAGAATCCTAGCGCTAACTGTGAACACCCACACAACTGAGAGATATGTATCTCTATACTAGAATCCTAGCGCTAACTGTGAACACCCACACAACTGAGAGATATGTCTCTCTATACTAGAATCCTAGCACTAACTGTGAACACCCACACAACTGAGAGATATGTCCCTCTATACTAGAATCCTAGCGCTAACTGTGAACACCCACACAACTGAGAGATATGTATCTCTATACTAGAATCCTAGCGCTAACTGTGAACACCCACACAACTGAGAGATATGTATCTCTATACTAGAATCCTAGCGCTAACTGTGAACACCCACACAACTGAGAGATATGTCTCTCTATACTAGAATCCTAGCGCTAACTGTGAACACCCACACAACTGAGAGATATGTATCTCTATACTAGAATCCTAGCGCTAACTGTGAACACCCACACAACTGAGAGATATGTCTCTCTATACTAGAATCCTAGCGCTAACTGTGAACACCCACACAACTGAGAGATATGTCTCTCTATACTAGAATCCTAGCGCTAACTGTGAACACCCACACAACTGAGAGATATGTCTCTCTATACTAGAATCCTAGCGCTAACTGTGAACACCCACACAACTGAGAGATATGTCTCTCTATACTAGAATCCTAGCGCTAACTGTGAACACCCACACAACTGAGAGATATGTATCTCTATACTAGAATCCTAGCGCTAACTGTGAACACCCACACACTGAGAGATATGTATCTCTATACTAGAATCTAGAGAAGGGTTCGCAAATGTTGCACGTGTTGTGTATTTTGTTTAGTATTATTCTTAGGGCTAAGACTATAAGGCCCATTCGAGTGACAGCAGTTCTCCTTATGCTTTAAATATTTATTATTATTATTATTATTATTATTATTATTATTAGCACCGTGTCTTACTACCCGTTCGGGTTATACGCACTTACGCTAATGTGTAATGGTAGGGTGATTGTGAGATGAAATGAAGGACCTACAGTTTAACGTGGAATCCGAACCACGGTGGAGGCCTGGCATTCCCCACATTCACAAAAAATATTTATTAAGTGGAGGAAGGTCGTCATTCGAATGCACTTCATAATCTCCGTCATTAGTCCCTTAGTCAAAATTTAACCGAACACACTTATACATTCTCACTCCACTCCGAAGACCTATATGACCTAATAAGCAGACGAGCGTGGTAAATCTAAAATTGCACATAAACATTTTATTGGTCCACAATAATGAGTGAGGTCTGGATGAACGCAAAGAATGTGGTCAGTAAAAACAAAGAATATCAAGTCGAACGATTGGCGCCACTACGCCAACACACCTAAACCACACACACACGTCCTCGCACAAAGACAAACATATGTGGGTGAAGTCAGGCTTGGGGGATTACCTCTCACTTCTCTCGCTCCAGTTAGGACCAACATTGCCCCTGGCTTTTCTTGTGCAACCGGACTTGTTATACTCTTTCTTTAGCCAGCACTTTCTCTTATCATTGGGGAGTTAGGGTGTGCACTTGGTTAATTGTAGATCACAGTTGGGCAGTAATGATCGAGATTTGTTGGTAATGACTGCAGGGGGCAGTGTAATTTAATTCACACACTCCAGTTGGTCGAGGAGAAGGCGAAGGACGTGTGGATGGATGTTGCTACATAGATTTATTCAGAAGCGTAGTAGAGTGAAACAAAAACTCGACCGGTAAAACTCATTATCAATGAGAGGCGAGGCAACAGCATACACGGGCTTTAATGAACGGACTTTCAAACCAATCACAGCCTTCACTGCAAGGTTTATGAAACCTTTTTCAACTGTATGTCTGTATATAGTATTTTTAAATGGTTTTATGACAATCTACGGTGACCTGGTGGTCTAGGTGTAAGGTGTCGAACTTCTGTGCTGGAGGTCCGGGGTTCAATCCTCGGTCCCGGCACAGATTTATCTTATTGACAAACCCTTCCTTCACCTCTGACAAGACGTGTATTAATCACAACTTGTGAATGTGTGTAATGCCAGGCCTCCACCGTGGTTCGGATACCACGTTAAGATGTAGGATCTCCATTTCATCTCACAATCACTCTACCATTACATATTAGTGTAAGTGCGTACAACCCGAACGGGAAGTAAGACGCGTTGCTAATAATAATAATAATAATAATAATAATAATAATAATAATAATAATAATAATAATAATAATAATAATAATAATAAATATAATAATACAAACTAAAACCAGTTGTTTTCCTGAGGCCTGTATATTGTCAGGTCTGTTCACTTGGTTGATTTGTGGACCTGTGAGCCAGGGCCAGGATACACGCTACATCCAAAATGTGTTGTTTTTTTTCCTCAAAAGATTCAAATCTGATTTCAAGTAATGTTTGTTGCGCCTGGTCTTATTCACATTTTTCATCAAGTCCCTAGTAAGTAATAATTTTAATAACAATGTTGGGGAATGTATCCTTAAAGTTAAAACCTTAAGAAAATATATAATTTAAATAATATCCTTATAAAATATGTTCAAATAAAGAAATGAACGATTACTAGATGGCCTTAGCGACGGCAGCTAGCAATAAAGTAGAGCTTAAAATGTCCACAAAATGTGTCCCAAAATATAAGGCCAGTTCATTGTGCGAGGCCTCTTGTCTACCTGCTGATATTTTCCCATCTTCCCCTGACGAGTTGTCCTACTCACCCTACTAATTGCACCTTGACAGCATTGACTTGCATTTCAAAATCAGTATCTCCTTGTTTCTTGTTCTAGATAGACATAATGTTCCCAAGGACCTTTTTATTCAACATCCTGACAGGAAGATTCCTAAAGTCTATTGTTATTATGAAACCCATTAGCTTAAACTGTAGATGATTTATGTTTTTTTTTTTTTAATACTTTGAGATCAAAAAAATAATTTTGTAACAACATAAGATTAAATTTTAGAATAATTTAAGAATTTATTATATTCATTTCAATATTATATCTCCAAAACCTTCCGAATAAAACGCAAGTAATACATTAGCGTAGGAAGTCATATTCTGACTTAATGGCGCGTCACAGATAGACAACGTCCTGAATGAAGTTAGTGTTTGCCATTTCATTAGAAATTACAATGTCGATATCAATAGAAATCAAACTAATTCGTGCAAGCAGTTGTAAGCTGTGGCTACCCTCAATTGGGCCCATTTTGTTTACCATAGTCCCAAATTAATTAAAAACATTGTCCAATCCAACCTAGTCACGGTTGCTCGTCCTACAAATATAGCCACTTTGGCACTGATAATGATGTTGAAATAACATTATTTGATTGATTAATTGCCTCAGAGAATTCTTTATCTTCAACCATCCATCCGGGATGAAAGCATTTAATTACACTAATTGAGAAGGTCTAATAAGATACAGCCTAGAGGATTCTTTTTTTAGAACTGCGTCTTAAAACCCGTTCGGATTATATTCTTAAGTACTAATTATGCTAATGGGTTTAAGAATTAAGGAGGTTAAAATTAGAGTTAAGTGTACTCCCATTTGAGTGTAGGGAGGGTGGAAAAACATTTTGTAAAAACCACATTTAGTAG
Source organism: Timema cristinae (assembly GCA_039000515.1). NCBI lineage: Eukaryota > Metazoa > Arthropoda > Insecta > Phasmatodea > Timematidae > Timema > Timema cristinae. The sequence goes on from JBCFYV010011172.1 coordinate 65,835,197, forward strand.
GACTACATCCGACCGAGATACGAACCTCAATCTCCTTGTCATCGGCAGTCTAGTCCATTGCGAGAGTAGTGCGTTAGACCATGCGGCCACCAGACTAGTCTATAAGAAATCAACCAGAGTTTAGTGTGAAGGGTATTGTGAGAAGTTAGCAGAGTAGATGAGCCTGACACTTAGTCTGCATGCCCTAAAATGTTACTAACTATTCTAATGGCTGATTTAACCGATGTCAACTTGAATTTGGAAAATGCTAGTCTCATCTTAAAAATAAGGAATATAAATAATCCATAATATATAAATATGAAATTGAAATAGGTCTGGGATGATAGTGGTATCTAGTTAATGGTCTACTCGTTTGACCACCAGGCTCCGGAGTCGGAATACAGTTAACAGGGGTAAGGGGAACTGACTGGCCAACCTCTTCTTTGTTCGTCTTGGTACCGACCTCGCGATTATGGAGCACCAGGTCAAATAAATTTGCTCTGCGCATTCACTGTGGCGTGAAATATGACACTCCCTATCTATAACCTACTAAGATGGGGCAACAATGTTTTATAGTAAAAGATTGACCTTCAAACCCGGCTACAACACGTTAATGGGACATAGTTATGTATTTAGGTGCTAGACACAAAATGAACACTATAAGTTCGAAATTCACACCCGGCTACAACACGTTACTGGGCTGAATGTCAGTAGGTGCTAGACACAAGATGAACACTAGAAGTTCGAAATTCACACCCGTCTACAACACGTTACTGGGACATAGTTATATCAGTAGGTGCTAGACACGAGATGAACACTAGAAGGTCTAAATTCACACCCGGCTACAACACGTTACTGGGACATAGTTATATCAGTAGGTGCTAGACACGAGATGAACACTAGAAGGTCGACATTCACACCCGGCTACAACACGTTACTGGGACATAGTTATATCAGTAGGTGCTAGACACAAGATGAACAATAGAAGGTCGACATTCACACCCGGCTACAACACGTTACTGGGCTGTCTGTCAGTAGGTGCTAGACACAAGATGAACACTAGAATGTCAACATTCACACACAACTAGAACACGTCACTTGGACGAATGTTGGTAGGTTATATTGACTAGGTGAACTCTCGAATAAGTGTATATATATAATGTCACAGCCTCGATAGTTAGTGAACTCGTGGTGAGTTGGGTTGGTCAGTATGATGGAACGGGCTCTTGAATAATGTTTATCTTTAGTTGGTATGAGCTGCCTGAAGGGCGATTAATTTGAGTTTCTATGAGAAGCCTGAATGGCGCTTGCTTTGAGATTGTAAAAAGAGCTAGAAGGGCTCTTACCACTGGTGGTATGAATAATTAAAATAAGACAATATGACTTTTTGGTTAAATCACATTTACTAAGATCCATGGCATTTGAGATATCTGAAGGATCGTGTCACGTGTGTGACGAGAGAGAATTGTAATAACTTTCCTGCTTCTAATTTTTATGTATCATTTTCACCTTGTATTACTACTCGTCAGGAATTTTTACATTTAACCACAATAAAGTTTTAGGGACGAAGAAGAAAGAATTAAGAGGAAATGTACCCAATTTTCCTGGAGGAAGAGTGGTAAACCATTTAGGAAAAAAAACCTACTACACCCACTGGAATTTGAACTCCTACCTCAACGTCATTGTAAAAATCAACTATATGAGCTTGAAGTTTAGTCCACCTGTCCACCAATGTGGGTGATAATGAAATTAGGTCCACTGAATGTCATGGTCAACTCCATGATTCTGTAGAATCCTCAAGGGGAGGATGCCCAAATAATACAAAAAATACCAAAAGGGGGGAACAACAATAGAAGTGAGTGCTATGGAGTTCAAGACTTTGAATGTTATACTCAAAACATTCAAATACTGAAGCTCGCAACTCTCACACCTGTTGCTGAGCTATCGAATGGGATCGTCTACCTCTGGAAAGATTAGAGACTGCAACCTGCCTACCATTCACAATACACAAAAGATATATATTTTACGTACTACCTTGGGTATGATGGGATAAATATATAATAAAAATTAGTATAAGTCAAAGTTAGTCGATATTTATTAGCTATAGCTCAATTAGATGTTTAACAGTTCCATTAAATATATACATAGTTGTTGTTGCGATGTATAAAGAAAATAGATTAAATTCATAAACAACTATGAATTGAAGTCAAACCAAAGAGTCTGAGGTTAAATATTCATCAGATTACTTAAATGTTAACTTAAGATGTCGCCCATAAGAAATGGGGCATAGTAAATAACAACATGATAATTTGAATTCCATCATTAAATATTAATCCTTTAAAAATGGCACCTAGTCAATGACAACAAGACAATCTAATTTCAAATATAATATATACGTTCATTAGGAATGGCACATAGCATATGACAACAAAATAAGTTAAATTCAAATATTAAGTGTTCGCCCATTAAAATGGGACATAGCAAATGGCAACAAGATAAACTAATTTCAAATATAAAATATTCGTCCATAAGAAATGGCACATAGCGTATGACAATAAGATATGTTAAATTCAAATACTAAATATTTGTCCATAAGAAATGGCACATAGCGTATGACAATAAGATATGTTAAATTCAAATACTAAATATTTGTCCATAAGAAATGGCACATAGCGTATGACAATAAGATATGTAAAATTCAAATACTAAATATTCGCCCATTAAAACGGGACGTAGCAAATGGCAACAAGATAAACTAATTTCAAATATAAAATAGTTCCCGTGAACATTACTTTAAACAATACAGTACATAATCGATACAATCGATTATTCGTGACTCTACTGGCGATAAGTCGCCCTGACCTTGCAATGAAGTGATCTCTAAAAAAAAAACTATGTTCCTAACTGTCAGATTAATTTTAAAGTTATTTGAAATTTAAGCCAAAATTGATATTTGAAAAGATTTACATTTTAAGAAGTTTAATTTGCCGAAAATGGATTTAGTTCTTACATTTTACGTAGCTGAAAGTCGGAGCTTATCCTATCCCTGATATGACTCAGGCCCAATTGTAAAGTTTGTAGCCACAGGCACCTGAATATATACCCTAAAGCACAGAAGAGGGGAAGATGGAAAAAAAGGGGGGAATAACATTCGAGAATAAAAAAGGAACACAAGAAAGCGCAAGTTGATTTGCTTCGAGAGAGGCCGTGGGCGTTCGGGAATCTTCTCGGAGGGGATCTCTTTACTGTGCAAGTCCAATCAACCCAAGGCGTTGGCTTGAACTTGCCATTCAGTCTTCACAGTCAGTATTCAATTTTCCCGGTTCAGTGAAGGTGCGTTAGGTTGTTTTGTGTCGTTCTTCCACGCAGCCCCAGTCAACAAGCAAACGGGGTAAGTCTTGACTATTTATGTTTGTTTCGTGTCTATCATAAAACATCCGATGCTACAATTCTAAATAAACAATTTAAAATATTGACATTTTTCTTTGTCATCAGTAAACTTTTTTTTTTACTTTTTAATTGTAATCAAAATATTAAATCATAATTTTTAAGTGTAATTACCTATAATATTACGAAAATTAATTATAATGTTTCAATCTAAATAGTGATAAAAAGCTAAGAGAAAGATACAAAATCTTTAAACGATTTACTATTACAGTGACGATCCAAGATATTAGCTTATTTTTCTAGATTGAGACCGGGTTATTTATATATTTATTTTAATACGTTACAGATTTCGGCTCATGGTTGGTCTTAAAATTTGAGAGTTGTTTGTTTATTTTTATCGCCACCTCTCACTACCTGTTCAGGTTATATGCATATAGGATCACTGATCTAACAGGGTAGGAATGAGGAAGGAAGCATTTTAGAGGTATTCTACCCGCGTGGAAGGAGAGTGGGAAAAATTTAGGGGAAAAAACCCTCGATAGACCAGACTGGGAATTCGAGCCCCAATTTCCCCGTCATCAGCAGGCCAGTCTAACACGAGAATGACGCCTTAGAGCAGGCATATCAAACTTGTGACCCGTGGGCCTCATGTGGCCCGTTCCATGATGCTATGTGGCCCGAGGACCTTCTAATGAACCAACATATAATGCGGCCTGATTGTTCCTTTTATATATTGAAGGAATACACAATTTGAAATTATGACATTTCGAAATTGGCCATTATTTGGTGAAATCTATCAAATGAATTTGGTTTGGTGTATCACATGTTACTCTTCATTCAGTAGAGGTTGATCCACAAAAATCTTGCCAGTATGTGCAATGTTTTCCAGCATATATTACGTGTATTTTTGATCATGAAAAGGCTCGAGGAGTTACTTTTGTCATCCATTTTGAACGTGACTTCAACAAGAGAGCTAAAGTCACTCACACACTTGTTGCAAATATAAAATTTCAAATTTTTGTTAGAAAAATATTGGATAAGTTTTAACATTGTATGTAATCTTAACTGTCGTTTGTCACGTGATTCTTCGGAGGGTTTGTTGTTATTGGTTGTTGTTTTGTTGTCGTCGAGCTGTAGAGTCACTTGTAAGGCTCTTCTTCGGGAGCCCGACGTGATGATGACAAGGGTCAGATTTTAATTTTATTTATATGTGACTGCAGTTAATGGAGACATTTGTTTTTATTCGATTATAAAAACATTTGGCCCAGAATTACTTTATTTGTACACACGACAGCTTAAAGTTGATAGATTAGATCGTCGTGGACCGTTTTACTACAAGTTTTAAGATCGAGAGAAAAATGAGAACTTAATGTTTCGCAGACCATTCTACGGCAAGGTTGGAAGTCGAATGAAATTTAACGAGATCAATAATTCGCGTACCATTCCTACAGTAAGGTTGTGGACCGAATTAATAAAGGAGCCTTCTTTTTTTGTATATGTTCCAAAAAATACTTCTAGAAGCTTCTTTCTCTTCCTTGTATTTCGCCATTTTTGCATCATGCTTCGATCGGTTTCCAGAAAGCAGAGGAGAGAGACGGAGAGTTTTCTCAGAGCTGTTATGTTTCACAAGTATTCGTAAGAGAGGTGGGGGACAGTGAACAAAAGAAACATTTTGAAAGACGATAGAAAGTTGTTGTAAGCAACATAAAAATTGAATAAATGATCACCCATGTATGTGGGAGGATTTTATAACACATGAATTGATTTTAATATTCTGAAATTCGTTAATTTGAAATTATATAAAGTTTGAGAAATGTTGATATTTATTAATAAGAGATGCAAAATCTATTTCATTATAAGTATTTGTTATAATAATGCTTTTTAAATTGAGATATTTCGTTTAAGATGGTGACCCTATTGAACTTTCTTAAATGTGGCCCCCTCATTATTTTCAACGTTCAATGTGACCCTTATAGTAAAACGAGATTGACACGCCTGTTTTGGACCATTCGGCCACTGAGGCGGGTAATTTGATTATGTTAATGCTAAGCGAGTTATTTCATGGGGTAGAGTAGTAAAAATATTGAAACCTTCTGTTTAAAGCTTAGTTTTAAACAGTCGTGGGGCAAGGTGGGGTATATTTAGTTATTATGTACTTTTTTCCTATTTGCAGTGTAATATAAAAATTTAGCCTATACATTCAACTCATATTCATTGCGTTATATTGTAGTTGTATGTTATATTTTTTAAGATGTTATTAAAATGATAGTCGACCCCGGTGGTCTTGGAGTAAAGTGCTCGCCTCAAGACCCGATGTTCGTAGGTTCAAAACCCAGCCTGGGTCAACAGATATTTCTTGAGTGATAAAAATCCGTAGCACAACTTCCTTCGGAAGAGTAGTAGAGCCGTCGGTACCATGTATATTTAGGCTGGAAGATATGTGAAAATACCTTTCCCGGAAAAATTGGTAGACTGTTAGAAATTCTCGTGCGCTGATATAATCAGACAGTGCAGAAAGTCCCGTTAAATATTTCAAATAAACAAAAATAAATGTTAAAATGATTTAAGATCTTGAGGCCAAAGTTGTGGGCCAAATACCCCGCTGGTCCTCCAACAGAGCTGTGGGGAGGCACATGGTGTAACTGGGTCTTTAACCACGTCCCTTTAGCTTAGTTCAGGAAGTGTAAAAGGGGGTTACATCCTGATAGAACCTCTGTCAGTGATATATGACATTCCAGCAACGGGGCCATAAAACCTTGAGAGGTATCCATCCTAGAGCCCCACCCACCTCTTCTTTCCTTGGTCCGGCGTTAGAGAGCGAGGGGGAAGGGGGGTGCGAAGGGGGTGTAAGGGGCTAACACACAACATAATGTACAACAGTAATTATGGTGGACAATCGCTCACCAGACACCCACCAACCAAAACAACCAGACACACAACGAACAATTATTTCCCATCACCTAGCGTGACCACATACTTGAGACGTTTTCTTTATTATTTTATGATACCCTACACTTCCAAATGAGGGTTTAGTTAGTGTCGAATAAAAACTGGTTTTAAAAAGGGTCTATTTCGCAGCTCAAACATTAGTACAGGGGTAATATTTGACACAAACTTGGAAAAAGTGTGTTTTATATTATCTACCCAGGGTAATTTTTTTAGCACTGCGTCTCACTACTTGTTCAGCCTACACGTATACGTACCAATTACGCTAACGTTTTACGGACGAGTAAGGTTGGATTATGAGGAAGTGTTCCCGCATAGGTGTGAAGAAAGAGTGGAAAACTGTTTACCACCCTCAGTGCATCCGAACGATATTCGATTCGAAATGTTCCCTTCATGAAAGTCTTAAACCCCCCCTGGGATTTGTTGGATTTCCCTTAAAGGTGGGTCCACATATACATTTAAAATCTTTATGCTATAGTGTTTTTTTTACTTTTACTACAATACATATATGTCATCAACCAAATACTAAGTTAGTCAATATTTTAATATTTACCTTCAAGATGCAGCGTATAAAACTTTATGATTATAGAATTAGTTCTGTCGAACATTTCAAATGCCAATTTCCATACATTTAATATGGTATTGGAAAATAAAGGACATTTCTTGGAATGGCCTAAGTAAAGGAGATAAATATTTTTTGCTATCACCTGTAATATCTTACTTGAGGAATCAACAAGAAGAAAGCCAACCTTAAATAAAGAACTATTTGTCAGATTATGGAGTTTATAGCAAATGCAGGTAGGCTTACTACACTTCTCCCATCCATTTTTTCAACATACCTACTTACTCAAAACATTATTTTGTAACTATGAAAAGTTTGAAATCGTACATAAAGTATTAGAAGAAGGGAATCAGTGGTAAAATATTAATGGCCTGTAGTTAATATAGGCTTAATATTAATGTTGTTTGGATAAAAATATGTCGATCTGAGAAAACTTAAATATACGCTTGACATCTGATTAGTAAAGGGACCACCAGCAAAAAATATTTCCTACGAGATATCAAAAAAGATGATATTTATTTGATTTTTGTAATTTCCAGCATTTCACTACCTAATCGGGTATACCTATACATAGGCTACTAATTAAGCTACTGTTGTAAGAATAATATAGTTAGACTGTAGAGAAAATGTAGACGTATTTGCGTGGGTTAGAGTGGGAAACCATTTAGTAAAAAAGCCTATGTACACTCGGCTAGGATTCAAACCCCGACGTCCCCGGAAAATTATACTTCACGACTTTTATTTTACCATGTGCTCACCAGCGCAGATGATAATAATAATAATAATATCATTTCGGGTAATATTAACAATATTATATTCGCTTATCTACATATTTACACCAATGTGGCAAGGATCAGTCAGATATTATTGAAAATGTATCCAAATCTTCTTGGAAACTATTTAAGAAATATTACCCTCAATTGACCCGACTGGAATTCAAACCCCGATCTCCCCTTCACTGTTAATCCAGTATAATGTGAGAAGGGCTTGCTACCCCATGCAACCATCTATGCGCCTTTGACTATTAATATATAGGCCCTATACATGTATGAATATAGTGAATTCAAAGACCATTAATATTAGCTTTGTAAAGATTACATAATTTCCTTATCGAGACATAAATTAAAGTCCACAGGATTAATTAACTATTTGATGGAGAACTGGTTAATAGCACCGTAGTTGTTTTTAGTGACAATCTTGAATATTCCTATATTTAGGGGTGGATCCAGATCATTTTCATAGGGGGGTCATAATTATAATTAAAATATTAGATTTCAGTTTAAACCCACTTAATAATTTCTCAATTTCTCATTCATTTTTGATCTTATGCATGTTTATACCGTTATCATCCTCCCGCATTTTTTTTAAATCAGATAGTTTTTATAAACTAGTTGAAGTGGTGCTCCTTCAGAAAATTTGAAAAAATTGTTTACTCTAAAAGCTATGAAGAGTCTTTGCCTTGATTTTGTTTTATTAAAATTATTTTATAAATTATAAGCCACCATTTAAAGTGTTCCTCACTTAGAAATTTTTGAAATTTGGATGCCCCTAGAAGCTATTTAGAGTGATCCTCACCTTAATTTTTAGGATAGTTAGATACCTCTAGAAGATAATTTTTGAAGTGGTCTTCCACTGACCAAATTTTGAAAATTGAATTATTTCTGAAATTGGCTATTTGGGGTGGTCCTCGCCAGAAAATTCTTCAAAATTACTTGCATCTAGAAGATATTTGGAGTTGCCCTCCCCTAGACATTTATGAAATTTGGATGGCCTTTGAAGATATTTAGAGATTTCTTCCCCTGACTTTTTCTGCCAGTTAGTTGCCTATAGTCTAGTAGTTATTTAAAATGGTCTTCCCGGAAAATTTTTGACAATAGAATGCATCTAGAAGTCATTTGGGATTTGATTTAAGGCCATCTTTCAGCTTCATATTCAATAATATCAGACTACTTGAAATATATCTAGGGGATGAATTTATTCCAGGGAGGGGCAAATGATTTCCAGGGGGCAGAGTCCCCCACAGTTCCACTGCTTTTGCTGTCCACACATTCTCTATATTTTTTGTTCGTGGATGAACTGCTCTCAGGCGATTACCGTCTCTATGTGAAACAATGTTCGTTACTCATTATGTACGACAAATATTCATACATGAAAAGGAATATTTTTTCCACACTTGCGTGAGTCATATCAAAACTTAAATAAACGTGGACGAATAACGCACATGTAGACCCGGCTTAATAAGTGACTGCGCGTAAAAAGACCAAAAAAACTGTATAATTTATCTGTGTTGTATTTTTCTTTATAAAATTTGAACTTTAATTTTGTTTTTTGTATTAATTTTCTAACTTTCACAGGGGGGTTAACTGACCCTTTGACCCCCCTTGAAACCGTGCCTGCCTATATTTAGACTGATAGCTAATAGCACAGTCTTGGTTAATTAGTGGTAAGCTTTGAATATATTATTATTAACACCGCGTCTTACTACCCGTTCGGTTTATACGCACGCTTTGAATATATGTATACGTAGTATGCCAGCTAATAGCACAGTCATGGTTTATTAGTGATAAGGCGTGAATCTCACTAAAAAACACTAGAAATGTAAAAGGTTTCGACAAATGCACTCGCAATATATTCCACTCCAAACAACACTAACTAAAAATTCATACTTTATAGCCCCCCTCTGTCAAAAAAATTGCACCAAAAACTTATATTTATGTAAAAAAACATTTACAACGAAAATGTTGATATCAAATGTATGTGAAATATTTTACAAATACAAAAGAAGTGAAATAAAAAATTCTTCACATTCACAAAGTTCTTCACATAATTTAATAACTAACCCAGCAAAACACCAACAAAAAACAACTACGCACTTATTAAAAAATACATTATATATCAAATAAAAGTATGGCTGAGTTTATATTTTAATATTAAACTAAAAACTTTACAAAACAAATTAGCTTATGTTACTCGCTTTGGTGGCCGCGTGTTCTAACGCGCCATTCTCGTGTTAGACTAAACGGGGAGATCGGGGTTCAATCTCAATCGAGTATGCTGAGGATGTTTATTTTATAACTGGTTTTCCTCTCTACCTCCACACAAATACGGACGTACGTCCTTTAACTTAAACCTTCCTAATCTCTAATACATTATTGTAATTAATTTAGTATGAAAGGATACGCGTTGCTGAAAAAGAAGATAACAATAAACCATGACAAATATAATATCTTATGTCAACGAAGACAATATTTTTATATTCAATGTAAATACTACCAAAATATTAATTTTGCTAACAATTTGAAACTTGTATACTGTATAATCTACCTATATACTTCCTTACCCTCCTATATATATATATATATATATATATATATATATATATATATATATAGTGTTAAATAAAAACTATATGAAAACGATATTGATATTTTCGTCAACTTTCTAGTGAACCCCCAATTAAAAATGAGCATTCTTTACCCTTAAATAAAAATAATAATATTCAGATATATCACAATAAGAGTTATCTAAGAATCAGACTCAAACAATCACACAAATGGTGGTTGGTGTATGTATATAAATATTCGATATTCAAAAAACAGCCAGTCCCCATTCAATCCTAATTTTTTTTATTCGTATCCTGGCTGATTGATTGACTCCAGAGATGAGACTTGAAATACGGACCTAGGAATATAATCAGGAATCCTCCAGAAAGTGAGTAAATTGTGTCCATAGCAATTTGATCGTTTTCAATTATTTAATTAATATCAATGCAATAATATCGGAATAGCTTCTGACACAGTTCTTAACGCCTACACAAGGTTGAGTGGAGATTTGTGGAAAATACATTGAATAAGGTGAAAGATATATTGAAGGATGGGACAGTAAAATATAGAAGGGAGAAAATAGAAAGTTAGGGATAAAGAAATTAGGGTGGGTGGACATGCAGTGTAAATGAGAGGATCTAGAACCGTTTTCAGGGTATTGACTGGTAAACCCAATGGAAAGAGAACATTAGTAAGACCTATACGCAGATGGGAGCATTAGAACATTAGAATGGACCTGAAAGAGATAGGGTGTAATTATGTGGACTGGATAGAACTATCTCAAGATAGATACTTTTGTAGGTGTGACAATGAACTTTTTAGAGTTTCCTAATGTCATAGAATAAGTAAGTCATTGAGAATAATATTGGATATCCGTGTTCAGTGTAATCCTGTGTATTTCCTTATTTTATTCATGTTACTATAAAGAAGGTTGAGTAAAGAACCCTTCCCATTTCTTGTAGGATATTGAAAGCAATAGTTCCCCAAATTTCACTGCCCCTTCTAGAGTACCGATCGGTTCCGCTACATCTTCACACTTTGTTTTAAAGACGTAAGGCTGCCACCCCGGTACTTACAACTAGAACCACGCTTCGTAGACATGGCACGGACCATATAATAAAGAGTACTTTAAGTTAATGTTGAGACATTACGGTTTTCTTTCTTGAACCTGGCTTTTAAAATTAAGTGTTTGCCTTCGTGAGGTTTTTCTTTTAAGGCTCGTTAATGTGTATGGTGGTGAGTCAAAGTAAATGGTTTCACTTCTGGGATAAATTCTAAATCGGTAATGTGACAATCTTAGTTTCATCACGCGGGAACGCCGTGCTGTTATTAGAAGCTGATCATAGTGTTCGTAGTAACGTCCACCAAAACCTGTGACCAATGCTCAGTAACGAGATAAAACAAGATTTAATCGAAAAATATGGGATTCCATCCGAGTTTAAGGCTTTTCTAACATATTTTATAAATCAGAAGGTAGATTGACTTATCCTTGAACATGAAATGTTTATAAAAAAATATTTTTTAAAAAAAATGTTCCACTACGTCCTATTAATCATCCAGAATATAATCATTGTAATAACGTGGATAAGATAGTAATTATAAAGGCTAAGTGTAGAGGACATATACCAGCATCCGCTTGGAGGTAGATAGGGAAACAATTTAGGACAAGCCACCCAGTCAACATTTACCTCCTCTTCACCAGCAAACCAGATTGTATGAATCTGATAAGTATTCCACGTGCTCACATATCATGTAGATATCGTAAAAATTGATTTATAATAAACACAAATTATTGTCTTTACCAGTAAAATAGGTTGTACGTTGCATCGCACAAATTTCTCGCTCTTTTGCCTAAAAATGAGGATATCCTTAAAGCTTGTAAAATACGTTAATGATCATTTATTTCGTATCTCAAATAGTTAAAGAAGTATAATAAAAATAGGAAACTTCCGCCTATGTAAAGTGCCCTCAAAGTGATTTTCATGGGAAATTGAGAATCATCCTTTTGTTTGTAATTTTAAACAGCTTCTAGTTTAATTAAAATCATTTGAACTGATTTTGAGAAAATTGATGTTTTCTTATTCCGCCCTTTGGTAAACTAACCTTAATTTTAGGGTTATAAGAATAGTTACAAATATTCTTCTGAGGAATATTATGAAAACTAGATACCCAGTTTTAGCCTCATCGGTAACATGGTTTCGGCTCTAATCCCTGTAACAGACAAACGGCATTGCCAAAAATAGTGTTTTGGGTCCAGGAGGTCATTAAACGCCTGAGTTTTTTAAGATCACAATACTTTCTCTACCCAAGGGGTGCGAGAAAGTAAACAGAGAGAGGCTTACTAAGAATAAAAAGGTTGTATTAAATTTAAAAAGAAAAACTTAAATATTATTTGTAATGAAGAATTTTTAATAGGTCTGTGACTTTATACATTTATTTTTTCTCTTTTTTTGGTATAGGTATGAGTAATTTTTGACTTTTTAAATGAAAATATTGGTTTTTCGTCAGTGTTTAAGGCCCTACTAAAGGTACACACAGCCTTAACACCTACTCAGCCTTTATCGAACTCGAAAAGATACAGCGTTCTTACAGGAACCTAGGAATTTCACCTTAATTATTGATATTATATACTCTTTACTCATTCTTTTCTGACAATGTACTAAAGTACTCTAAGCCATATTGATAGTTTACGAGATGACTTATTATATTAATCATTTTACGTTCTAAAACATCCACCAACCACGATAAGTAATATAAACCACTTGTCCAAGGAATTTTGTTAGCTTATCAAAACATCGTTTGAAATCATGCTTCACGGTGTGGTTAAGGATCCAAACATGCATACATACATAAAACTGTGAAATAGGATTCTTATCGCACCTAAAAACATGACTTTACCTTTCCGATCATCCTACCTCAATACAGGTAAAACACAATTGCTCTGAAAGTTGTTTGACCATCTTTGAATAAATTCAATCGGGTGAACATTTTACAATCACATCGTAAATCATACGTGTGTCCACTTTGTTAGGTGGGATAAAATATGGTCACAGCGTAAAAAAGCCGTGAGGCAAAACAAGAGATATAAAATACTTTATATTTTGAATTTTATGAGGAAATAATAGTCAGGTGTCAGACTTCTTTCGCTAAAATGAAAAAAAAATATGAGTGAGATAAAATTCATCTGTTTCATCTCATTGATTTCTTGGGTTATTGCTGCCTATTTGTGGACTGAATGCATTGTCCTGTTGGCCCACCCAAAATACACATAAAATATTTAAGTGCTGACAAGTAATGACATTTCTGAATAAAATGGCAAATGATGGGTGTTTCCATCTTAAAATAACCTGTCTCATTGGAAAATGTTCCCTATTTTATTATTTGACACTTAATAAATAACGTTAGCATAGCTTTCAAAATAAAATAAAAACACTCCAGTTGTGTTTATTTTAATATTCCACAGGCATAAAATATGTTTAAAAATATCAACTTCAAATTCAAGTAATCGGTATAATTTTGAGGTATTGATTTTACTTTATAACACAATTATATGGTAGAATTAAATCTCCTTCATTATTATTTTATTCCTTTCTTAAATAAGAAGGTAATAAAAAAAATAACAAAGAAGATTTTATCATTTATTACTCCTTACCAAATAAATATGAACACTATTAAAAACAGTTATATTGCTATTTAAGGATCGAAAAAAACCATGATTGCCATCCAAAAGTGTTAGCTAATAAAAGCCACCTTCATTCTAAAATTATTATTATTATTAGCACCGCGTCTTACTACCCGTTCGGGTTATACGCACTTATGCTAATGTGTAATGGTAGGGTGATTGTGAGATGAAATGAAGGACCTACAGTTTAACGTGGAATCCGAACCACGGTGGAGGCCTGGCATTCCCCACATTCACAAGATGTCTTGTCAGAGGTGAAGGAAGGGTTTGGGAATCAGATAAATCTGTGCCGGGACCGAGGATTGAGCCCCGGCCGCCAGCACAGAAGTCTGACACTTTACCCCTAGACCACCAGGTCACCCTTCATTCTAAAAGAATATTTCGCATTAATTTAGTATTAGCTTACTGTATAGTGCATTCGTTCATTCATGCAACGGTAAATTTATAATAATAATAATAATAAAAACAATACATAGCACCGCGTCTTACTACCCATTCGGATTATACGCTTAAGAACTAATCACGCTAATTGGTTAGGAATCGAGAAGGTTTAATGTAGAGGAAGTGAGCCCACATTTGCGTGTATGGAGAGGGGAGAACCATTTATAAAAAACTACCCCAGTACACCCGAGCGAGATTATAACCTCGATCTTCCCGTCCTTAGTAGTCTAGCTCAATACGATACTAGCGCGTTAGCTAACTACGCCCCAGGGGCGGGTAGCCGTAAATTAGTGCAATGTTATATTAATCAGACAAATGAGAAACATAATTTAGCGGCAACACACTTCAGTGATTTAACGGCGTAAGACGTCACTATCGCAAGAGACTGGACTGCCAATGATGCGGTGAGGGGTTGGTGTTTAAATCCCGGTTAGGTAACTGAGAGGGATTATTCATAAACGGTTGTACACTCTTCTCACAGTTAAAATGCTATTACACTTAAACTAAATTTAACCTTCCTCATCCCTAACACGTTATTGCAATTAATATATGAAAATAACCCGAACAGGAAGGGAGACGCGGTGAAATAAGTATTAGGTGACAGTTTCGGTCCCCTTGTGAGTAAACTTATCCCCAGCCTCTCAAGTGTGTTGGGTTGCCTAACACACAGGGTCACCAAGAAAATAATGGTGACGAGATTACCATGTTGCCATACTAGGAACTTAAACAACCACTGTGGAACATATTACAAAATAATACACTTTATTTTTTGTATTAGCCATTGTACACTTTAACTTTGCATACATAAGGTAACAATTATTTTAAATCGTTTCTGATAAGCTAGTTTGAGACTCTTGGAAACTATACTATGGTCACTTATGTACTGATGTAAGTAGAATATAAGTTTCAAATCATAGTAGTAGTTTATTATTATTATTATTATTATTATTATTATTATTATTATTATTATTATTATTATTATTATTATTATTATTATTATTATTATTATTATTATTAGCACCGCGTCTTACTACCCGTTCGGGTTATACGCACTTACGCTAATGTGTAATGATAGGGTGATTGTGAGATGAAATGAAGGACCTACAGTTTAACGTGGAATCCGAACCACGGTGGAGGCCTGGCATTCCTCACATTCACAAGTTGTGATTAATACACGTCTTATCAGATGTGAAGGAAGGGTTTGGTAATCAGATAAATCTGTGCCGGGACCGAGGATTGAACCCCGGCCGCCAGCATAGAATTCCGACACCTTACCTCTAGACCACCAGGTCACCTAGTAGTTAATAAAATATGATAATGTATGAAAGTGTTTATCTCTGAGAGATAATAAATTTGTCTCTTCACATTTATAGGCGTATTATTTAGTAAATGAGATAGAACTGAATACATTGCCTAACAAGCTCCAAACGAAGCGTGTATATGTTATTTGTGAGAAAGGAATCTATACTTAAAAAATAACATGTCCTGACTGACTGACTGACTGACTGATTCATCATCGCCGAGCGCAAACTATCAAGGCTACAAGCATGAAATTCGGACTGTATATTCATTTTGTTATGTAGGCACCCACTAAGAAAGGATTTTAGAAAATTCCACACCAAGGGGTCAAAATAGGGGATGATAATATGTATGAAAGTCCGTCATTTTGAAAGTTACATAAACAAAATTTTGTATTTCGGTTATTGGCGTAAAACAAATAAATATGTGTTTCAGGAATTTTGGAAATTTTATTTAATAAGGGATGAAAAAGGGGGTGAAAGTTTGTATCGAACTTGCATTATCTTTGAACTGAGGTCAAGTTATGGTCATCAACGTAACGTAATATTTTAAATTAATCTGTAAATACATATGTATATTTTCGTATTTGAATATAATCAACTTCCACGCGAGCAAAGCCGCGGGCAACAGCTATCTAGTTTATCATATAAATATTTAAGAATTGCAATGTAATTATAAATGATTTGGTGTGCTTGTCTGTGATTATGGAGGCTTATATCAGTGTGTGGGATCTCAATAGGTGTAGGAGGAAACAGTGCTAACTTCTATGCCAAACACATTAGCGCTAGAAATACGATGTTGTTTTCTTTAATTTTTGATATTTAAAATCTCCATTCATTTGCATTCATCATTGTTTATATAATTTCTTTAAAACTGTGAAGATTGAAATTCAAATACGTCATTATTGTGCTTATGAGTTGTTGTTTTTTTTTTACTTTAAAACCACGACAATTGAACTTTAAAATACGTCATTAATGCTTTTATGAATTTGTTTTATTTAATATTGTGTTTGAGAGATTTTAAAATGTGTATTTACAAATTTGTCCATAGCCTATGTCACAATAACCAATAATGGAGAACGCCATAAGTATAAGCTGGGTTAAGCTTTGGTTGAGAAATTATATATATATATATATATCTTTGAACGTATTGTGAGTTTTTGGGATGCTCTTAATACAAATAAGTCATAATAGTGGCATGAACCAATCATTTTGTAATAATTTTTTTGAATACCTATAAAAATATTTAGAAGACTTGTTAGTTAATGTGAAATTATTACTCAAGCCGTTTAAATAGTAGTATGTGAAACAAAATATTTAATGGCTTAACCTATATTAACTTACATTTACCTACATTTACCTCAAAAAGAAGTGTATACATCCTCATACCTGGGTTTCTTTCTCTTGCCATTGAGCATTAGCTTCCGAAATCTAAAATTAGTGCTAATGTAATAATGTTTACAAGATATAACCAATTACAAATTTACTTGGTACAATTTTGCACTTAAGTACTTTTAACAGTTTTGCACTAAGCTGTTAGCATTAGTTCATCTTTCATCCACCTAGTGCTCAAATTCTTGTTCTATTCATACTACAGAGAGTTTCCATTCTATACATTTATTATCTATGGTTTATATTAAATAATTACCAAATATAATATCAGGGATGTAAAACATTTCACTCATCCAAATTTTTGATGTACGAGCATATAATGTAATTTCAACCCAACCAAAGTTTAAGGAAATTAAGTTAAGTAATGTCATTCAGAATACGAACATACATTAAAAATGACATTTAATTCTTTATTTTACGCATACTCAAGTGAGGTTTTTTTGTTTTTTTTTGCTTATTCAGGTAAAAATGAAGAAATTATATGGTAATCAAGAAACGTCTAGTTTTGATAGGTGCTCGAGACATCGAAAATCTATAGATCTATCGGATTTGCAACAAATAAACGACCATTCACAAGCCACGCGTGGTCCATACAGGATTCCAACAAGACAGATTGAATCTAATGTATAAACTAAAGAGACTGACCTTTCACAGTCATAAGAAACAACTCCTAGGTGACACTATATAGTAAACACACTTTATATCTTTTCACATCTCGGCTTCAACAGCAGCTGAACAACTCCTTGCTGACATTGTACAGTCAACCAACTTTATATATATTAACATTTCGGCTTTAGCCGCAATTAACTCTTGTGTGACACTGTGCAGTCAACTAACTTTATATATTTTCACATATCGGAACAATAGGTGAACAACTCCTAAGTGACATTGTACAGTCAACCAACCTTATAGCTTCTTACATCTTGTCTTCTACAGCAGGGCCTGTATTCATTAACGGGAGCAAATCTGCTCCGGCGCAAGTATAGAAATGGTGCAACTTTGCGCCCAAGATGCTCCCTAAGATGCGCCATATTTATTTGCGCCATTTCCGTATTCACTAAACAAGGCGCAAACTGGTGGCAGGAATAGGGTGACGCCATCATAAACGTCATCAATTGCTCTCTTTTCGACCAATCCTTGTGAAGAATTTACTTCCAAAGTCAAGGTTACTTTATTTTAAATCTGTAATGAAAACGACAGCAAATACAAAGATTTTTAAACATTTTGCCCATAAACTAGCAATGAAATTAGAAGCGGCCTCTTTCTGGATGTTTTACAAAAACAATATTAGTACATTATTTTGTATTTATTTATATTATTAGTTTAAAGTTTAAGTTCCATTAATAAAACATTAGTGTTTATAGAAACTTTAAAACTTATTTTAAAGTTATAATAACTGCCATATTTAGTGACGAGATGTCTTTGGACTTTGGAATACAAACCTTTTTGGATCTAGACGAAGATTACACAGCTCGTAGTTTTGTTTTATAACAATGCAAGAAATGCCATTGCGTTGTTTGAATGTAAAAATCCAACAATAAAAGGTACGTAATTGTTTTGTTACCACTGTCTAAATTGAAACAAATTTTGTGCTTGACATACGTTTTGTTATTTTAATTAATTCATTATTAATTGGAGTACAGTTATGTAACATTGTATTTTAAGCCAATACAATAATATGCCACCATTTAAATTTATTGAAGTGACAATCATGATTTAATAGTTGCGCCTACTCTTGAGTGGTGGCAAATAAAAGGCGCAACTTTGCTCTCAAATTGCGCCTGCTCCTTTTAGTGAATAGGGATTTGGAACATATTTTCAAACTTGCGCTGGCGCAACTATTTGCTCCCGTTAGTGAATCCAGGCCCTGGAGGACACTGTAGTGTCAACCAGCTTTATAACTGATCACAGCTCGGATTCTACAGTAGGTGAACAACTTCTAGGTGGCACTCTACAGGAAACCAAATTTATAGCGTTTCACATATTGTACAGTACTTTCCGCATTCGGTTACAATGTCTATGTAGTATTGTACAATACATTAGAGAAATGGTTAATATAATCAATAAGGCAAATAAATGATTGGTTATTATTATGGAAAATGGTTGTGTAATCAACTGCAAGTACAAGCAATAACAAACTTGAACTATATTAAATTATCATCAAAATTAAATGGTCACTAGTTTGAGTTGACTAGCACATAAACTATATATTAACTGGAAGTGAAATATGAGGAAAATGAATAACACCATCACAGGAGCCACTTTAAACTATCTTACTTAAAGGAAGTAAAGTATTTATATGTTTCAGAATGAACATATGTAGGAAGAAATTAAAATTTATTGAATACTCATCTTAATATATTTTGTCCTAGACCTACAATAGAACAATTTAACACGAGTTTTAATAAGCAATAATTCCATCTCTTCCTACAAGACTGACAGAACGTAGCAATATTGGACACGTGTATTGTGGATAGTGCGTGTGCAGGTAAGGTACCAGTTCACATAAATTATTCCACCTCTTCTTTCAAGACATTGACAGAACATAATACTATTTACTCCGTGTATTTTAGAATATGCATAGCCAATTGAAGAACTATGCAGAATTAACAATTCCACATCATCAGACAGAACGTAGTAATGTTTGTTAAGTGTCGTCTCAATTGTACCTAAGCAGTAAAGTGTTGGTTTGTGTAAACAATTCCACATCTCATTATATAACTGAGAAAGTAAGTGGCGACTTCAATGAGAAAAACTATAAGTTTGTCACGCTCATCCGATGGCATCGAATCTCAATTTGTTCGACGCCAATTTGCCTGTTTTATAAGTTGTATATCGCGTACATTCCTACGGTTTAACCCCACGCGTACTGTACTTTATGTTTAGTCTCTCAGGTGAATATACCAAAAACATATTTTTATTATTTCCAAGAAGCATTCAAAATACGTCAACCACTTTATTAAAATATCATGCGTACAGTTATATATAATAATATATTATTCATATATTTTTTTACTAAGAAAACTGTATTCATTACAAATTTGTTCTTTCTTTGTATATACGCACACGCTCATCTCATATTCCTACCCGTCCGAACTCTCCACAGATTAACACAAGTAAGATAAGGATAAGGCTGGTATGAAATAGAGGCAACTCCCCCGCGTTTTTATTTATGAAAATTGGGGAACTATTTAGGAACAAAACATCATCAGTACACCCGACAGAGGTATGAACCCCAACCTCCCCGTCAGCAGCAAACCAGTCTAATACGATAGTGACGCCTTAGATCGTTCAAACACCGATCGATGTGTGTAGACTATATTCGAGTGACTCTAAATGGGTCTTAAGTCAAGGGAGTTTGGGAACCCCTGCCTTAGTTAGTTTAATCCTGATTAAATAATTGGATTTTATTATCCTGTTTCTAGTCTTTTAAATATAGTGTAAGATGTATGTTGGGTTATTTTGCACGACATAAGAGAAAAAGAAAGGTTATGGTAATTTTTTCCTGTGTGTGTTTGTTCAAGCTTTTACTATTTACTATATCTTTTCCATCCGTAGTTATAATGTCTCAAATATCGGGGCGATCAAAATTCTACTCATATAAGCCTAATCTACAAACGCCGTTGTATCCAAATATCTGGGGATCGGATCTCTTGAATTTAAGTACAGTTTATAAATTTAATCTAATGTTGGATTATATAACGAGTACTTTTCAACATACCAATAGCTGAGCCACTCCACCAATCACTTAACCATACCACCGGCCATCAAGCCACTCTACCAAACACTAAACCATTCCACCGGCCATCAAACCACTCTTCCAAACACTAAACCATTCCACCAATCATCAAACCACTCTACCAATCACTGAATCGGTTCACCAATCATTAAACTACAAAACCAATCAGTGTAACTTTCTACCAATTACTGATAAATTAACCCATTCAGTATGACAGTCCACCAATAACTAAACCATGTCACCAATCCCAAAATCACAAATAACTAAACCATTTCACCAAAGTTTTAGTTACGAAAACAATCCCAAAGCAATCCCTCCAATCACTAAATTATTCTTCCAAACACTTAGCTATTAAACCAATCACTCTCTAACTACGCCAATAATTTATCTGTTCGAATGATAGCTGACACTCCTTTAAGTTAAATGCAAAAATGTATTTATAAAATGTAAGGCGATTCCTACCCAACAGAATAAAACCTAGAAGTTAAGCTTGTCTTAACTAAAGACCCTGACCCCAGTATAGCAGGAAGTGACGTGATGAGACAAATGACGATCAGGCTTCCCTAGCACACAACCGGAACCTCTTCCAGCCATTACCATTACACGCCCAGACAAATCTCTTGCAAGAAAACGTTCCATGAAGCGACGTCTCTATAGTAATAGCGGCCACTCTCCCGCCTGAAGCGTCAGTGACATCGACAAAGCGAACCCATCAACTCCACAGACATCTTCAAATAAATCCTTGCTAAAGATAGTTCAATTTGCGGCGGCGTCTTCTTTTAGTTATACGTTTGTTTTGACGGTACAATAGAGTTGTCGTGAGGTGAATTCGAATACAGCGTCATGTTTTCAGCTGAAGATTATGTTGATCACCCTTAGCCGTGTCTGAGCTGATGGAAGAGCTGAATTAAGGTCTAGGAAACCTAGTTCGTTCCCAGACGGTGCCTAAATTTAGCAGGTGCTTAGATCAGTGTTTCTAAGATCGTTTACCAAGATGGCAGCGTTTAATGTATCCCCTATATTTTAAAATCAAATTGCCAAAGCTATTATGTATTCTTTTTATTGAAGATTACTCCATATAGATATCATATTCAGAAAATTGAAAAATGACACCTGGACACGGGAATTGAACCCAGGCGTACTAAACCAAAGGTCCCGGTTTCGATTCCCGTGTCCAGGTGTAATTATTCAATTTTTAGAATACCCTATATTTTAGTTAAAATAATCTGAAGCTAAAGGAAATTGGTGCAATATTTGTGGACTAAATATACATTTCCCCGTCTTTTTATGGCACTCCCAAAGGACCATTGTGGTGCCACAGGGTCCTGAGAACCACTTGCTTGGACGTTCGTTTATTATCCACCTCGTCTAAGGCAAGATGGCTGTAATATATGTGTTTATGTATCTGCGTTTGGAAAAGTCACATTAATTAAGGGGTCATCTACTGTAGAATTGGGACGCATTGCAGATATTCAGAAATCCTGCACCATCTAATATATATTTAGCACCACGTCTTACTACCCATTCGGGTTATACGCTTTAAGTACTAATTACGCTAATGGATTAGGAATTGGGAAGGTTGAATTAGAGGAAGTGAACCCGCATTTGCGTGGAGGGAGAGAGGAAAACCATTTAGGAACCCCCCAATTCACCCGATCGAGATTCGAACCTCGATCTCCCTGCCCTCAGCAGTCGAGCTCAACACGACCAGCGCGTGCACCATCTAAGATTTAGTTCGTTATGAGAAGGGGAAATTAGCTCATTTTAAATGACTTTGTACACTAAATGCTTACGTTTAGAGATAAAATATATTGATAAAAAATAAATAGTCCCGTTTAAGATAGGCCACAAAAGAAAGTTTTTATGTACTTGAGGAATGAATGTTTTAGGGATTTTGGAGATTCAGACCTGACGATATTAAAAAAACATGAATCAGGACCGTGACAAGAAACTTTACTATTTTAAGGGAAGGGGCTCTGTTTACGATGTCTCGTGGTTTATTTCCAACAAGAGATGGTAAGAAATATTTGTATTAGTGAATCTCCCGTTAAGCCATTTAAAGAGATCTAAAATATAATAATTTAGGTTATAGCTGTTAGGATTTTTTTAAAGATTCCAGTAGGCAGTAACCATAGATATTAACGATGAATACAAAACTATATTACTAATCCCACTTTTGGGGGAGGGGAGATTGAATCCCCTTTACTCCCCCAGTGGAACTCTGTCGTCTACTGAAGATATGTTCCTTCAAGTAGGTGGTGCTCTTAAATACAATAACAAATAAACTGTGATGAAACCATATTTTGTATTCATCCGCCCACGGTTCGTATTAAGACACAAAACCCTCCTCACCTTTTTAATAGCCCCCTCCTAAGTCTAACATAATCCACAAAGCCTGTTTTATATTGTCTTCTATAAACGTTTTTCACGTTCGAGTTATCGTTGGATATATCGCTTAGATATTTCGACAGAATAGTCCATCCAACCTGTGGAAAATTTATAATTTTGATATTTTATTACACTTTGCACGCAATAGCTAAAAACACTAAGATTAAATCAAAAGGTGAACTAAGTTTATATATTCAGTATTCCGTATGAGTTTTATATGCACAGGTACAACACATCTTCTGCTCTCTTACTGGGCCATACATTATGTTCAGAATAGTTCAGCCAACTTATAAATATACGACCATCAGGTGGGTGTTATGACCTTACCCCATTCTTAGTCCATAGGACTATTAACCGCTTTATCTGTCACTCGATCCCGCAGTTAATCGTAACCATGTCCAAATTCAAGCTCTTCCTTCTTTACGTTTATTTTTTATAAGTACTGTTGTAAAGTGTTAAGACGCAGGTTGAAAATTTATCGGCCATTCATTGAAAAAGGTTTTCTAACGTTTGAAGACCTTTGCGTGGGTTCGTTTCTCTTCCACGTCAATAATGACAACGGCAGTAGCTTTGCGGAGAACCAAATACCCCTCACTCCGTTCTTTAGATTTATGAAAAGCTTTAAAAAAATCTCAATTAGAAAAAAATAAAACAATCGAAAATCCGGCTTTGTTAGGTTCTGTCCCATGGCTTATAATATAAGTAAAAAGTGTCAGCTTTATAGGTCATCTAGAGGCTTCTATACGTTTGTAAATACACACACACACACATACTACGCAATTATATTAATGGATTTGAGTTAGTAGGTACCTGCCTGGAAAATTTAGTCTTTTTAGGTAATCTGGGCTTCAAGATATTTTCAACTTTTTTTTTTCTAAGCATTCTGTGGGCTCATAATTGGATTTATCTGTTACCAAGTATTCATGCGACCATATTGGTGGGAGATAGCCGTCTGCAAAATGTCAGCTTCCTAGGTCTTCAGGCCTTCGAGATTTTTTCCAACTTTAGTTTTTAGGAGACCCCTATTTTTATGGGCCCCCATGGCATTTTTAGTCACCATTTATTACTGCACCCATTTAATTTAGGGGATACCTGCTTGCCAAATTTCAGCCACCGTTATCTACTGAGCCCCGAGAATATTTCGGCTTAGGTTTTTTTGGAAACCCCCCTATTTCGAGGTCCCTCGTTGGTATTTTTGGCCAGCAAGTATTCATGCACTTTTTTATGTTTTGTGGGATGCCTGCTTCCAAAACTCAAGCTTCTTTGTTCTTCTTTGCTCCAAGATATTTTCCACTTTGTCTTTTTGGTAATATCCCCATTTTGGAGGACCCCGTGAGAATTTTCATTCATCAAGTATTTCAACTTTTTAAAACAAGGACTACCAGCCTGAAAAATTTCAGCTTCCTAGATCTCCTGGGCTTAATTCTAAGGATGAATGTTTGAAAAGCCCTACCTATGATGATCTGTAATAGTTGACAAACTGTTAACAAATACAACACAAAGCTAGCTTGGATAGCTAAATAAGTCTAGTAGACAGTTAAGTTACATAGAGGTTGAGTTCATTCAGATTCATATTAAAGGGGTTAAGATAATTATAAAAGATGTATGTGTGTGATCGACTCCCCGCCCCCTCCCCCACCCTCCTTAGGATTGCTAGGGTTAAGCCCCACCGGTTCTTGTAGCAGTCATATTTTCCAGAAAGCAGTACCAGCCCTGCCTCATATCGGTAACATTTCCCATGCTAACACTGATATAAACGTCACCCATAAGACACCGCGACACTCTCGTAGAGTAATAATGATGAGGTCTACCAACGGAGTGAAGACATATTAATGAGCAGGTTGGATTTATTTATAAGCATAATTATTTTGTCGGTGAAGATTAATAAATAAAAAAGTGGAAAGTACAGTTATATTATTGAGTACCTTTTTGGTTTTAATGGAGTATGGTGGCGTTTAGAGGGGAATGAGAGGTTCTTGGGTCAAAAAGGCCACATATATAAATTATATAGAAAACGTGCATCGGAGATCGTCGACAGCTTGTACGACCTTCAAAACAAAAAATAATCTATTGTTTTTACCCGGCAAGTTAATAAAGCTATATATTTTCCAGCAGAACTAATTCGACAACAGTTAGCTTGGGAATTTAATTTACAAGCTTGTTTGATTCATTTTTGTTTATTCTTGTCCTACATTCAAGCATATATGGACTCGCTTCAGTGGTTGCATTGTCTAATGCGTTACTCTCTCAGCAGACTTAACTGCCGATGATGGTGAGATCAAGGTTCGAATCACAGTCGGGTGTACTGAGGGTGGTTTTACCCAAAATGGTTTTACACTCTCCTTTCACACAAATGTGGGCACACTTTCTCTAAATATAACCTTCCTAATCCCTAAACCCATTAGCGTAATTATTAAATAAACATATACCCCAAACGGGTAGTAATGCGTGGTGCTAAAAAAATGTGTATCTATGCTCTTTTTTAAATGCTTTTTAAAGCTCGGTAGGAAATGTTTAAGGTCACAATAATTGTCAAAAGTATTTAATCACCGTGTTCATCAACTTTCAGAAAAGCATGTAATTCCAAAAGATCCCGTGATGTTTTGTAGAATTCCTGTAGGAAGAACAGTCAATATAGGATAGTTTAAAAAATATTAAACTACTTGTGCATTCACGCCTCAAGTCAAGTAATCTGGAGGTTTTATTTTAACGGATAGTGTCAATACCTAAAATATGACATGGATTATATGATTATAGGTTATTAATGTTGAACGTAGAATAAATTGAGTTTTATAAATTTTCAATTTCTTGTGACCCCTCGGGTATTGTAAGAGTAAAAAAACCAAATTAGAGATTTTGATGAATATTGGCATCTCAAGACCCACTGAACCCAAAAATGGGTTTTTTTTAGGTGTTTTGTGAAGCCATGTGTCTATCTGTGTTTTTGTGTGTCTGTATATTAGCATAGAGCCGAAACCATTTTACAACTTGGCCTAAAACTTGGTAGCTAGGGTTTTAAGTGTGTTCGCGTTAAAAATTCACTGCGAGAAAGAATAATATTTGAATCAATATTTCCCTCTCTATTTAATAGTAGCAAACTAACAATTTTGTATTTTTTGATAGTGTATTGAAATCTCTTGAAATAATGATATAATATGTTTCTTGGTGAAAAACCACAACATTTATTATATTACTAGCTGTCAGGACTATATTAATTTTAGGTACTCAAATGGGTTTGGGATTAAGAGGCTTTAATTTGAAGAAATATACCCACACCTGCATGGAGGGAGACTGGGAAGTAATTTAGTAAATAATATTTGGCCTATCAGTGCAACCCACATGGGTTTCTAGCCCCAACCAGACCAGATGAATGCTGGTAACCTAGCATGCGTTATCACTAATGTGTTTCAGTTAATGAAAACAATTAATTAAGGGGGTCGGGGCAAACATATGATAACCCTCATTGATTTATATGGAATATTTTCACTATTCAAACATCTATAAAATTTGTAACTCTAGCTATAAAAAATAAGTAAAATATTCATGGATATTAGTTATCCTCTATGTCTTGGATGACTATAAATACAACTGATAGTTCAAATGATATGCAACCAAAATCATTGCTAACATATTTTGTCATCAAATTAAGGTCTTCATGTTTTTGCCCCGAATCTCTCAATTATATCAAATTCAGTAAGTTCTAGACTTACACGGGTTCGAGATACGCGTATTTGTAGATACACTATTACGGGAACGTAACTCACGGCAAACATTAGAGTCCGACAACTTAGCTCAGTGGATAGCGTGTTTGTCTGCTGAGCTAAGGTTCCCGGGTTCTATGCATGCCATGGCCGAAAAATGTATCATTGGTGAAATGTGGGTTTCCCTAAACAGGGATGAGTTAATAGCCGCGCGCTAGGTGTTTTCTCTACTAGATTTAAGTTAGTTTATAAGTCGTGTGTTGATATAATCAGTCGGATCAGAAAGTGCACGTTAAATAAACCAAATAAATTAAATTGAATTAAAATGAGTAACAGATACATCTATCAAGCGCCACTTTAAACATAATAAAAGGCGTTCCTAGTAGGTTCAACGACGTTGCCTAACTGGAAATTTTGAAGCTATTTTGTGAAGCAGGTAGCATCTTAACTTGACGCACCTAAGTAGTCTAAGCACTATTAAACTTAAAAACTAATTTACAAAATAGAAAGAAAGGGAATAAAATTAGCAGTTCATCCCGCGAGGCCTCTTGTTTATCATCTGATAGCGCTTCCCCTCTTCCTCTGACGAGTTTACACTTTCCCTATACTATTTGCACCTTGAAAACATAGACTAGCTATTTTAACATTTAATTTTACTTGTTTCCTATTATGTGTGTGTGTGTGTGTGTGTGTGTGTGTGTGTGTGTGTGTGTGTGTGTGTGTGTGTGTGTGTGTGTGTGTGTGTGTGTGTGTGTGTGTGTGTGTGTGTGTGTGTGTGTGTGTGTGTGTGTGTGTGTATGTGTGCTACCACAGATCTTTTAATCTATATCCTGACAGGGAGAATCCTACCGGTTATTTCCGTGACCAAGTCAAATAGACTAAACTGAAGAGAATTTATAAAATATACGTTTAAAATCACTATAAGATTAAAAATAATAATGTTGTTACACTGTAGGACTATTTTTATAATTATCTAAGAATTTATGGTGTTTGCTTGAACGTTATATCTTTAAAACTTACTGAATAAATTGTAAATTAATTAATATGGGAAATCCTATTTTGACCTGCCATGACGTCGCAGGTAGGCAACTAGGCAACGTACTGGACTGGTAGCACTGATAGTGTCAACACCATTATATACTACTGTATGTTTTAGGGTGACCTGGTGGTCTAGGGGTAAGTTGTCAGACTACGGTACTGGGAGTCCAAGGTTCAATCCTCGGTCCCGGCACAGATTTATCTGATTGAAATACCCTTCCTTCACCTCTGACAAGACATCTTGTGAATGTGGGGAATGCCAGGCCTCCACCGTGGTTCGGATTCCACGTTAAACTGTAGGTCCTTCATTTCATCTCACAATCACCCTACCATTACACATTAGCGTAAGTGCGTATAACCCGAACGGGTAGTAAGACGTGGTGCTAATAATAATAATGTATGTTTAAGGTTTTTTTTCAATTAGGCCCCTACATATATTTTTTATAACCATGTGCTCTATGGGATTATTTAGTTTTAATCATCGTTTGAAACAAAGTCAATGTCAAAAAATATTGTATTTAAGAACTAGTCGACTTGAGCATCTTTCAACTTGAAATTTAAACTTTCGGAAAGGATCAAGGACTTACTATGCATGGAACTGAGTTCTCTTGTAGGTGTCATCAGGTATTTCCATTCATTCCCAGGTTATTTGTCTAAGAAATAATGCGCCTGCATCACTCCCAGTTCGTCTGTTGACGGTATCCTTAAATGGGTTAACGTTCCCACACATACACACATCTCTAATGCAACTCAATTATTTGTATGTACCGGATTAGTCACAGGATATTTCCTCTCTCATTGGACACGCACGTCAACACGACAGAGGCAATTTGATTTGTTAAGTAAGGCGGGCGACCAATCAGCCGTGACTAAGTACATAGTGTGTGAACCTGTCGAGATGACCTGTCACGTAGATAGACCTGCTCGCCACGGCGGGCTGTTTCATCTGATCGGGCCTTGAAGCTAGGGGGGAAGGGGGGGAGTAGATGCCTGGCGGGCTCGCGTGATTCATGGCCCCTGGTTCAGAGATAGGCGGAGGCATCTCCTCATCACACGTTCTCGTTCGAGACAAATATGGCAGCAGACAACAACCGAGATGGTGCAGATACTTTGCTACATTGCATCTTACTACCCGTCTGGACTGTCCACACATTTACACTAATTGAACAAGGATGAAGAAGGAACAATTTAGAGTAAGCGTACACGTATCTTCGTTGAGAGGGAGGAAAAACCATTTAGGGGTTTAAAAAAAGCTTTAGTACAGCCAGCTGAGAATTGAACCCCAACCATTCTGCCATCGGCAAACCAGACTAGATGAGCTTGACATCTTGGCCTGCGTGCCCATCAATTAGTTTTTTTACTACTGCGTTGCTTTAAGAGTGTGTATATATACATCCCATGTTTTGCTATTTAACGTGCATTTTTAGAGCGCGAAGTAATTTCAACACCCGGTATAAAACTTACCTTATCCCGGAAAAAATTTCCCTAGATTTAAACATCCAAACCAAGTCCCAGGAATGTAATAACTGGGTAAAAGCTAAAAACCAAAATATAAATGTATTATTCTCCATTTGGGATAGAATCAGCGGTCTCAGACATGTTGTCTCTTTCCTCCTATTCCTTCTGAGCCCCTTGGTCACAGGGTAGTCTGCTTTCTCAAGTCGAATGTAACATTTGAGATAGGATAAACTCTAGACAGATTTTAAATATACACAAATTAAATTAAATTAATGATTTAAAGTTTGTCCGCACTAGTGTTCACCAGGGTCGCCGGAGCGTTTTATGTCAGTGGGGCGGGGGTAGATGGGGGGTTGCGAAATGAAATTACGTTATATCCAGGTTTAGTAAAATCATTTGGGGATGGGGGGCCAAAATGGTGTTATGTCTAAGTTAAGATTTTTTTCTTCTGCAATAATAAAAAAGAATGGAGGTACCCATTTAACGTACACTTTCCAAACTGACTGATTATATCACCTCTCACCAATAATACATTTTTCAGTCATGCCAAGAAGCGAACTCAGAACGCAGAGTTTAATAGACGACACGCCATCGACTGAACTAAGGTGTCAGACTAACAATAATAAAACTAAGATATGTTGAGAGCATGTCTGTAGGCACCCTTCATAGTTTTTAAGCTATTCACTGGATCTCAACAAAACATTTAAAACACATAGGCAGTCACTAGAAAAAATTCCAAACTAGTAGTATTTTAAACTTACTATGTCTTCCATTTATAAGCCAAGCATATTCAAAGTTAATTTTATTTATCTGCAGTATTTAACGGGGACATTCTGACCCGACTGATTACATCAGCACAGGAGTATTTATACGAGCGAGTGCGAAAGGACCTACCAATTTTGCCGTGGAAGGTATTTTCACATGCCTTCCAGCCACAATCGACATAGGAATGACGGCTTTACTTTCCTTCCGAATAAAGTTGTGCTACGGATTTTTATCGCTCAGGACTCCAGCTGGGTTTGAACCCACGAACATCGGGTCCTTAGGCGAGAACTTTACCCCAAAACCACCAAGGTCTACTATCCAAAGATAAAAGGTTTATAAGATTTCACGCAAGTTTGAAATTAAAAGTAACATAAAGCTTCTATGTTATTTACATCTTAATTTTCTTACGAATGAACATATTTTGGAACAAAAATTTGAGAAAATGCATACTTTCTGCCGTAAACTTTGATAACATTTTACTATGTTGTTAATGTTAATTTATAGGTATTGAAAACATCTATAAAAATGGTCAGCAGAAGATCACATGAATTGTTGTTTGAATACGTTAAACTAGATCAAATAGCTTTTTATAGGACGTCATTGTAGGATTGTGATATATAAATATTGAAACACAATAATAACATTCATTATTATTATTGTTGTTGTTGTTATTATTATTATTATTATTATTATTATTATTATTATTATTATTATTATTATTATTAGCACCGCGTCTTATTACCCGTTTGGGTTAAAAGCACAATAACATTCAGAAACCCGCCTCGGTGGTGGAGTTGGCTAACGCGCTAGTCGTGTTGAGCTCGACTGCTGAGGACGGGGAGATCAAGGTTCGAATCTCGGTCGGGTGAACTGGGGGTGGTTTTTCCTAAATGGTTTTCCACTCTCCTTCCACGCAAATGCGGGTTCACTTCCTCTAATTCAACCTTCCCAATTCCTAATCCATTAGCGTAATTAGTACTTAAAGCATATAACCCGAACGGGTAGTAATACGCGGTGCTAGATAATATAATAAAAACATTCAGAAAATGTCAATGGATGTATGTACTTTGTCAATTTTCCTAATACAACTAATTCAGTGAAATCTAGGTAGATTGTGCATTGTTGTATTGTTTATTGCAGTTCTTAAAGGGATTTTGATTTAACCATTGTTGGGGTTATGTTTGTTAAGAGTAAATCTAGCATTATTCAGGTATGTTTCTCAAGCACACCTAGAAGTCTAGAATTAAAGATTCTTCGTTTTGTACCGACTGACTACACAAGCAATTCAACAAAGCAGAATTTAGTTCAAGGGCAAGTTAGTTCGAATTACACACAACCTTACAGAAAATATATATTTATTTTTTCAAGAATAAAGATTCTTCATCGTCTACCGACATGAGCATTACTATTATATAAGCTACTACTATAATATTATACAATACTACTTTTGTATATAATCATAATCTCTAATTTTAAAAAACTGGGCAATTTCAGACGTACCAACTGGGACTTTTGATTAAAATATAATAAAAAAATAATTCACTATTGAATGGATAGCTTTATTTTAGTTTAAAGTGGTTGCAACAGATCCAATCAACACGGCCCACCGGGATATCTCCTGTTAAATTACCGAACTTCCAATAATGTGTTATCTACTGTCTCATATTTATATAAATTTTCCAAATTACTAAAAAAAAAATCTTTATTTAGTTGTGTTTTAGTATTTACTAATTTGAAAACGACGTGTCCCAGCGGCCCATTCCACCTATGTGGGTTACTAATTTAACACTAAAACAGGAAGGATATTAGTGCTCTACTAACTCATCTAGTAAGAACCTGAGTAGCTCAATGTTTAGAGTAGTGGCGTGTTGATTTTAAAATAAGTACTTAGATCATTGGTCAAAGCACCTATTTCAAACAACAAGAGAGATATATGGACACTATTCGCGAGTGTGGATGAATGTTCGGGTTCCGGATGACTGTCCGAGAAGTGTGAGAAGTACAGCCCATGACTGGCGAATGTTCAGTCGAATGTTCGGGATTCGAGGAATTTCAGCCCGGGAGCGGTTTATGGGGACGAATCAAAGGAAGTGAATGTTCGCCATTATTCTGGGTAGATATTCTCGGGAAATGTGTGAGGTCCACAAAAAGCTTATATCCGTATAGGTTTCATGACACGACTGTATGCGAATATTCTGGGGTTGAATGTTTCAAGCTTAGGTAATAACGCTTATTTAATTAAGATGGAGTAGTGAGTATGGAAATAAAAATATAAACCTTAACAATTAGTTTGCCGCTCACCATTAGTAAAGGAATAATTATTTTATAGCAACATACAACTGTTATTCCACCAATAAAATTAAATTTCCATTAATGTCTTAATAGCATTTATTAAAATTAATTAATACCCATCAGATTTCCAACATAATAATGCTTATTAGTAAGAAAACTCCCAACTTCCCGTGCTGCTATGTAAAGATGTATTTAAAATACTTACATATATTCTAATATCCCAGAGTACCTATTTTAAAAAAAAATCCCATCCTTCAAACCGAAGTTAGAACGTTTTGCTACTAAGGTACATATTTTATATTAAAGTCTATGTGACCCAAATACAAATATTTTCTCTGTGATGGTGTATTATTAGCTTACTTTGTCGTCTGTATTCAAACTGAAGTCGAACCAGTTTACTGATTAAAATTATTGTCAATCAAATTGTTTCACGATAGCTAACATTTGTGTAAGAGCAGCACAAAATGATTTGTTGGAAATGTAGACCTACCTAATTGATTCCTTGGCCCTGTTCACGATAGGAGCTCGGATAAGTAGATAGTGAATGGGACAGGGTAGACAATTGCTTAAGGGCACAAACGACCGAAGGCATGAGAGCCAAAACTTTTTTTAAGAGGGGGAGGGGGCAATAATTTTATGCCTAGGTTAATTAAATTAGGTTGAGTGAAAAACATATAAGGGGCCGTCCTTAAATTATCTAAGGGTTGAGGGGTGGGGGGTAGTTAAGTATTTTCTTTCAAGGTTGGGGTCAGAATACATCTCACGTAAGGTTTTTTTTAATTCAAAGTTTATGATAAGACTAAATCTTAAAAAAATGCAGTAAATAGATATATTAATTACAAAATTTTCCTTGTATTTCATTTAATTATGTGTTACATTTAATTTTAATGAAATTAAAATATTCTAAAATATATCACTCGCTTTGTTGTAACACTACGGATTAATTCCAGATATAATATTGCTGTGATAATATTTCGGTTGTCTATAGCTCCGTGGTCGAGCGCCTATCATCACTATACGGAATATATACCGTTTAACTAGTTGTTAATTGATCCAAGGTCGAGCACTAATTAAATCGGTATATTTATTAAATGTAAGAAAGAGAAATATTGATGGCTGTTTATTCACATACGGCTTATTCAAATAACATATGTTAATTACTTATACATACTCCAATTAAATGATTGATAGCAATGCACACTTGTGATATTAACGTACATTATTGTAATCTGTGTTAGACTTCGAGAGCGAGTGTCACTGCTAGTGCCAGTGAGACTGGATTTTTGTTTGCTTGTACATTTGTGAGTCCCAGACTGCGTTGCTTGTGCCCTTAACTATAAGCACTAACAGCTTATATATGACATACCCCTTGCCTCTTGATCCCCTCGTCAACAGTGTAAAAACTAACTAATATAAAGAGTCCTTTATACAGGTGTTGTGAAGGCTAGCTTCTTATTGGTATAGGGAATTGGCGTCCTTTGCCAAATACTTCGGAGTTGTTCTTTTGACAGAAAAAATTGTATAAAAAATATACTTTAATGGTGTAATCCTTTTAACATTATTTCTGAAACCATTAAAAAAAACTTTAGTAATTTCCATTTCAACCTTATATTTATTGCTCTTTTTTTAATCGAAATAATAATAATATTTAGCACCGCGTCTTACTACCCGTTCGGGTTGTACGCTTTAAGTACTAATTAAGCTAATGGATTAGGAGTTGGGATGGTTGAATTAGAGGAAGTGAACCCGCATTTGCGTGGAGGGAGAGTGGAAAACCATTTAGGGAAAACCACCCCAGTTCACCCGACCGAGATTTGAACCTCAATCTCCCCGTCCTCAGCAGTCGAGCTCATCACGACAAGCGCGTTAGCCAACTACGTCACCGAGGCGGGTTCCTTTTAATCGAGTTTGAACAATTTGATTGATAAGAACATTGAAACTTGTTTGAATTGGGAGGGGAGTGAAGGGAACGAGAGTAAAAGGTAGTATTTTACCAGGGTATTTTTTACTCAAAACTTTTTTATGTCAAAATAAATCAAATTATTCTCCAGTAAAAACAAGTAGTTCAATTTACTTCACGTTGTGACCTCAACAATTCTTGGCAAGGATGTCCTGGAATTTAATAACAACCGTTTCTCTTCATTTAAAAAAGTTTCACTTCTAACACCGCTATAGTCATGAGAAATATTCAACTGTTGATATCACTATGTGGGGGGAAAAAAAACTCTATATATTTATCGGAGGAGTTTCTTTAATTTGACAAAAAAAAAAGTTTTCTATAAAAACTGCAAAAATATTTCTCTTAGCTCGCGTTCTTTACACTCCCACCTTAAAGCTTTGCTCTTTAAAAAAAAAAGGCTACTATTCATTTCCTTTCTCTTAGCTGGCCCTAGATGTATCGTTTAACTGCGCAATAATATCTGCACTAGTATATCATTGCGAGTATACTTGAACGTGTAGTTGGGAAAACTGTGCAAGTGACTTGTGGATGATGGGACGGTTATACTTTTTCTCTTAGCGCCTGAGCAAGTCCTCCGCCTTACCGGAGCGTTTCGAGGAAGTTTGTGCAATCTTCATTCAGTTCCGCTGTTTTTGTGTCACTTATCATCAACCTCTCAATATGACATACCAACAAATTATGGAGGATTTTATGGAAATTATAAAATTACGAGTAGCTAATGACAAAATATTCATTTACGTATCCTCGTCCATACGCAAGTAGATATGGCAGCCAATCTTAAGCGATGTTTTCAACTCTTTTAATAAGTTGATATGAGAGTAAACTTTTCTCTTAAGCGGCCATTTTTTACACCACTTCGAGCCACATTTGGAACCACTGTTGTTGTTGTTGTTGTTGTTGTTGTTGTTATTATTATTATTATTATTATTATTATTATTATTATTATTACTTTTTTTCCTGATGACAATGATTCACACTGAAATGGTCACAATTGAGGTAAATTTGAACCAATATGCTTGTATCGTCGGGCGGATGACTTGCACAAATCTTGGACCTGACCGGTAAACATGTGCAGTTAATATTGCGCAATTAACGTTACGCCTAGGGCTGGCCATAAATTAAATATAAATCTACTATCACTAGAATAAGTACGCTGATAAATTCAGTTGACATGGGAAGTGTGCGATAAATTATTTTTGTAAAAATTCGAACTCTTGGATCTCGTTGAGTCACAATAAATATGGAGTGATAGTTGTGAGCTTAATGAGTTAAGCATCATATTTGGGTAGTGCTTGGATTATTCAGGGGGATATTTGTACTTTAAATTTAATGCACCTTTCTTATTAAGTGAGGTATTATCACTGGAGCTTTTGGGTCACAGTGGAGTGAATCAATCTTCCATAAGGGTAGAAAGTTGGGGGCGTCTGGAATAGGTCTGCAGATTGTGAAAGGACCCTCTTGGAAATTATGGAGTCCTCAAGGTAGGGGCTTTACAAATACGTGAACAAACTTAAATAAGGTAGGGTACATTAAATTAAATTAAACAATAATAAGCTATGGCCTGTTTCGGTGACAACATGGTCTAAGGCGTCACTCTTATATTAGACAAGACTGCTGATGACAGGGAGCTCGGGGTTGGAATCTCGGTCGGGTGTACTAAGGGTGGTTTTTCCTAAATGGTTTTCCATGCAAATTATGATACCTACACTTTATCAAAATTCAACTATACTCATCCCTAACTCATTAGCGTAATTAACACATATTCGTATATCCTGAAGAGGTAGTAAGACATGATAATAAAAACAACTACTGGCATATTAATCAGTATTCCAACACACGACCCTATGGTTGAGCCTTACTGTATGAATATGAAACTATAATATCCCAACTCGAGTCAAGTTTTGGAAATTGTTTTGAACCAGTTTCGAGTGAAGCTCTGTCGTTCCAGTGCGAACATAATGATGATGACTATGATTGTGGGCGGAGCTCGTAATGACTACCGGTGTCTATCACGACGTCTTGTCTTCATTGCGGTGCTAAGATCCCATCACAGACCAGTAGCTATTGTTCCCACTGTAAGGGTGGGTGGGCCACATTCGCTACCAGGCCTCGCCTGAAGGGTATAGCTAATCCAGCACGATATGGCAGTCGGAGGTCATGTCTATAGAGAGACCAGTCCAGCATGGCAGTGTTGTGGTCACGATCTAATCACAGATCAGTAGCTATTGTTGCCAGTGTGAGGATGGGTAGGCCACATTCGTTACTTGGTCTCACCCGTAAGACACATCAAAACTAAAAGATATGGCATTCAAATAACTCGTGTATAGTGAGTCCAGTCCAACATGGCAATGTTCACGGATCAGTATCAATTGATCCCAGGGGAAAAGATTATATTAAGGATACTACAGGAGTAAACCCTTGCTACACATGGCTGATATTTGAACCATTGATCCTAATATCAGTGTCATCAACAATACAGCCTTACAGAATCTGACCACCGAACCAGATGTTTTGTTATTTCAAAATATGATAAACGCCAAAATGGAGGTAAAGGTCTTTTAGGGTTAAAAACTTTACATTTTAAGTTCTATAACTTTACCAAAATTCTATGAAATTATGGAATTAGATCATTTTTAATGACGTTTTATACCAACTGCCACAGCTATTAGATCAAATTAAATTGTTAAAAAACATATCTCTAATCTTCCTTAAACAATTAAAGAAAGTTTTTAGGCTCCGTCGTTTGTCTAGAAGCTGCTATTCCCATAAGAAAGACTGGAGAGTGAGGATTTTTTCTTCAAAAAGGTGGTGTTCTTATTTGCACCAAGGTAAAGGGAAATCGACAAACTTTGAAGCTCACGGCTAAGGTGAGTATTTTTTTATTATTGTTAATGTAAACTAGTCAACATAAGGGGTCAATGTGAAACAACTTATTATACTAACATGAGTGTTCCTAGGACTAGGTGAATCAGGTGGCTGCTCATTTTAAATGGACATTAATTATGCTCCTAGGTGTATCAAGAGGCTGCTTATTATAAATTGGCATTAATGATGCTCTTAGGTGAATCAGGTGGCTGCTCATTTTAAATGGACATTAATTATGCTCCTAGGTGAATCAAGAGGCTGCTCATTATAAATTGGCATTAATTATGCTCTTAGGTGAATCAGGTGGCTGCTCATTCTAAAATGACATTAATAATGCCCTTAGAGGACTCCAATGGCTTCTAACCCAAAATGGACATTAATCCCCTTAAATAAATCAAGTGTAGGCTCTCACTAAATTTACATTAATTGACTTAAGTGAATCAAGTATCTGTTATCACAGGTTCTAGAGTATTAAATTAATTAATTACTACCTCTATCTAGACTGACATTAGGGGATAGAGTGCATATAAGTTACAAGTCTTCTTAAACCGACACTAACTAATTCAGTACCCATCCTCACTAGACCAACATTAGCTGATTGACACTATATATATATCGACACTGGTTGGTTGATTTAACCATTTTACAGCTCTTATTTGATTTACTAGCTTGTGCCAAATCTCAAAAGAACAACATTAGCTTACTGAGGGAATAATGTGCTAGTTCTCACTAGACTAGCATTAGCAAGTTGAGGGATTTAAGATTTAGATCACCTTAAATCAGTAATATCTGATTGTGTGAATAAAGTGTCAACGTTTACTAAACCAACACTAGATTATTGATTTAATTATTAAGTTTCATCTCTCCTTAGAGTTACTAGTTAATTAAGTGCCAACTCTTAAAAGACCAATACTATCTTATTGAGTGAAACAAGTGTCATATCTTAATAGGACAGTACTATATAATTGAGTGATATATCTCACTATACCTAGACTATCTAAGTAAATGTCATATGTCAACAAATTAACCCTTTTGATGTAATTATAGCTTTCACTAGATTGACACTATCCTTAAGTTCCAGCTTTCATTAGACCAACAATATTTTTGCTAATGACAACTTTCACCAGACCTACACTAGTAGCGACAGTACCAGCTCTCAATAGACCTACACTAGTAGGGGTAGTGCCAGCTCTCACCATACGGACACTAGTAATGCCAGTGCCAGCTCTCACCATACCGACACTAGTCGACAGGTTCGTGTGACTTCACCTTGTCGGAAGCTGCAGGTTGGGTGTGGGCTGTTTTGCGTGGTGGCTCCAGTATTCTTTAATGGAAGATGGGAAGTCCAGATTGAGAATTACAATTGTATCTGCTCCAATGATTTCTTTGTTTTTTATAACTTCTCTCTATCACTCTCATGTTATTTCACCTCCTCTCCACCACTGCTCCCCTCCCTCCTGACCCTCCTCCTCCTGTTCACGGATAAATGAGTTTTTCAGTCTCCTTTATAGGATAATTGTGTTTCCTAGTCACTCAACCCATAAGCTTCAGATATTGAGATAACTGTATGTAGAGTATGGAGGTCAAATAAAATGTTAGTTGCTTGTATTTTATGTTATTGTGGCACGACCTGGGTGCTACGAGTCGCTTACACCCCACCGTGTTAGCTAGGAGGTACTTTTTAGGTTATTGGGATATGTTATAATTATGATTAAATAGCATTTGCTCTCGGCTTCGCTCATATCTTTGAAACTAAACATTAATTATAAATCATCTTTATTCCCTATCCCGTAGGAATTTCGTTTTTAAAAAAAAAATCGGCCTTGTTCCTGGTCTACGTCATAAAGAGAACTTCACCTCTGTGCAAAATTTCAGCTTTCTAGGTCCAAGGATTTGGGCTGGACGTTGATGAGTCAGTCAGTGAGTCAGGACTTTTCTTTTTATATATATAGATTCTGATAAACACGGTTGAAAATACAAACAAAATATTTATAACTGTGAAGATTGAGAACAAAAAATAAGACAAACACTGAATTATGTTCAAATCTATAATCACGTATTTATTTAGAAATACGTAATTAATGTAATGAATAGATGATAAAGTTAAACACATATAAGATAAAGGTGGAGTGGAGGGAATGCAATTTATGGCTTTTTGAAGATTTTATAGCAAAAAATATTTTGGGCAAAATAAATAATATAGTGGATAAGTTTAGTGTTGTTGCCTAAATATTATAATAAAATCAACCAAAGAAGACTGGGTAAGAAAAGAACCATTTTTAAAGTGTGATTTTTCGCTACAGAGCAAACTGGATTCGACACATCGTTAGGAAGAATAATTAATTGTCTTCTGCATGGCGTCATAAAAGACAAGGTGGAGGGAAAGATAAACTTAAGAAGAAAGAGGATTCAAATGTTGAAGCCTTTATCATATTATCAATTCCACTAATGTGTGGTAAAAAGCCTTAAGTTTGAGTATTCATGAATTTACAAAGAATTGAGAATATTCAACAAAAATGACTAAAAATGAATAAAAATACTGTCCAAAGGATGAAAATATAACTTAAATTACTGTAGGATTTCTTTTTCTTAGAATGGTAAGATGGTGACGAAGAATTTTTTATTCTTGGATAAGGTATCAAGGGTATTCTACTGTTTATTCTCCCTGTAGCCGATGACAGCGGCAAAAAATTTATCTGATCTTGAAATTACTTACGTATCTATCTACCCAGAACACAATCGGACATGTAGGTTGTTACTTTAAACACAGTTAAAAGAATATTAAGAATTATAAACAACTGTGTAAAGTAAGTCTAAAGTTATTAAGGAATGTATTCACTTTGGAAGAGTAAAACACATTTTTAAATAATTCATATCTTATAATGAAGTGCTACATCAAGAATCTCAGTCTCTTGTATCAAAGCTATACAATGCTAACAATATGGCTATAATCCAGTTTTTCGTATATTGAACCTTTTATAAAATACAAACATACTTTTTGGGGTCAACATCGATAACACTTTACTATTTTTTAGTGCTATTTTCTAGGTATTGATAATATCCATTAAAAAAGTGATGGCTGCAGATCCCATGACTTGACGCATGAACGCGTGAAAGTGCATTTAGTAGTTTAGCTATCGGATAAGGAGGAGCTTCCTATGAAAATTGGACTGTAACTATTTCAGCTCTTGGCTTAGTAACCTAAATGACTTGTATAATTTACTTATAAAAAACATATTAACTTGTTATTTGATGATAGCAATGCTAATCACATCGGTGGGTACGTAGGCTAAGACGTCAACCTAATCTGGTCTGGTTTGCCGGTGATGGAATATCGGAGATCCTGGTGGGTGTACTGAGGGTGTGTTCCCCTAAATTAATCGGTCATTTGAAAAGGCCACAATTTCGAAAGTAATGCGTACAAATATAATTTATAGACGCTCCATTAAAGTGGCATTTTCGAATGAAATATGTTTCTTCTAAAGAACTATTCAAAAACGGGGGGAAAAAAAGTTAATTTTGATAACAAGTAAAGAGAAAGGACTTACTTGAATTGTTTTAGAATCTCTATCCACGCAAGCGCTGGTACATTTATTTTAAATGATCCTTTTCTCATACTTAGCTCATTAGTGTAAATATTTGGATAGATGGATGGGTGGTAAGACATGGTTTGCACTCAAATTAAAAAAAGGGTTTTTAAAACATCGGAAAGAACGTTTGTACCTTTCAACCAAACCTATAAAGTGGAGCAATATTTCCTGTAGGTAAAGGTAGATCAGTGTTTTATTTAGTTGACTTGAAGATACAATAAAACAAGAGGAGGTTATAATTTGTCTCACCTTTACAGGCTGTGTGACCGTTATTCCAAAAATAAGTACACGAACGTCGTGAATATCATTCCCCATCTTAAATAAAAACAAGTCTTACACTTCCTGCGTTCAAAAGTGGCACAGCTCAACGTTACCACAGAGAACAGCTACCCTGATAGGGTTTAGGTGAACTGTTAGCATGCCTGAACCCAACTAACAATACTAATGAGAGATTGTTCATACATATAACTTTTATACTTCCTATCGACACTTCGGAGAGAAAGTATTGTGATCGTCAAAAAATTCAAACTCTATATTCTATCTTTTCATGACCCCATTAAACAAAAAAAAAAAATTTCGCGATGCCGTCTGTCTAGGGCTAGAGCCTAAACTATTTTACGGATTGGGCTAAAACTTTGTATCTCGGGCGTCATAATGTCGTCTCAAGGGGTTTATGAACTTAGATACCCAACTCTAAATTTAAGGGTGGTTTACTAAAGGGCAAAAAAAAAAAAAAAATCTCGAAATTCGCTCTAACGATTTTAATTATTTATTCAAGTAGATATTGCCGTAACAATTAGTCATATTCTGTTCTAAAAATTAAAACAGATTATTCTTTATCCCATTTGTGTACTAAAATAAATATTTATCTGACAAATAGCAAAATACGGGTCTAAAAATTAAAACGGGGTATTATTTTTCCAATTGATTATTTAAATGAATGTTATTCTGACAAGTATTGAGATATGTGGTTCTGAAAATAAAAATAAGTTAATCAATGGTAATTTTCTAAACAAAATATAACAGTACACAGCTTAATTAAAAACTTAAACTTTAACTGTGAGCCTATTGCTGCACCTTCAGTCTTAACACTTAAATACCAGGACAACCACGCACAGAAACAGTCAGTAATCGAACCAGGGTCTTCTAGACTCGTAGGAGAACTATAGTCACCAGGTTTAGCAAATCTACGCGCGAAGTACTATTGTGCATACATCGAGTTGAGCCTAATTAAACCTGGCATCACTAACGGGGCGAGTCAAGTTGATCGTACGCAATGATTGACCTGGGTTGACCTGGCAGGTGTGGTCCACACTGAGAAGGTTCAAGGGGTGGGGTGGGAGGAGCACAAATCAGGTGAATAAAAGTGCACACAATCTGTCTGTCTGTGGGTGCTCATCATGGCTTGACTGTAATGGCCAAGAAACCCGCCCAACTGGTTGGAGACTTAAGACTAAGAACCTTAACTGTGAGGCATAGTTGGATTCTGCTAGATGGAAACTCTTAGAAATAAAATCTTTTTTTCTGTCAAAGGTGACCCGGCGGTCAAGGGGTAAGATGTTGGACCTCTGTGCTGGGGCTCCGGAATTCAATCCTCGGTCCCGGGACAGATTTATCTGATTGCCAAACCATTCCTTCACCTCTGGTAAGACGTGTATTAATCACAACTTGTGAATGTGTGGAATGCCAGGCCTCCACCGTGGTTCGGATTCCACGTTAAACTGTAGGTCCTCCATTTTATCTCACGATCACCCTACCATTACACATTAGAGTAAGTGCGTATAACCCGAACGGGTAGTAAGACGCGGTGCTAATAGTAATTTTCTATCAAAGTTGGTAATACAACTAGCCTCTGGGGTTTAGTTGTCAAGAGTTATTGGTTACAGATCCAGAGTCGATCACCGACGCTTCCAAAAATGTATTTGTGGGTCTGAAACAGA
The DNA here is from genome assembly GCA_039000515.1 of Timema cristinae. Classification (NCBI taxonomy): domain Eukaryota; kingdom Metazoa; phylum Arthropoda; class Insecta; order Phasmatodea; family Timematidae; genus Timema; species Timema cristinae. Next base: position 65,877,943 of record JBCFYV010011172.1, read on the forward strand.
GTCAAACTCAGCCTCGGGAGGACAAATGAGGAGGTACTTGAATGAAGAATTATCAGCTCTGGCTTAGAAAAACTGACCACATGATACCCTCTACTCGCAAATGAGGAGGTACTTGAATGAAGAATTATCAGCTCTGGCTTAGAAAAATGACCACATGATACTCTCTACTCGAAAATGAGGAGTTACTTGAATGAAGAATTATCAGCTCTGGCTTAGAAAAATGACCACATGATACCCTCTACTCGCAAATGAGGAGGTACTTTAATGAAGAATTATCAGCTTTGGCTTAGAAAACTGACCACATGATACCCTCTACTCATAAATGAGGAGGTACTTGAATGAAGAATTATCAGCTTTGGCTTAGAAAACTGACCACATGATACCCTCTACTCGCAAATGAGGAGGTACTTGAATGAAGAATTATCAGCTCTGGCTTAGAAAACTGACCACATGAGATACCCTCTACTCGAAAATGTTGACACTATCATCGTAAATGGTAGCAGCCGCTTGCTTGCAGGTTCACGTCATGATTTATTATATATCAAAAGTGACAGTTGCAAGACACATGACCAAAAGCATTGTTTCTCAAAGTGTGCTCCTTAAACCACTGGTGGTCTGCGGCGGCCTATCAAGTGGTTCACAGAATCCCAGGATGTTTCTTAGCAAAAATTAAATAAAGACTGTTGATTACATAAAATACAAAAGTTTTAATTGTAAAAGATTAAATATGAAACATCCACACTATGCCATATTTATTTTCTCAATAGACAAAAGTCATAGAAAAGGAATACTGTACCAACCTTAAGTCAACAAATCTTAACAAATTATTAATTAACAATTATAAGGTTGAGAATGTTACAAATTAATCAATAAAATTATAATTACTGATTCAATGTAATTATATGACATTATTGTTCAACATTTAATTAATTTAACTAATGTTTTTCTTATATTTATAGCCGTAAAATGGAATTCCTTTGAACTAATGTTTTTCTTGTGTAACTTTTAAACACCCACCACCTTATTCTCAGGGCTTCGGTGGTCCCCAAATGCTTATATCTTCCATTTGGTGCTTTCTTCATCATTTAAACTTTGATAAACACTGGTCTAAAGTATAAAATTATAAAAATTGTTTTAGTAACTTTTATAAATGTCAAAAAAGTTCCTTCCACTCGAAATTGGACCATAGTTTCGTCTCAGGGAGGACACAAGGTTTCGTAAGCAGCATCTTTATCTGTACTGTTTAGTAAACACGGCCGTAGTAGTAAGCCCATTCATAAATACCAAAAACATGCACTAAATTTAAAGATACCTCATAAGTATTTTATATTTTTTCTATAAAATTCACCAGAATCGGTTTTAAGAGATTGGAGTACAACAAATAATTTACAATTTGAAAGGAAAAAAATCCTTTAGCACAGAGGTGTAATATGAATCGCGTTTCTCATCTATATAAATAAAGAAATCCTCAATCTTAGGAGTTGTATACGAGGATATTATTCAAAAAATACATCGGTTAAGTTCCACAATCAGAGATGAGAATGTCAATCGATTACCTAATTTGCAAAGTCATAGATGAGGATATCAGATGAACAAACCCCCAGTAAAGTATTACCTAAGCTACAAAGTCATATATGAGGATATCAGATGAACAAACTCTCAGTAAAGTATTACCTGAGCTACAAAGTTATATATGAGGATATCAGAAGAACAAACTCTCAGTAAATTATTACCTAAGTTACAAAGTCATATATGAGATATCAGATGAACAAACTCTCAGTAAAGTATTACCGAGCTACAAAGTCATAGATGAGGATATCAGAAGAACAAACTCTCGTAAATTATTACCTAAGCTACAAAGTCATAAATGAGGATATCAGATGAACAAACTCTCAGTAAAGTATTACCTAAGCTACAAAGTCATAGATGAGGATATCAGAAGAACAAACTCTCAGTAAATTATTGCCTAAGCTACAAAGTCATAAATGAGGATATCAGATTAACAAACTCTCAGGTAAGTATTACCTAAGTTACAAAGTCATAGATGTGAATATCAGAATAACAAACTCTCAGTTAAGTATTACCTACGTTACAAAGTCATAGATGAGGATATCAGCCGAACAAACTCTTAGTAAAGTATTACCTAAGCTACAAAGTCATAGATGAGGATATCAGATGAACAAACTCTCAGTAAATTATTACCTGAGCTACAAAGTCATAGATGAGAATATCAGAAGAACAAACTCTCAGTAAATTATTACCTAAGCTAAAAAGTCATAAATGAGGATATCAGATGAACAAACTCTCAGTAAAATATTACCTAAGTTACACAGTCATAGATGAGGATATCAGATGAACAAACTCTCAGGAACGTATTACCCAAGTTACAAAGTCATATATGAGGATATCAGATGAACAAACTCTCAGTAAAGTATTACCCGAGCTACAAAGTCATAGATGAGGATATCAGAAGAACAAACTCTCGTAAATAATTACCTAAGCTACAAAGTCATAAATGAGGATATCAGATGAACAAACTCTCAGTAAAGTATTACCTAAGCTACAAAGTCATAGATGAGGATATCAGAAGAACAAACTCTCAGTAAATTATTGCCTAAGTTACAAAGTCATATATGAGGATATCAGATGAACAAACTCTCAGTAAAGTATTACCCGAGCTACAAAGTCATAGATGAGGATATCAGAAGAACAAACTCTCGTAAATTATTACCTAAGCTACAAAGTCATAAATGAGGATATCAGATGAACAAACTCTCAGTAAAGTATTACCTAAGCTACAAAGTCATAGATGAGGATATCAGAAGAACAAACTCTCAGTAAATTATTGCCTAAGCTACAAAGTCGTAAATGAGGATATCAGATTAACAAACTCTCAGGTAAGTATTACCTAAGTTACAAAGTCATAGATGTGAATATCAGAATAACAAACTCTCAGTTAAGTATTACCTACGTTACAAAGTCATAGATGAGGATATCAGCCGAACAAACTCTTAGTAAAGTATTACCTAAGCTACAAAGTCATAATGAGGATATCAGATGAACAAACTCTCAGTAAAGTATTACCGAGCTACAAAGTCATAGATGAAGATATCAGAAGAACAAACTCTCAGTAAATTATTACCTAACTACAAAGTCATAAATGAGGATATCAGATGAACAAACTCTCAGTAAAGTATTACCTAAGCTACAAAGTAATAGATGAGGATATCAAAAGAACAAACTCTCAGTAAATTATTACCTAAGCTACAAAGTCGTAAATGAGGATATCAGTTTAACAAACTCTCAGGTAAGTATTACCTAAGTTGCAAAGTCATAGATGAGGATATCAGATGAACAAACTCCCAGTAAAGTATTACCTAAGCTACAAAGTCATATATGAGGATATCAGATGAACAAACTCCCAGTAAAGTATTACCTAAGCTACAAAGTCATATATAAGGATATCAGATGAACAAACTCCAGTAAAGTATTACCTGAGCTACAAAGTCATAGATATCAGAAGAACAAACTCTCAGTAAATTATTACCTAAGTTACAAAGTCATATATGAGGATATCAGATGAACAAACTCTCAGTAAAGTATTACCCGAGCTACAAAGTCATAGATGAGGATATCAGAAGAACAAACTCTCAGTAAATTATTACCTAAGCTACAAAGTCATAAATGAGGATATCAGATGAACAAACTCTCAGTAAAGTATTACCTATGCTACAAAGTCATAGATGAGGATATCAGAAGAACAAACTCTCAGTAAATTATTACCTAAGCTACAAAGTCGTAAATGAGGATATCAGATTAACAAACTCTCCGGTAAGTATTACCTAAGTTACAAAGTCATAGATGTGGATATCAGATTAACAAACTCTCAGTTAAGTATTACCTACGTTACAAAGTCATAGATGAGGATATCAGCCGAACAAACTCTCAGTAAAGTATTACCTAAGCTACAATGTCATAGATGAGGATATCAGATGAACAAACTCTCAGTAAAGTATTACCTGAGCTACAAAGTCATAGATGAGGATATCAGAAGAACAAACTCTCAGTAAAGTATTACCTAAGCTAAAAAGTCATAAATGAGGATATCAGATGAACAAACTCTCAGTAAAATATTACCTAAGTTACACAGTCATAGATGAGGATATCAGATGAACAAACTCTCAGGAAAGTATTACCTAAGTTACAAAGTCATAGATGAGGATATCAGATGAACAAACTCTCAGTAAAATATTACCTTAGCTACAAAGTCATAGATGTGGATATCAGATGAACAAACTCTCAGTAAATTATTACCTAAGCTACAAAGTCATAAATGAGGATATCAGATGAACAAACTCTCAGTAAAATATTACCTAAGCTACAAAGTCATAAATGAGAATATCAGATTAACAAACTCTCAGGTAAGTATTACCTAAGTTACAAAGTCATAAATGAGGATATCAGACGAACAAACTCTCAGTAAAGTAATACCTAAGTTACAAAGTCAGAGATGAGGATATAAAACGAACATGGTGTCATTAAGATAAGTAGATTTCTCGGTTTGTTTAAAATGGTTAACTCTCACAAGTACATTCATGCCTTTCACTAACATATAATTCACCCATGATAAATAATATCTGGGCTGACACCTTAGATAATTCAATATTGTGTATCTCCAATGAGTTAAGGGTCCTGTATTCAATACCCAGAATGAGTTAAAATTTTATCGTTAAAATTATAATTTCCTCTTTCACAAAGATAAGCAAATGAGCGTGGGACTTGGTTTTGTTAGTTTATAAGTAACTGTTTATAACATAATTTTTCGTTTACAGATTTTAGGGATTTTAAGTAAAATGCAATATCTTTGTGTGATCTGACAATGATCTCTGATTGACCCTAAGATATGGGCAGTGACTCCAATTTAAAATTAAACATTTACTGGGGTGAGTTAAAACCATCTGATTTTGTTTAACAACACTATTCTTTTTTTCTTTATCTCTTTTTAAGTGTTTGCTCTCATATTAGAAAGGTAACTACAAACGTTAAGTGTATGGTCCAAATAAAATGAAATTTCACTATTACTTTTTTAAGGATCCAATATATAACTTTAAGCTTAAAAACTTAATTACTCCAACTGGTAAAATAAAAAGTATAATTTACCTTTTTAATAAAAAAAACTAAAACTTTAAGGAGTGTGTGAAAACACGATATAAAATTTAAATTGGTTATGATATTAATATTAAAAATATTATAATCTATAAAACATATTGGATTAAAATTTATTTGATTAAAACAAAAGAGCAAGGTAGTAAGTTACACATATATATGTTATAATATATTTACTTTCCTCTTCCATGTACAGCCATTAGCTTTATTGGTATGTATAAACACCTAGAGGCATATTGTACCATATTGTCTGTCGTAAAATAATAATTAATAAATTGAATTCTTTATCATAGCTTCCAAATTTGTATAGTTTTTTATTTTAATATGTAATTATTATAATCATGTATAATTATTCATTTGTAATAATTAACTTTCTATCTTACACATCTGTGTAAAAACAATACATGGTTAATGTAGGAGTTGAGGTGGTTTTTTAAAAGAATAGTAACATAAAACACACAAACCATATATATCTTGGCTCATATGTTCATTCGCCGTGAAACAGTACTGTTTATACAGAATGAGCCTTTACAAGATTAACGGAAACATGGAACAAGCTGTATATACTCTCGGTCTTTAGATCATACCCGTTTTGATGGCCGCATGGTCTAAGACATCCTCCTCACAATAGACTGGACCATCTATGACGGAGAGATTTGGATTCGAGTCCCAGTTGGGTGTTTTTTTCTAAATGGCGTTCTACTCTCCCTTTACGAAAATGCGGGTACTCCTCTATCAAATTCATCCTTCCTAATAGCTAAACATATTAATGTAAATAATACATAGGCGTATAATCCAAACAGGTAGTAAGACTGGTGCTAAAAAAAAACATATATTCATAAACCATGGTACAGTAATGTTTATTCCCTAAAAACATTAAAAATATAAAAGGTTTCGACAAGTACACTCGCAATATATAATACGCCACAAACAACACTAAAAATGCGTATATCTGAGGAACCTATGCAAAACATCCAACAAAAAACGTTCATTTTTAAAAATGTATTTACAACGGACATTATGTTGCTTTTATCAAATTCATGCGGAATACTTTACAAATAAAAGAGAGGTGCTATCAAAAAATCATGAGAATCTCAAAGATATATAAATAACAATAAGTCATGACATTTATAAGATCTTATACCAAAATAAAAATTAAATACCTCCAAAAAAGTGTTTCATTTAATGTGCCTACTCAATGGGATTAGTAACATGAAAGCTCATTACTGCACTTCCAAAAGTACAACAATTCTATCTTGAACTTGTTCTATCCAGTCCACCTCATTACACCCTATCTCTTTCAGGTTCATTCTAATGTTATTTTCCCACCTGCTTCTAGGTCTTCCCAATGGTCTCTTCCCATTAGATTTACCAGTCAATACCCTGAACATGGTTATAAAATCTTCCATTCGCTTTGCGTGTCCTGCCCACCGTAATCTATGAGACTTGATTATACTAACTATGTATGTGATTAAGACAGGGTATTTAACCAATCATTATGTAACCTCCTCCACTCTACAGTAGCCTTATCCCTTTTAGAAGCAAAATAAATCTTGTAAAGTAAAATAACATTATTTACATAGCATAACATAACAACTCTTAAAATTATAAGACTCATCATATCAACACTTTGTACCGCACCTATACAAAATTCAGAATCCCTGGATTTAGGTACGATTTAGCATCACGTTAGACCTTAATAACTTTGAACAGACCATTAGGCACGATTTCGCATCACGTTAGACCTTAATAACTTTGAACAGACCATTATTCGAACTGGCAAATCTACTAGAATAATTGGTTAGTCGATTTATCCTTTGGTGACCTGGTGGTTTAGGGGTAAGGTGTCAGACTTCTATACTGGCGGCCGGGGTTCAATCCTCGGTCTAGCCACAGATTTATCTGATTACCAAACCCTTCCTTCACCTCTTACAAGATGTGTATTAATCACAACTTGTGAATGTGAGGAATGCCAGGCCTCCACCGTGGTTCGGATTCCACGTTAAACTGTAGGTCCTTCATTTCATCTCACAATCACCCTACCATTACACATTAGCGTAAGTGCGTATAACCCGAATGGGTAGTAAGACGCGGTGCTAATAATAATAATAATTAATCCATTGCGCCATAGCAGTCTCAACCCTGGTTAAACATGGTATATTTCAAATATTTAAATTGTGAGTATATATATATATATATATATATATATATATATATATGTGTGTGTGTGTGTGTTGTGTGTGTGTGTGTATACTAGCCCCTTCCCGTAAAAAAATATTGTAAAGAATCCTGTAAAACAAAGCTTCAAATCATCCATCATGTCAATATAAAACAAAACTTTTATTTTACTTTTTTTTTAAAATACAGTCCTACCATCACTGTATAGCCCCCTCCCTCTTTTTATCCTCCCTCCTATTTTCATCTCATTCCCCTATAATTTTGTTTGCTTTAGGCGCGAAAGGAATTGTGTATATACCAATCAAACAAATTGTTAAAATCAAATTAATTTTTCAACTTCCTCCATTTTCATTTACTCCCCCCGTTTCCCCAAATTTTATTTTAATCTTTTTTTTTTTTGCGTTCCTCGTCACTACATCTATTTCTCTTTCCTCACACCACCCCCCCACCACCCCCTTCACTAACCCCACTTTCCCTTCAACAACTTTTTTTTCCAACGACTATATAATATACTAGCGACTTTTTTATGAATAATAAATTAATTTTTTTAAATAAAATATAGCCTATGTTACTCGCTGATGATGTAGTTTTATATTGGTGAAATAATTTTTAAAACCGGTCCAGTAGTTTTTGAGTTTATCCATTACAAACAAAAAATCAAATCTTTCCTCTTTATAATATTAGTATAGACTAGCACTTATAGAAGGTCACTAAAGTGTTTTTATAATAACATAGCCCCCTGAGTGCTTAGTCAAGGACAAATTATAGATATTAAACACCTCTAGAAGCTATATAATGTGTTTTTATGGTAACATAACGCCTTAATTGCCGAAGGCTAGAAAATATTTTAAATATTAAACACCTCTAGAAGCTATCTGAAGTGTTTTTTTATGGAAACATAACGCCCTAATTGCTGGAGGCTAGGAAAGTTTTGAATATTAAACACCTTTAGAAACTATCTGAAGTGTTTTATGGCAACATTGCCCCCTAATTGCTGGAGGCTAGTACAAATTCAAAATTTGAAACACCTATAGAAGCTATCTGAAGTGTTTTTTTTATGGCAACACAACATCATAACTGACAAAGGTTATAAAAAATTCTAAATATTAAATACCTCTAGAAAATATCTAAAACCGTATATTTTATGGCAATATAACACCATAATTTCCGAAGGCTAGAAAAAATTATAGATATTAAACAACTCTAAAAGCTCTCTGAAGTGCTTTTAATGGCAACACAACACCCTAATTTGTACTTGTAACTTAATTTTGATATTGTTTGAATCATAAATAAAGCCATACATATTTTGTTCATAAAACCCCCCTGACTACGATCTTGATTTTGGATGTGATTATTTGGTACAAAGCAAACTGGATCGGACAAATCCTTAGGAAGAACTGCCTTCTGTATGACGTCATAGAAAGGAAGGATGATGGAAATATGAGCTTAGTAAGAAGGAGGACTTAAATATTAGATGATTTGAAGCTGAAGGAAAGAAAAATATTCTGGAAGCTCAAGGAAGAGGCAGAGGACACTGCACATTGGCGATCTTAGTACACTGGAAAAAGGAATAATAGTAATAATAATATAAATAATAATAATCTATATTATGTTGGAGTTTGCAAAAGGATTCTTAAAAAATATGACTTACAAAGTAATTCTATCAAATTGCTAATGTGATGTTTCCGTTATTTTAAAGTTTTAGATAAAATTACAGTCTGATATAATAGGGCATTCACTATTTGAAAACTGTAAACTCATGTTGCCACAATGGTGAGGGGGAAAAGTTACAATTGTATTTACATTTTTAGTTCTTAGTTATGCAAAGTGAAACTATACAGTTGTCCATAAGAAAGTATTATTGGAAGCTTCTTATTACTTTTTACATGGATTTCATAATAATAATAATTATTATTATTAATGAATCAAATAAATTATTTCTAAGATGCCAACTATTTGAGTGAATTTCAATCAATGTTGGTGGTTGAAAATGGGCTTTAGTAAAAGTTGAGTTAGTAGGTGCTACGTTGGGTTGATACTTTCAATATTTAAAAAAATGAATTTTACATTTTGATATTAAATAAGTCAGTGGGTCGTTTTAAACAAACAAACAGGCCAGATTCCCCCGGGAGACTTTCCGGAGTCCCAAGAGATAAATCTGCCCTTGCACAAGTTTCCAGCTGTTATTTGTGAGAAAGGAATATAGTATAAAATAGTGGTTTTTGGGCGCCACGTCTCACTAGTTGTTCGGGCTGTACGCATATTTTCCAATTATTCTAATATATTAGGGTTGAGGAAGGTTGAATTTTTAAGAAGTGTAACCGTATTTATGTGGAGGGAGAGTGTAAAGCCATATAGGAAAAACCGCCTTCAGTGGAGTTGGCCAAGATTCAAACACTGATCTCCTTGTCATCATTAGTATATTTCGAACACCGAAGGGGGCTATTAATTAGTATTATTTTAATAATATCCATATATAACTATGTTTTATTTTATACTATCTGACTGACCTTGTTTCAAAGTGTATACTCAGCTATAGTAAAAAGAGTAGTTTGTCAAAAGAACGGACACAGATTTTGGTGATAATAGAGCAAGTTGGGAACAGTGTTATCTACAATAGTTTGTAAAATTAACGGAGACAAGTGATGGGAATAAAATAAAGCTGGACACAATGTTTTAACAATAGTTTGTAAAACTAATGTAGACAAGTTACGGTAATAATAAACAAGCTATACACACTTTATTTTTTGCAGTAGACTATAAAATAAACCGAGACAATAGCTGGTAATAATAAATAAACAAATTGTATATAATGTTTTCTACAATACTGTGTAAAATTAACGAAGACAAGTGAAGGTATTATTAAAGCACGATGGATATGTTTCCATTGGGTCCTGTGTGGGGTAAGGAAGGTCAGTTGTGTGTACCGTAGAGCTGAGGGAGGGGGTGGGAGTAGTCACTCGTCTGTGAGAGACCGCGAGGCGAGAGGATCAACAAGTTATGCGTCTCATTGTACCGTCATCTCCTACCTCGTGCGTTTTGTTTGCTCAAGTAATAAAACTAGAATTTCTCTCCCACACTCGGGGCATGGATTCTCCTACAAGGCTATTGGACTATACAAACTTTTTCTAGTCGGGGTTCAAATCTTCCATCATACGGACGTTGTGTGACACATCAGGTTTTGTCCCAATCTGGCCCTTTTCTTTTGTGTAATGTAAAACACACAAATCCTTCCTCTCAGCTCTCAGTGGGGGGAAAAAAAACAAATAAAATGTTACAGACATGACGTATCACGTTCAGACATTTTCAAGGTCAAGGTTGGACTCCTTAGGAGACAGTTAATACTTCTTTTTCATTCTGATTCTATTAAAATGAATATATAAGAATTGAGGAAGGGTTCGGAGCGGTCTCTCGAAAGCTTCGGAAGTGATAAATATGTAGAGCAAGTTGGTGACCATTGTGAGTCCTATAAAGTTTGTGAATGGAAATGTTGAGCTGTATGTGAGCTCTAGGGGGGGGGCTGAGGGATGGCGGGGAAACCACTGACCTTACTTCCGCTTCTTTCTCGTGGATACTATCAATGAGTGATGCCCAAAATATCGTCCGTGAGTCTAATGCGGTAACATGTTCACATTCTAAACTTTTTTTTTACTATGAAATACATGCGAGTTCATTTGTCGTGTCTGGAGCTTATTCCCCAAAGGGACCAGTCTTGTCAAGCTACAAGTGACTATAAGCTGTAAATTGTGTTTCTCAAAGATATCTCGTTAACTCACCGCTTGTCTCAACTTGTCACGACAAGTGGATTCACATGTGTTTTAAATTATAATTACAAGTGTTTGTTAAAGCTACACGAGTCAAGCGACCGGTGACAAGTGAACTATGGTCAAATGGCAAGTCTTTTCGGCTGAGATAAAAGGTTGTTTCTCTAAACTTTTTTATCTCTGATTTTTAGTATATTTTCCGTTGCATATATTAATTAGACTAATGGATTAGGAATGATAAAGTTAGAATTTTAGGGGAGTTAACCCACATGTGCATGAAAAGAGAGTGGAAAACTATTTAGGAGAAATCAGCCTCATTACACCTTATCGGTATTCGAAACCCAATCTCCCGTCACTGGCATTCATCTAACATGTAAGGGAGGCAACCACTGGAAAAAATATTATTTTAACAAAACTAAAACATAAGACGAATTTTCGTGATTGACCTGGTATCGATGTTTACGATCAGAGTGTTTAACGGTTGACCTGGTATCAATGTTAACGAAATGTTTATGACTAAGACGATACCAGAGCTCGGTTTGGTAACGCTTTCCTTGACCAGACTAAAAAGCCAAAAATTTGTGCACCAATTTCAAAACAGCATCACTTCTTATGTTATATTTAAACGAGTATAACTTCGTAATCAAGGGATTTCAAGTTTTTGTAAATTAAAATGGACAGCAATTACCAGCTAGATATAAATGACAGTAAGTAGGTACTTAAAAACCGTTTAGTTATGGATAAAAGAGAGTACTATATGATTTAGGCCTATTTCATATTACATACGTACCTCATGGTTTCTTAAGGTTATTTTTGGAAAGATATGTTTAGCTTGACATGTTGTGTAAATATTAATAATAGTCAAAATAAGCACAAATCTAGCTAATAATAAAATGTAAAGGCCCATCTTCCGTTGATTTGCAGTACTTGTAGTAGGATTACATAAATTTCCCTACCAGCTGTTTGATCTACTCCACCCCAACCGCCATTTCTGTTTAAGAAAAATATCTCAAAATCGTTTTCACACTCCACCTTGGTTAGAACCAGTTGGTTGAAAACCCTTTATATCAAGACGTAGCCAAGTCAATCGCGAAAACTCGCCTATAGTTAATTTAGAATCTTCATTAAACGCCTGTCTATTCTCTTTAATCTATTTATAAAACAAAGAAAATAACTGACCAATTTGATAGCGTTTATTTCTGTGAAACAAAACCCTTGGAGACTAGATCCAACAGTTTTGGTTTGACCGTAGTTCACTAGTCACTAGGCACTTGACTTTTATTTTGTGAAACAAACACTTGTCATCTCCATCTAAAAGACAAACGAGTTAATGTGGGGATATAGGGGACCTGAGATAAGACCAGCGTTTTTGCTGTTTTTATATAAAAACATTATTTTGGTACCAAAAAAATATCCCCAGTAGAAACATAGAGTTTAACTTTCTTCGCATGGTGATATCAACAGTCGTTGAAAATCTGTCAAGGGTGTCCTAGAATGTACTGACAACTTTTTCTCTTCGTTTAAAAAGATTGTCATCTAGTGCCGCTAGGCTCATGACAGATATTCAACAACAATGGTGATATCACCATGTGAAGATAATTAAACTCTATGTCACTATTGAACCAATATTTTATTTATTTTAACCAAAAATGTTTTGCTATAAAAATTACAAAAACATTGGTCTTTTATCGCGTCTCCTACAGCCCCAAATTAATGTGTCATAACAAGTCTTGTCCTTTCACGAAACAGGTTGGTGGACGTTAGGACTTCAGGAACATAAGTTTTCAAACTCGGACTGGCTCTGGCATTGACACCTCCATTTTATGTACAGTTTCTGTCAAAAGTTTAAGGCCACCATGAAAAAACAACACAAACTTCAGATTTTCTATGTAGTTATTTATTTAAAAATTCTAAAAAATTATGAAAAACTCATCATTTCATTGATCTACTTTAACTCTATAGCATGCCCTCACACGGTCTGGCATAGAGTCAATCAGCTGTTTGTATTCCTCCAGCCAGATTCTGCTTCAACTCTGCATCTCCTCCAGCTAGAACGGCAGGTGAAATGTAGGATGGCAGTAACTTTTCTGTTCAAGTGTGCCCAACCTTCATTCGTGGTCTAAGATATAGCTCAAATCTGCTTTTATCAGAGAAAACACATCTTTGCCATGCTTCTTCCTTCATCCAATTACGCCTCTCATAGCCCCACATCCTTCGCCTTTTCTTAGCCAAGTAATTCAGCAGAGTCTTACGAAAGGCTACGTAAGATATTAGTACAGCATCTCTCAGGTAAGCTAGCTCTACGATCATGTTTACTCAGGTTAACGATTTTACAGTCAGTTCTAAATGAGGTTAGTCTAGGTCTGTCTGATAGGGGAACTTCCAGCACAGTACCAGTAGTTTTGAATTTTTTCAGTCTGTTCTACACACGTTATCGACACTCGAATTTTTTCTGCAATCTGTCTGTAGCTCAAATCACTTTTTTACACAGTAATAATCTGCCACTTCATGACCGTGCTCTCTGAATTTCCACCTATTTTCACTATATTAAAGAAAAAACAACCTTTTCACAGTTCTAGCAAAATACACAGCTGATAGCTAAAAGTTGAGGGAACCAGCTATTTTATCAGTGTTATCAACTCCCAAGGCTGTGATATAAATTGCTATGGCTGTCCCAGATTAATTTGCCATGAATTTTGAACTCAAGTTAATTTTAGAAAATGGCAATTTTTCAATAACAAAAAAACCCTTTTTCTACAACAGCAAAAAACACTTTTTCTGGTTTAGAAGCTGTGATCAAGTCATGACAATTTTTTTTTTTTACTAAAATTTATAATAGCAGAAGAAGCGGTTCTGGAAGGCCTACCTACATGGCAGAATTCATTGGTCTAGGTGCATCCATTCAATAGTAATTAATTATTTTTTATGCTTCTCAAAAAAGATAAATTGTTATATAATCAGTTCTGTGAATAATATAGAGGTCGGGGTTGCATTAAGAAACTTTGTTTTTCAAGGGCATTTAGTTGGTATACAAACACAACGTATTTTGGGATATGTTTAAGGACAGGAGCCAATAATAAGGGGAGTCCTTAAACTTTTGACAGATGCTGTATATCTCATCAATATTGGTGACTTTGTGTCACTATTTAATGATGGGACCAAGATAAACTTCACCCACCTCGGTGCCCAAATGTTCTAAGGCGATACTCTCTCAATAGACTAGAATGCTGATGATGGGGAGATCGGGGCCCGAATCCTGGTCGGGTGAACTGAGGGTGCGGGTGTAAGGTATGTTTGATTGGGTTCCGTTTTAGCATCTCTTCTTACTACCTGTTCAGGTTATAAGCATATACACTAATTACGCTACTGATCTAGGGATAATAAAGTTTGAATTTAGATGAAATGTACCCGCATTTGCGTAAAGTGAGAAATTATTAAACCATTTTTGGAAAAGCTTCCTCAGTACATCTGACCGGGATAAGATCACCAATCTCCCTGTCATAGGCAGTCAAGTCTAACACGAGAGTAATGTCTAAGACCATGTGGTCACCGAAGCAGGAGTAAGATATGTTCTAGAACTAAGCTTGAAGGCCTATGTCGTCATGTTGCTATAATCAGTCGGTTCATAAAGTACATGTTAGGCCTAAGTATGCAAAATAAGAAAGGTTAATAAAGAGCCGTCAAGAGCGTGTCAGTGATTCCCAGATCAATTCGAAACCATTCATTTAAACAGACGTGAAAGTTACTATTTTCAGGAGGTTCCGTGGATTAATGGCCCAGGTTTAAAGTTTTTGGATGAAATAAATAGTGACACATATATGTAGCCTTCATTTACCCTGTACGTAGTAAGATTTCCTTGAATTGTTCCACCATGGTTTTGCTTATAAGATAGGGTCATTGTGTCATCCGTCAAGTTAAACGGGGTGTACAACAGTTTATCCAGATAATCTCTTATAGCATATTTTGAAAAATAACACCTCGAAAAGTTTTACACTATCGACCTTTATCTCAACCGCTGGTTTTTCACTCCTCGAATTACCCAAGTAATTAACCATTTCCAAAACATTTAAGTAGCTCACTCGTAGGCTACTGGTAGTGCTAATCTAGTTTTGCTTTCATGGTTTCGGGGAAGTCAGGATTCGAATCCGGGCTGAGTGGGCTGAAATTTTTCTTTCTAAATGGTTTTCCCCTCTCTACACTCTCATGAAGGAACAATTTTTTTAATTCTTCTTTACTCATCCTTAGCTAATCAATGTAATTAAATGTGTAAGGGTTGTACGGGCTGTAAGCCGTGGTCTCAAAAAAATTAATGGAAGGTATATTTGACAAAATTGTACCTTACTTTTAAGCACTATGTGGCCTTGGTTTATCCTAGTAGGTTACAAGATTACCTTGCTTGACTTAACTATGATATGGTTTATAATACCAGTACAGCGATTAACTTTACGTTCACATAACGTAATTAAACAGTGTGTGAACAGGATTCACGTAATGTAGTAACCCTAGAAAAACACACAGACAATGAATTTGAATTGTATGAAATCAAATTGCTCACTAAAATGAAACCTAAAAGTAGGCTTCAAGTACTCGCAGCAGAAGCTTACTGGAGCTACAAACTAAAGTTTTAGAAGAGTCAGTGATGGTTTAGTCTTCGCGAGACGTGGAAAAGCGAACTACACTGAAGAAGTTGCACTCCATAAACAAATAATGAAGTACTAAATAGCCCTGTTGAAATGGCTCGCAACACGATTGGTTAGCGGTAACACGAGGTTCACTTCACTTTACTTAACGTAACCTGAAAGTTATCTCCAACACAACTCTTACATTAAGTGAACGTCACGTCAACGTTAAGTTCGTCACGATGGATTTCTTTAGAAAATACGAGAACATTTACGTTACGTTAAATTACGTGAACGTTAAGTTGGCGTTAAGTCGATGGTAATTCCGTCATCAGATAGGACCATAGTGTAATCATTCAGTTACAGTTCATTGTAAAAGTAGTGTACACCCCTGTCCTGAAGCCGTCTGATAGAGGAGAAGCAAGCATCTGCCTGAACAAGGGGAATCCCGGCCTTTTTACACCTTTAAAAGCCTTCACCTCCCACCATCCTTTATTTTTCCCTCCAAAAAACTCTTATATACATAACCCCTTGCTCACACAATTACCTTCTACCTTTCCTCATACAATTAAATTGACATTCACAAGGTGAAAAGGCTCGACCAAAGAATGTGACAAAACTTTCAAACAAAGACCTCTTTTGATGCGACTTACCCAGGTTACATCATTTTTACTGCTAGTCTGAAGATCAGACGACTTCCTGTTGAGGAGACATTATTGTGTGATGTGAAGGACCAGCAGGAAAACCAGCGTTTGAATACGAGAGGCTAAGAGAATTACGCAACAAGACAATAGAGTAGAATTCAACAGGTTGTATTTAGAAAGAAAACCTAATGAGTAAGGCTAATACTCTAAACAGAGATTCAATTGGACTATACCTATGTTAGCAAGATGCAGGATTCATTTAGTTCTATATGAGGCGTTTGCAACCAAAAACATAATCCAAGAAGAGCATATTGAGGCACTGATCGAAACGTATATGAACGTCTCAATCACAATACAGTGAAACTCAAAGTAAAATAATGGTAGATGAGCACTTAAAATCATGCAAAAAAGACCTCGAATATCCCTGTTAAATTACAAAACTTAATTAAATTACTAAAGAGTAAATGTATCCTAGTATTTCTAACCGTAACTACATCCACTTACTTGGATTACCAGTACTATATGTCTCTATAACACTTAAATACTACATGTTGAAATGGAGGACAGGTAACCATGTACTAGATATTCTAACATGTAACACCTACATAACCACTGGACAATGAGGGAAGAGTGGAACCATGGTATCCTAGACTATTTCCTAACATGTAATCAACCTACATAACCACTGGACAATGGAGGGACAGAGTGGAACCATGGTATCCTAGACTATTTCCTAACCATGTAATAACCTACATAACCACTCGGACAATGGAGGGACAGAGTGGAACCATGGTATCCTAGACTATTTCCTAACATGTAATCAACCTACATAACCACTCGGACAATGGAGGGACAGAGTGGAACCATGGTATCCAGACTATTTCCTAACATGTAATCAACCTACATAACCACTCGGACAATGGAGGGACAGAGTGGAACCATGGTATCCTAGACTATTTCTAACCATGTAATAAACCTACATAACCACTCGGACAATGGAGGGACAGAGTGGAACCATGGTATCCTAGACTATTTCCTAACATGTAATCAACCTACAAACCACTCGGACAATGGATGGACAGAGTGGAACCATGTATCTAGACTATTTCCTAACCATGAATCAACCTACATAACCATTGGACAATGTAGGGAAGAGTGGAACCATGGATATCCTAGACATATTTCCTAACTATGTAATCATCCTACATAACCACTTGGACAACATGAGGGACAGAGTGGAACCATGGACAGGATCTCTATTTCCTAAATTAATACATAACCACTGGACAATGGAGGGAAGAGGGAATGGAACCATGGATCTATCCTAGACTATTTCCTAACTATGTAATCAACCTACATAACCACTTGGACAATGAGGGACAGAGTGGAACCATGGTATCCTAGACTATTTCCTAACATGTAATCAACCTACATAACCACTGGACAATGGAGGGACAGAGTGGAACCATGGTATCCTAGACTATTTCCTAACCATGTAATCAACCTACATAACCACTCGGACAATGGAGGGACAGAGTGGAACCATGGTATCCTAGACTATTTCCTAACCATGTAATCAACCTACATAACCACTCGGACAATGGAGGGACAGAGTGGAACCATGGTATCCTAGACTATTTCCTAACCATGTAATCAACCTACATAACCACTCGGACAATGGAGGGACAGAGTGGAACCATGGTATCCTAGACTATTTCCTAACAATGTAATCAACCTACATAACCACTCGGACAATGGAGGGACAGAGTGGAACCATGGTATCCTAGACTATTTCCTAACCATGTAATCAACCTACATAACCACTCGGACAATGGAGGGACAGAGTGGAACCATGGTATCCTAGACTATTTCCTAACATGTAATCAACCTACATAACCACTCGGACAATGGAGGGACAGAGTGGAACCATGGTATCCTAGACTATTTCCTAACATGTAATCAACCTACATAACCACTCGGACAATGGAGGGACAGAGTGGAACCATGGTATCCTAGACTATTTCCTAACCATGTAATCAACCTACATAACCACTCGGACAATGGAGGGACAGAGTGGAACCATGGTATCCTAGACTATTTCCTAACATGTAATCAACCTACATAACCACTCGGACAATGGAGGGACAGAGTGGAACCATGGTATCCTAGACTATTTCCTAACCATGTAATCAACCTACATAACCACTCGGACAATGGAGGGACAGAGTGGAACCATGGTATCCTAGACTATTTCCTAACAATGTAATCAACCTACATAACCACTCGGACAATGGAGGGACAGAGTGGAACCATGGTATCCTAGACTATTTCCTAACAATGTAATCAACCTACATAACCACTCGGACAATGGAGGGACAGAGTGGAACCATGGTATCCTAGACTATTTCCTAACCATGTAATCAACCTACATAACCACTCGGACAATGGAGGGACAGAGTGGAACCATGGTATCCTAGACTATTTCCTAACCATGTAATCAACCTACATAACCACTCGGACAATGGAGGGACAGAGTGGAACCATGGTATCCTAGACTATTTCCTAACATGTAATCAACCTACATAACCACTCGGACAATGGAGGGACAGAGTGGAACCATGGTATCCTAGACTATTTCCTAACAATGTAATCAACCTACATAACCACTCGGACAATGGAGGGACAGAGTGGAACCATGGTATCCTAGACTATTTCCTAACAATGTAATCAACCTACATAACCACTCGGACAATGGAGGGACAGAGTGGAACCATGGTATCCTAGACTATTTCCTAACAATGTAATCAACCTACATAACCACTCGGACAATGGAGGGACAGAGTGGAACCATGGTATCCTAGACTATTTCCTAACAATGTAATCAACCTACATAACCACTCGGACAATGGAGGGACAGAGTGGAACCATGGTATCCTAGACTATTTCCTAACCATGTAATCAACCTACATAACCACTCGGACAATGGAGGGACAGAGTGGAACCATGGTATCCTAGACTATTTCCTAACAATGTAATCAACCTACATAACCACTCGGACAATGGAGGGACAGAGTGGAACCATGGTATCCTAGACTATTTCCTAACAATGTAATCAACCTACATAACCACTCGGACAATGGAGGGACAGAGTGGAACCATGGTATCCTAGACTATTTCCTAACCATGTAATCAACCTACATAACCACTCGGACAATGGAGGGACAGAGTGGAACCATGGTATCCTAGATTATTTCCTAACCATGTAATCAACCTACATAACCACTCGGACAATGGAGGGACAGAGTGGAACCATGGTATCCTAGACTATTTCCTAACCATGTAATCAACCTACATAACCACTCGGACAATGGAGGGACAGAGTGGAACCATGGTATCCTAGATTATTTCCTAACCATGTAATCAACCTACATAACCACTCGGACAATGGAGGGACAGAGTGGAACCATGGTATCCTAGACTATTTCCTAACCATGTAATCAACCTACATAACCACTCGGACAATGGAGGGACAGAGTGGAACCATGGTATCCTAGACTATTTCCTAGCCATGTAATCAACCTACATAACCACTCGGACAATGGAGGGACAGAGTGGAACCATGGTATCCTAGACTATTTCCTAACAATGTAATCAACCTACATAACCACTCGAACAATGGAGGGACAGAGTGGAACCATGGTATCCTAGACTATTTCATAACCATGTAATCAACCTCCTCAACTCCTTAGTATTTGGAGTTCCATATTAATACCACCGTCTACTCTATTATTGTTAGAATGTATAACTCCTAATTTTTAAGCAATTTTTTATAATATCAATAGAAAAATGGAAAAATAATTTAACTTGGCACTGCTACACTCGCCACTAAACGTCACAGTCTAGCAACAGAAGGTGCAATATTTATCTGGGTAGTCGGATGTATATAACTTAGAGGTATTATTCATTAAAAAATAGTCTGTCCGTCCTGATGTATAAGTTGCTAATGAAGTCAGAAAAAGTCTAAAAAAAAAAAACGAACTCCTTAGTATTTGAATGATATTTAGATACACTCTAGTGGAGACAGCTGGAACTTGTTCAATAGAATGCCCTAGGGACCGTAGAGGCACTCTAGTAGAGACAACTGGAACTTGTTCAATAGAATGCCCTAGGGACCGTAGAGGCACTCTAGTGGAGACAACTGGAACTTGTTCATTAGAATGCCCTAGGGACCGTAAAGGCACTCTAGTGGAGACAACTGGAACTTGTTCATTAGAATGCCCTAGGGACCGTAGAGGCACTCTAGTGGAGACAACTGGAACTTGTTCAATAGAATGCCCTAGGGACCGTAGAGGCACTCTAGTGGAGACAACTGGAACTTGTTCAATAGAATGCCCTAGGGACCGTAGAGGCACTCTAGTGGAGACAACTGGAACTTGTTCATTAGAATGCCCTAGGGACCGTAGAGGCACTCTAGTGGAGACAACTGGAACTTCTTCATTAGAATGCCCTAGAGACCGTAGAGGCACTCTAGTGGAGACAGCTGGAACTTGTTCAATAGAATGCCCTAGGGACCGTAGAGGCACTCTAGTGGAGACAACTGGAACTTGTTCAATAGAATGCCCTAGGGACCGTAGAGGCACTCTAGTGGAGACAACTGGAACTTGTTCAATAGAATGCCCTAGGGACCGTAGAGGCACTCTAGTGGAGACAACTGGAACTTGTCCATTAGAATGCCCTAGGGACCGTAGAGGAACTCTAGTGGAGACAGCTGGAACTTGTTCAATAGAATGCCCTAGGGACCGTAGAGGCACTCTAGTGGAGACAGCTGGAACTTGTTCATTAGAATGCCCTAAGGACCGTAGAGGCACTCTAGTGGAGACAGCTGGAACATGTTCATTAGAATGCCCTAGGGACCGTAGAGGCACTCTAGTGGAGACAGCTGGAACTTGTTCATTAGAATGCCCTAGGGACCGTAGAGGCACTAGAGTTGGCAGTTGTGTAGTGGTCTATGATTAATAACCGTGTCATCTTTATTCGACTTACAAAAGTTTGAAAGATATGTAAAACCTTGTTTGTTTTTAACTGTACATGATTGATAGGTACATTTTTGAACTAGACACTCTACACATATATTGTAGGCTACAATCTCCGCGTGGTAAAACACACTTAGTTCTTTTCATTTTGTGATAGGTTTTAGTTGTTTTTTTTCAAGATGGCAATTTTTTTTTTTTTTACTATGGACTTCCATGGTGCTGTTAATATAGACTCGGGTTCAACACTACATGCAGAGCTTAGAAAGGTTGGTTTATTGGTTTTTTTCCAGATGACATAGACAACTCTAGTTCCAAAACTTCTAAAAAAACAGACCTGGGAGATAGCCAAAATGAAATATGCCGTCAGTGTAATCAGAGAAAAGAAGATGGGATTAGTTAAACTATTTAAAGTTCTAAAAACAACATTGCGATGACTGGCTCAAGAAATACCAATTTTTTTCTGAAGATTTAGCTATGAGGAAGCTAGGAAGAAAATCAAAACTCCCTGAGAGTCCGGAAAAGGAACTTGATGAATACTTACTTTTTATGGAATCAAAGTATTACTGTTTCACTCGAATGGATGTTCGTAAAATGGCCTACCAATTAGTGGCCAAAAAATGGCATCCAGAACAATTTCTAATGTGAATGTGCAGGTAGTGCTACAAACACAAGCTTTCCCTCAGGAAACCAAATATAACATTTTATGCACGAGTTAAGGGCTTTACTCGTAAGAAAGTAGGGATAATTTTCGACTTGCTAGAGGCAGAGCATGAAAAACCCAACGTTTCACCTGGCCATGTGTGGAACGTTTATGAGACTGATTTGAACGTAGTTCCAACCTAGATCCCACAAGTTATTGCATTCAAGAGGAAATATCAGATATGTTCACTAACTGCCCCAGAGCTTAGGTCTCTGGTCACAATCATCTCTTCAATGAGTATAGGGGGGATGGGGGTGTGGGTGGTCTTGCATTCCACCTATGCTGATATTTCCCAGAACCAACATAACAAACACGCTAATGAGAGGGGCTCCCCCTGTTTCAAAAGATAGGACCTATTTATTGTTATGGGTACAGGCCCACTTTTTCACTGAGTGCTTTGAGCATTTCATTACAAAGACAGCACCAACAGAGAATTCACCAGTTTTGTTAATACTTGACGGACATTTCTCTCAAACCAGTAATGCCAATGTCATCGAGTTGGCAATAAGGACTCATGTTTCTATCATTTCATTGTCATCTCACACAATGCACAAACTTCAATCCCTGGACCACATTTTCTTGGCTTTCTGAAGGCTCACTATAGTGAGAACATCAGACAGTGGATGATCCACCAACATATACCCCTTGGACCATACAGTATCTCCGATCGTTTTGGTAAAGCCTGCCTGCAGTGCACAACTGGAATAACTACCATGAATGAATCAAGGGTCACTGGAATCTGGCCCTATGATCAAACCGTATTTAGTGATTCAGATTTTATCCCTGGTGAGCACGAGACAATGAATGAGGTTCTTACATTCAACCCGGGTTCTACAACAACTACTCAGACTGCAGACAAATTTACTCTTGAAAATCTTGATAATAAATGCTGCCCCATGATGTCAACCTCAAGGTCTTGTGTTGGCCTATCTCAAAGGCCTCTTTCTGTGTCACTAAGAGACATTCATCCAGTTCCAGAAAAGAAGAACACCTCCATAAGGGGACGAAAAGCATTGGTCGCAAGTCTTATAACTGGATCACCTTACAAAGCGGAGTTAGAGCTCATCAATACAGAGAATTAAAGCAAGGAAGGCTGCACCAGCTCTAGACTGTGCCGCTTTGTACGTGCATCATCCAACGCTGTAGAAATTGTTGTAAATAAACTCTTCCTTCTAACTCTGGGCTCGATCGAGGACGGGGAAGGGAACGTAGTCGTGGAAGGGCCTGTCGCCTTGGAACATCATAAAGGTGGCTGAAACTTTAAAAAAGAAGATCTGAAAATGAAAACTCGGGTAGTGTTGAAGATCCATTCTCATCTCACTCTTGCGACTCTCCGATTGGACTCCCAATCGTTGAACCAGAGCCTGACAAAGACGACGCTTTGTGCTTGTTCTGTGAGGGGAAATTTTCAGACGACAGGAAAGGTGATCTGTGTGTTCAATGTATTATGATAGTTTTTGGGAGCACACTGAGTGTGCAGGTCCAGAAAAAGAAGAATATGTGTTTAACTTTTGCAGATCATCAAAAACACAATGAATATTAACCTTCTCTTTCATATGTTTTACCCTATATATCTACTGATAATTCATAATTATATTTTGTCGTTTAATTTGTAAGTTCTTCTGTTATCATTAAAAATGTTTGCAATGCATATGAATATTAGTGATTTCCTAGAAAAGAATGGATGGTTTGTATTTCAAGCATATATCGACATCTGGTAGATTTTCACTATTTTTGAAAATTTTTGTGTAGAATGTTTTCCATGAGTTCTAGTCAAGCTGTGAGTTAAGGAAAAAAATACTAAGAATCTAAGGAAGTTTATCATAGTTTAAAAATTAAATTAAATCAATAATTCACTATCAATGTATTAAAAACAAAGTGGGGCTTCATACTACAACCTTCTCCAAACCCACCAATTGTAACAAATTGTCAAATCTATACATGCTGCAATGCAGTGCTGTATAAAAGGTTGACTACGTGACAAGGGGCTTTGTACACAACTTAGTCTAAGCTGTAGCTCAACACTAACAAAATAATTTGGACAATAAAATTTCCTAAGTATATTCAGAGGGATAATATTAAAATAAGTCTCACTGATGATACTAATTCATTACTTATATAATACTGTGTATATTATAAATTAACTAACCATATTAAGTTATTGAACATAAAGTTTGATAATTAATAATATATCGTTTAACTTAAAATTCCTTTGATATTATTATATTATTATTGTTAAAATTATTTTCTTGTGTACCTGATATTAGGCAGGCCTGTACTGGTGGGTACGTGGACCAGGCTTATATAGTCTAGTTTGCCAATGACAAGGAGATAGGAGTACAAATTCAGCTCGTTCTCCTCTCACATAAATGTTAGTTTATTTCCTCTTTGTTCTACTATACTCACCGTCACCTCATTAGTGTAATTAATATGGGGGTAGTAGACGTGGTGAAATAAACATTAGGCACCGATTATTTTAGAATCTTGATCCTCATAAACATTCATTATTTTATAGCCCTGATCTTAATAGAACATTGACTCTCTTAGAACTCTGATACTCATAAGATATACATTCATTATTTTATAACCCTGATCCTACTAATACACTTATTATTTCCCAACCCTTATCCTCATAGAACGTTCATTCTTTTAGAAACCTGATCCTCGTAAGACATTTATTATTTTCCAAACCTTATCCTCATAGGACAATCATTATTTTAGAACTATGGTCCTCATAGAACATTCATTATTTTATAACCATGATCGTCATAAAATTTTCATTCGTTTAGAACCCTGCTCCACGTAACACATTCATTATTTTAAAACCCTGACTCCCATAAAACAATCATTATTTTAGAACCCTGATCATCATAGGACATTAATTCTTGTATAACCCTGATCGTCATAAAACATTCACTATAGTAGAACCCTGAATCTCATAAAACATTAATTCTTTTAGAACCCGGATTCTCATAAAACATTCATTCTTTTAGAACCATGATTCTCATAAAATATTAATTATTTTAGATATTTGTTAGTTATTGTAACATTACATTACATTGTGTTAAAATAGGACCCACCCCATGCTGACATTTACGCATAACTCTCTGTAATTCATATTACCCGCTCCAATTACCGACACTAATAGAATCCCTACAATAGTACTATTCTTTATTGTAGTTCACGTAGGTTGGTACGACATAATAAAAGAATTCTGAACAATAATATTCTCTCTAAATAATCAATTTCGGTTTATTTATAACGAACAAGCAATCTATACTCGTACACTAGACAACTCAAGTGTACATGTGTGGCAACATTCATTTGACTACTAACTCTACTCAATCCCACTTACACAAACAACAGTATTACTTTCACTGCGCACACACACCTGCGCATCACATGTCATTAGTCATTACATATACAATTGCTGAAAAGATAAATTTACCTATATTTTAACACGGCTCCTTAAATTTATATTACAGTCCAACCTTAATCATAAACCAATTTATATCACATTCATTTAATGTCTGAATTTTTCAAACTTATTTCGACCTAATGGCTTGGTAAAATATCAGCCACATTTTCATTAGAATCTATTTTAACCATATCAATTTCACCTTTATCATAACCCTCGTTTACAAAATGATAATGTGTCTCTATATACTTTGAATTTTTGTAAAATTACCATACTTAGCTATATATATTGTACCAGAATTATCTTCATACATTTTTATTGGGTCACAAACTTCAATATTAAAATCTAGCAAAATATCTTTCACAACTTTTAATTCACTAACACACTCAGACAATGCAACATACTCAGCTGATGTGGATGATTTTGTTACACTACTTTGTCTCTTAGATTTACAAAAAATCGCATATACATACATTTTAATGACATTTCCTGTCGTCGATTTTCTGTCAATAATATCACCTGCCCAATTAGCACTATGCAACAATTTAAGATCTCTGCATTAACATTTTTATTAGAGGTTAACTTTAAATATTTGGTCAAAACTAAATACTTTAATATCCTCACAGCATATTTATAAGGAGTCTTATCATAACAATTTTGAAATCTACTTAAATAATTTATGCTGAAACTTATATCAGGTCTTGTTCCGGAACTAATATACAAAAGAGCTCCAATTATATTTCTATACTTCATTTCATCACATGCTGATTGTGCGGTTTCTAATTTTAAATTTTGTTCCATCGGAGTATCATACAATTTATAGTTTTCAATTCCATATTTTCTTGCTAAAGATAAGATATAATCGCTTTGATCCAAAGTCATTTTTCCTTTATCACACTCATAATTTATATTAATACCAAAATAAGTTTTTATTTTACCCAAATCTTTCATCATAAATCCTTTAAACAATAAATTTTTAACGATATTTAACTTGGTTTTATCTTTACAATATTTGAGCAAATCATCTACAAACAAAATTATATAGACATTATGATTGTTCTTATCGTTTAACATATACAAGTAACAGTCATTTTCGCTTCTTACAAAACCTAAAATTTTCAAATAAGTATCGAAACACTCATACCAAGCTCTTGGGTTTTCTCTCAATCCGTGCAATGCTTTATCCAATTTTAGTACTTTATCCGTACCATCCTCAGAACCTCGTGGTTTTTTAACATAAACTTCTGATTTAATTTTTCCATTCAAAAACGCTGTTTCTATATTCATTTGCTCAATAATTAAATTATTCTGGCAAAAATATGATAGTAGAATTTTTAACATTTGCATTCTTGCTACTGGAGAGTATATACCATCAATTAAACCATTCTGCTGGTATCTTCTAACTACTAATGAAGCTTTATAAACATTGTTAGCTTTTTTTATATATATATATTTTAAATCTAGTATTTTTGTATCTTCTGGTTTAATAACAGACATCCATATCTTATTTTTATTTAAGCAATTCATTTCCTTATCCATTGCATTTTTCCAATTTTTAGAATCATAACTATTCATCGCATCATTATATGAAACAGGATTTTCCGCATTTACATAGTTTACATAAACAATATTATTATATACAAAATTATCATCATTAAGTATAGCAGGTTTTCGTTTTTCTCCGGTTGATCTTCTCAACCCTAAATTTGCATTTTGATCATTTATAATTTGTAATTTCATATTCATTTTCATCACTATCATTTTCATTTATACCTTCATTTAAACATATATCATAAGCCTATCTTGACTCTTCTCTAAAACCTATATAATTTGTACCTTCTTCAATTATATCTACATGTCTTGCTACGACTATCTTGTCATTTAGTAAAACTCTATACCCAACATTTTCATAACCTTACAAAATACCTTGTAACGGGCTAAACTGCTTTAGCCCCGTTCAAAAGTAGCGAATGAAAAAGAACGTATATTCTGTTAGTGCCTGCATATTATCAAAAGTAACAATAACAAACTAATGTTAAATGCCTCGCCCATAATATATGTCTCTGTTTACATACCTATTTCGCCGAGTCAACCTCAGAGTTCGGTGCCCCAGCTATTAACACAACACAGAAAGAAAGCGAGGAGAGCTCCGCTTTCGACCACGATTTCAAACCGACTAACTGCTTCATGGCGGCCTACGACCATCGTGCCTCGACCGTCTAGAAGCTTCGGGAAGATCCCCCTTAGCCTCCTAGAAGCTCCGGGACGATCCCCCTTCCCTTCCTACGCACCAATTCACCACGTGGGCTCTGCCAACTATATATTCGCCTGCTTGCTTGAAGAATGGCAGAACACGTCAGGAGACGATTGGGAAACCTCCACCACGCTAACAGGCCACGCGTTTACATCTGGTCTACGTAATCTACATAATCTACATCGGACCTGCGGTCAAGGGAAATGGGTCCCTTGGACAGAAGGAAGTCGCAGGGCCAACTTAATTCAAGGGCTTGATCTCTCGAGTAAACTCCAAGTTTAAAACTCAACTGTTAGGTTTAGTCTATGTCCTCGCAGGATAGTTAGTATAATTAATCATTAGAGATAGAGATGAGGAATATAACGTGTCTATTCTGAGACGCGGTTATGATATCATAGTATGACTAGTTATATAGGATAGGCTGAGAGTAGACTCTCCCTTATTAGGAAAGCAAGGTACTTATACACTTGCGGTGTAGCGCGCCTCTCGCGCCCTAGAGACTGGTCCTTAATGGCCAGGCTCACGTTGGGATGTTAATCCCACGGCACGTACTATGTGACCATAGGTGCCTTATTATGGTAGCTTGCCAGGGCAGGTGATAGTTCTTGTTATATGGAGGTCGCAGATTCAGGCCTAATTGGGTTTACAAGTCATGGCCTATATTTGAGTTGGGTAGTTAACCAATGGGTCGCATGTTCTATCCATGATTGGCCCGTGATTGATTCTTAGATTTAATTTTGTAACTCTCTTTAAGAGTACACTGGACGTGAGCTGCCTTTGCCCCTCGGGCGCGGTTGCGGCAGTCATTAGTTTCTTATTTAAGTAAGGTTGTACTGGTCACCCCTCAGGTGCTCAACCAGTGGGACGCGTCCCTTCCAGGACTATCCCGTATGTGTTGTTTATTCAAGTACGTTGTTTTTACCCTGTGTAAAGGTTGTAGCTGTTGTGCAGGGCTCTCTAATATAACAGAACTAGAACTTGCCTGATGTACGAACTAACCTTGCCTACGCGGCCAACTTACCTAGTTTATAGTATTGTTTATTACGTAGCTTTGTAGTCTGCGTTGTTATCGGTACGCCTCACGCCCTCAGTTGGCCTAGGCTTAGGCAACGCTGCCACTTATCATTGTAAGTTATATATGACAAAGTACTTGCTGAGATTTAGTGCTATATGTTTATATGTCCTTTGGTCTTGTATATTATATCATTAAATTGCATTAACTCCAACCTTCTCTTGTTTTCATCATTTGTAATAACTCACCTGTTTGTGCACCCCCCCCCCCCCCCCCGGTGCAACCTAATCTGCTTTTATGTACCTTTTTGAATTTCTTTTTTGTTCAGGCACTCTTACAAATACTTTACTTCCATACATTCTTAAATGCTCTATATTAGGTTTTTCATCAAACATTATTTCATAAGGTGTTTTATTTTTCACTACAGTATTAGTAATTGTCCTATTTTTCAAATAAGCTTCTGTTTTGACTACTTCTGGCCAGAACCTATTATGTACTTTGGCCTCTGCTAATAAACACCTAGACATATTATTAATATTTATGTTATACTTTTCTGCTGTCCCATTTAATTCATTAACATATGGTGGACAAGGTTCAATAGATATTCCTTTTTCTCTAGAAAAACTATATATATATATAACTATTCATATATTCCTTGTCATTGTCACATCTCAGTCTTTTTACCCTTTTTTCTGTCTTACTTTCAATTATATTTACATAGTCAATAAAACAATTGCATACTACACTTTTCGATTTAATACAATAGATTTTAGATAACTTACTGTACTCATCTATAAAAGTTAGAAAATATTTTTCACCGTTTAAACCCGTAGCACTGTGAGGCCTATTAAATCAGTATGTACAATATCTAATACTTCTTTAGCTCTAGTTCTCTCATTTTTAAATGGCAAAATATGCATTTTATTTTGCAAACATATTCCACATTTCAAATAATCAGACTCTAGTTCCTTTGACAAACCTTCAAGCATTTGTTTATCACACATTGTTTTTAAATAATTTAAATTTACATTTCCTAATGTTCTATAATATATTTTCTTTTCTGTCATATTTAATTTGACTGTTATATTTGATTCAGTTTTAACAATTTCACCAGTCATATGATACGAATCATTTTTCTTACACGCTAAATCAATTAAATTTCCATTTAGATTATATATTTTTGAAATATTTCCTACTGACACAATTTTATTTTTATTTGTAACTTTCCCATAACTTATTAAATTTATATCAATTTCTTTCACATAAAATACATTTAAGATTTTATTTTCTACCATCTGACCATAAAAATTGAATTTGTTTAAAAAATTACCTATTTTAGTTGCCTTTAAAAAACGACCATCTCCGACTTTAACATTTACCAGTACTTTGAGTTCATCAAATTCATAAAAATATTCATCATTATTTATGACGTGATCAGAACAACCACTATCAAATAACCATTCTACTTTACCGACGAAACTGTTAGCTTCAACGTACAATTTTTCCAATCCGGATCTTACCTCGATTTCAGTATTAAAACTGCTCGTATTACCATCAATATTTTGCTGTCCTTGTTGATTTTGCCTTTGTTGCCAGCCGCCAGCTCAGCGATGTTGACTTGAACCTCCCTCGCCTCCTTGCTGTTGAATGCCGCCTCTGGGCTTGCACAAATTTTCACTTAGTCTCATGCTCGTACACTGAGCCTTAAAATGTCCATATTTACCACGCTTAAAACACGTTTTGTCTTTACTTTCAGCCTTAAATGCACTTGAACTGTTTTTGCTTCCTTCCTCTTTTTCTTTTAATTCAACCATTTTTATTTTACATTTTACATACCTAACAGTTTGATCACCTTCTTTAAGTATATCAATTAAATCACCAACATAACTTAACGAATTTGGAAGCATTTTAATTATATAACTCAGTTTTTTTTCTTTTTCACTTACATTAGCACCTGCACTTTTAATTTCATTCACTAGCTTTCCAAACTCAGTAAAAAAGGCACTTGAATCTTCAAAGTTTTATAACCTCAATTTATCTCATCTATTTCGTATACAAATTTGCAGTGCAGTAGATTCCTTTAAGTACATTTCGCCGAACTTTTTCATAATTTCATACGAAGTCTCTTTGTCTTTTATAAACTGTAACTGATCATTCGAAATACCACTGTAAATCACATTGATTGCCTTCAAGTTCTTTTCACTCCACTTGTCCTCTTTATCTGTCGTACCTTTTTCTCTCTTCACAACCTCTCCACATTTCTTTAACTTTAAAATCAACGTGATTCGCTTTTTCCAACACTCGTAGTTCTTACCATCAAAGACAGGAATTCTCGTTTCATCCGCCATTTTTGGGTTTTCTTTTTTTATGAACAACAGACTGATACCATGTTTATTTATAACGAACAAGCAATCTATACTCGTACACTAGACAACTTAAGTGTACGTGTGTGGCAACATTCATTTGACTACTAACTCTACTCAATCCCACACACACACACACTCACACACAAAACAGTATTACTTTCACTGTGCACACATGTCATTAGTCATTACATATACATTTGCTAAAAATATAAATTTACCTATATTTAAACAATTTCAACATAATAATACTGTTCGTGTACTTAGCGATTAAATCTTCTGAAACTAGCAACCACCAAGACTGGCCTACACCTATCATACTAATTTGACGAGTGGGCCGAGCGAGCTACGATGTTCCAACAAGATGTAGTCCATCCCATCCTGTTCTACTAACACGTAATGGACCGGCCAATATTGGACACACTAGAGAATGACTATTCACCTATTCACCTGCCCTCTGATGGTAGAAAGATGAACTACTTTCAAAAATCAGTTGATTGAAGAAATGGTTTGCCAGTCGGATGGAGCCTTGACAACAAAGGGTCTACGTGATCTTCCAAAGCCGCATTGACGTCACCGAGCGTATGTTCAGTTCTCCCACCTTGATTATATTGTGACTAAACCCACACTATATATTGTGATGTGCGTGTATGCTAAAATGACTATTTGATTTCATCGCTTGACCAAGGAACATTGTCCTGGACCTAGACAAACATTTATATATTATATATTCATCAGAATCGTAGCTATGACAATTTATTTATTGAACTCTGATTTAATTTTAACTCTTAGAGTCAGCCATGTTAGATGTTGGAAATGTTCTATTATCTAAATCTATTAATTTTTACCTGATCGTTAAATTTGAAATTAGGCTATATAGTTTGTTTATCGCCACTTGGGCGCTAGAGTCTTTTCGAGTGTTAAATCTTTAAGATAGCCACAATTGTTAATTATCTTGGAGTTGAACGAGTTAAATGTAAATTGTTTTGAAATTGTGGATAATAGTAATTATTTTGTAATCATTAAATCATTAAGGTAGAGTTTTTTTTTATTATTATTTTGAAATATAGTTTAATGTAACGTAACATTCTGATCATTTTGATTAATTATGAAATTAATTAACTTTTGTATATGTTCTTTTTTTTCTATGGTTTTCTTCTAATATGATATTTTCATTATTATTTACTAGTAGGGTTATTGTTTCATTTACTAATATTGTGTCAGGATCAGATAGTTCCGGAGGAGTTTGACTAAATTATGCTAGCCAAACTCTCGCGTAATTTAAAGTCTCTTTTAGAAAGTTAACATGTAAAGTTAACGTTTTTGAAGTCTTTATTCTTTGGTATGAAAAAGACACTTTAGTAACATTTTGAAGGTGCCCATTAGGCCCTTATTTATCAATTATGTATTATCCTGATGGATATTAATACTTTTTGATTTATTTTACTAAATTCAACATTACTGGTTGTTCTGTCTCTTCAAGACTAACCTATTTTAATATTGGATATATTATTACGAGTTTTATAACTCTCTCTTAAATTATCTGCGCAATTTAAAGATAAGAAGTTATTATCTATTTGTTTGGTTTTCAACATATCTCAGTTTGATTAATGAGACCATGTAACGTTTTCTGCTCTAATGTTATTGTTTTGAATAATCCATCCATATTGTTGCTTTTAAATATTACTAATAATTTCATTTGTCACTTGTTCCATAGCTTACTCCCACTCCCTTTTATCTTATTCATGGCCGTAAATAAAAGTTAACAGAGTGGGGTTGTAATACTGCGCCACTCTGCTCCTTAGCTTAATTAGCTAATTAAGCTATCTATATCTTATTGAGCTGTGTTTAAAATCATTACTGTATATTCCAATTGTTGTGAAATCATTTTCCGAAATGTAATATTGTATAATTCTGTTTCATGGTGGACAATGTGACTACGGACGCTACAACTGGGGGAGAAGACTTCATGCGATTCTCGTGGGAGTCCTGTCGGAGAGTGATGCATCTGATGACCATGCAGCAGTGGGATTGGAGGATCACCATGCAGTACCGGTGAGGGTTGGAACTCCGGTTGACATGGCACGTGCTTTGGTGAGTGATAAAACTCAAAATAAAATTCTCGACGATTTTGTTAACTGTGTACCGCTGTGTGATGGTCAGGATAGCTCATCTCTTTTTTTATTTTTAGTTGAGGTTGAAAGGATATGCCGTCTGGGTATAGGTTCTGTGTCTGAGTTTATAGCTCTTTGTTT
This sequence comes from Timema cristinae, assembly GCA_039000515.1. Taxonomy (NCBI): domain Eukaryota; kingdom Metazoa; phylum Arthropoda; class Insecta; order Phasmatodea; family Timematidae; genus Timema; species Timema cristinae. Next base: position 65,911,349 of record JBCFYV010011172.1, read on the forward strand.
AGGGAAAACTTCTGGATATTTGACCCAATTGTTCTCTGAAGTGTTAATTTATGGGTTAAGCTGGAGGCATATTAAGCAAAAGATTTTTGATTGTCTCGTTCCTACTAGAGCCAGAGATAACTTGAGTAAATTGTATGTACATCGCTTTCAACGTCCTGATGAGTCATTAAGGAGTTTCATCGTGGCCATGTCCGAGGCTGTTGAGGTATTAGGGTTAGACCTCTCGGAGTGCCAAGCGGTAGATATTATTTTGTAGAATGTGTCCCACTTCTCTCGACGCCATTTTGTATTCGCTAGTAAACCCTGTACTATGATTGAACTCCATGGGCTGGCTTCCCTTATTGAGGGTACTTTATTATCTGAAAGTGAGTTTTTGGTGGATCATGTGCCTGTTGTTGTTGACAATCAAGGTGTGGGTTCAAATCCGAGTTTTGGTAGCACGCAAAGGAATAGATATGGTACTATTGCACGGGATTCCAAACCTGTGGGGGCAGAACCACACTGTCCGCGAAAATTGGACGATAAGTATCTGTCCAGAATTCACGGTTTTAAATGTCAACAGCTAGGGCATGTTCAGAGTAAGTGTCCGTCGGGAAACTAGTTGCGCGCCGCAAGATTCATGGGTCTGCCGAGCGATGCGCATTACCATGCCCACCTACCCCTGTTTTAGATCTTGAAATTTGTTCCCTGGGTTGTCTAGGATTATTAGACACGGGGGCAAGTTCTTCTTTTGTAAGTTCTCAGTTTTTTACCTGTCTTCAAAAAACTAACCGTATTATTGTCGAAAATGTTATTCCTAAGGTCTGTGCCGTTGGTAATGTTGTACCCTGGTGGTTAAGAAAAGAGTTAGTGCCCCTATTAAGATAGGTGGATTCTCGTGGAAAACCCCATTGTACGTTGTTTTGGGTTTACCCTATGATATTATTCTAGGAATATATTTTCTTGCTCGCTCTAAGACTATAGTTGATTTGTCTCGTAGAGAGGTTTCCTTTGGGTTTAGTCCTCGTGTTAAGGTAGCACTGACCATCTATCACAACGAGTCTAAGTCCACTGGGACCGTGATTTAGATTTTTTAAATGTGACGTTTAATTCAGCCATGCACGAATCAATTGGTGCTTCACCTGCATCAATACTGCTGGGTAGGGAACCGAACCACCCCCTGTTAGCAGTCTGGGATGTTGACCCTCTGCTGGTAACTCCCAATGACCCTTCTTATTCTGAAAGATATAATTTATATTTTGGCGCACAGCTAACTAAACCCAAAGGCGTAGGCGTATAGGGGTAGGGGGATAACGGGGTTCCACCCCTCCCCCACTCCCCTAAATTTTCCAATGTTTTTAATATGAAGCTTAAAGTTGGCCTTGTGCCGAACTTCAAATGTCTTTCATAGGTATTCACTTTACAACAATTTTCTAGAGCAGTAATACTCTAAATAGCTTCTAGGAAATTCCAAATAAACAAAATCTTGTTTAAAATTACTTAAAATAGGTCATATGGAGTTAATTTATTTTTTTAAAAATCTAGTGAGCACTTCTTAAAATAGCTTAATCAAAAGCAGCAAAATTTTCAAAAATTCGCAGGAGGGTCCTCCAAGTAGCTTTTAATTTTCAAACATTAACTAGGGGAAAAACTTTTTCGTTTCTTGGCCCCTCCCCTTCCTTTATATATATATATATGTATAATTTAGATATTTAATATATTTTTCATGGAGGGATCCAAAGGTATGACCAAATCTTGAAGCCAAAGTTATCATAAAACTAGTGTAAGCCCTGTATTTGAACCTAGGACCTCCACGCACACCTAACTAATCAGCAATTCAGGATCTACCTCCCGCCAATATCATCTGAACTAAACAGAATGACGTCACAGCTTTCTCAGACTCCCCGAGTGACAGTAAATCAGAAAAGAGCGCCTTGGCAAAGGTCAATGCTAGCCACTATTATTATAATGGTTCTTGTCCTCAGCAGGCAATATATACACCCAGGGACACACAAACTAGTAGAGGGCTCACATTTCTAGCAGCCATGTCAATATAGATAAACAAAAACACAAATACTTGATATTGTGTTCTTATATGCAAAAACTAAAACTTATTAGACTTTCTCCGGATCCCTCGGAGAGAGAAGTGTTGTGGTCATCAAAATTATCGAGATTTTGATAAATTACATTTCATGACCCCATGAAACCGATAAAGTGGTCTTCGCGAGGCAGTCTGTCTGTCCGTATCTCGCTCTAAAGACGAAACCATTTTAGCTAAAGGGCTAAAACTTGCTATCTGGTGTTTTCATAATATTCCCTCCAAGGATTTTTTGGAATTAGATAGATACCTCTAAAACTAAGTGTAGTTTACTGAAGAGCAGAAAAGAGATATAGTCGAGTTTCTCAAAATTCACTTTAATTATTTTGATTAAATTTTATATCTAAGGGTTATTTTACATTACAAACAAAATGACAATTCTTGTTTTCCCATGGAAATGACTAAAGGGTACTTTACATAAGCGGTAATTTCCAATGTGTATCATTTCAGCAACTTTTTCAAATACTAAATAACCTGCCAAGAAAAAGTTGTATTATTATTAAAAATAAAAAGCTTTTATTCAAATAAATATATTTTTATAAGACCAATAGTTTTTATTATTATTATTATTATTATTATTATTATTATTATTATTATTATTATTATTATTAGTATTATTATTATTATTATTATTAGCACCGCGTCTTACTACCCGTTCGGGTTATACGCACTTACGCTAATGTGTAATGGTAGGATGATTGTGAGATGAAATGGAGGACCTACAGTTTAACGTGGAATCCGAACCACGGTGGAGGCCTGGCATTCCCCACATTCACAAGATGTCTTGTCAGAGGTGAAGGAAGGGTTTGGTAATCAGATAAATCTGTGCCGGGACCGAGGATTGAACCCCGGCCACCAGCACAGAAGTCTGACACCTTACCCCTAGACCACCAGGTCACCCACCAATAGTTTTTGATCTAGAAGCAAATGAAATTGAATTTCATTCCCTTTGTTGGACAGCGATATTCCTTTATTCTCAATGTTTCTGCAACCATATATATTATTTAATTTGCGCTCTTTGGTGTAGTATTTATGCGAAAATGTATATTTTATTTCGTTTTACAAATCTCACGAGTTTTTAGTAATTTTAAGATAAAAGAGAGAGAAAGTATGTGCAGTGCACCGTACCATTTATTTTAATATCTTTTCATGATGTGGTCTCTAATATGTCATGTCTTTAAGTGTACAAAACCAAAAAACAGTTATAATTTGTCAAAATCACAAATTTCAAGAATATCGTCTAAATCCTGAACGTGGAAAATTAAAACGAGACCCGTTCACACTCATTATTATGAACCATGTATTGTCACAAAGAACAATTTTGGGTGCTTACTGCTTAGCAAAAGAAAAGTTTACTTGGTGTGAACAAGTTTAGTAAATCTGGAAAAACCGGTTTTTATTCAACCGCACATATTTTGTATTTGAATATTTGTACTCCAAGATACATTCACTTTTATTTGAAAGAAGCGCCCGGCTACATCTAAAACGGTTTTATCACAAAGATTAGTTTTAAAGCTCACGTTTTGATTTTATTAAATACAGATTTGTGCTGTATTCTAGGATATAAAGTTTTCAAATGAGAGACAAAACAAGTGAAGTGTACAACGCAAGTGAGGTGTACAACGCAAGTGAAGTGGAGTACAACACAAGTGAAATGAAGTGTTATCCGTTTATAATGGACGAGGAGTTTATTAAATGTGCAGAATCCAAGTTAGGGCCGAGTGGTCAGACAATTAACGAAACAGGAGAAACTTCTTGTTGCTTGTATGAGTTCGTAGACAGAATAAACAAGAGTTATGATGAGTTCATAGCAGACTATCTCCGAGCAGACAATGTCAGTATAACGTGCAATATCACACAGGACAACTTCACAGCTCCTCTGGCCTTCAACTGGACCAACAGTTGCGCCCATGAAGACTCGTCAGAAGGAGTCATGGTTTGTAACTCTACCTGTGTCCAAGAGTATCTGAAAACTGAAATACATCTTACATTTCAGGAAGACTGTTTCAAGGAGATAAAGTCAGGTTCAATACAACTTCAGTATCCAGCTGCAATATTCATTATATTAATAATCTTGTTTGGAGCAGTTTTGAACTGCTCTGTTTTGATTGTTTACTGCAAGCAACGCTCTCTATGGAAGCCGCTAAACTTGTACCTGGTTAGCACGTTACTAGCCGACACTTTGATGTTGGTAATTGTTGAGCCTCTTCACTTGACTGAGCTACTTACAGGAAGGTGGCAGTTTGGTGACTTGATATGTAAAATATACAATTCCAGTTACTTGATATTTCTCGCCGTCATTTTATATTTGACGACGGCCCTCAGCATTGAAAGATATCACATGATCGCCAATTGCTTACAAAGTCACACAGCAAACATAAACAGCACCAAAATACGTGTTTTAGCAGTGATCCTCGGTGTGTGGATTTTTGCAATTTTATTTTCTCTTCCTTACTCCATTACATCTTATTCTGATGAAGTCAATGGCTGCATTTACGTCAGCCACTCGCGAGAATATTTTGTGCACTGGTTAATACTTACAGTGGCTCAAATACTTCTCACCTTTGTGTTGCCATTTTCCTTGATTCTTATATTTTACACGATGACTTTCTTTAAGATCACAAAAAGATTAGTCAAATCAGAATCCAGAAGCAGCATTGTTGAAATTAAATCTAGAGATAAAGTTGGCAAAATGTTCCTTTTAATAATTGTAATCTATTTTGTCTGCCATCTTCCTTTGAACATTCTCTCGACTATGTGGACGACAAACCCCGAATGGACACCTTGGGAGGAGTATTGGCAAGGTGAAGTAATTTATATTGCGTTTTATTGTGTAATGGTCCTCAACTTTTGCAGTAATTCTATTATTATTCTATCCATTAATTTAGAAGTTCGTACACATGTCTACAAAATGTTCCATCTCAGGAATAGTGTTAACTCTACAACCGTAAAAACACCAGATACAAGTATAGTTGACTTATCCACAACTGAATGTTAATGAATATTATTGGTAATAATATTTTAATAACTGATAACGTTACTAAAACTACAGACAGCCCTCGTGTAACAATGGAATGCAGATCAATTCAAAACGTATCAAGCAAGAAGACTCTGAGCTCGGGCAAAGAAAAGGTCACTTCCGCTGTTTTTATAAATTGAATCAATGTACGGTGGAAAAAAATATTGAAATCCTCTCATTAATGGTTTTAACAAAATTATTTAAAGAATATTTTTGATTCCAGCGCATGGAAGATAAATGTACATATATATTTTCTACACTTATTGAAAAATTAGTAAATTACATAATATACCAAAACTCACTGAAAACTTAGAATGAACAAATTGTGTATTTAGATCATTTCAACAGCCAACGAGTCACTTCATTAATATAAATAAATAATAAATCACCTAGACAATCAATTAGCCACAGTTATGGACTAAATAGACAAGCTACTATATTAGTTAAATAGAGGGAATGCCAGGCCTCCACCGTGGTTCGGATTCCACGTTAAACTGTAGGTCCTTCATTGCATCTCACAATCACCCTACCATTACACATTAGCGTAAGTGCGTATAACCCGAATGGGTAGTAAGACGCGGTGCTAATAATAATAATAATAATAATAATAATAATAATAATAATAATAATAATAATAGTTAAATACAGTTATAACCACATCTAAATATCATAGCTCAGAGCATTGGCGTACTAATCCAAAGGCCCCGGGTTTGATTCCCATGACAAGGTGTCAGTTTTAAATTTAGAGAATATAAAATCAGCTACAAGTTAGACAGGTGAAGGGTGACCTGGTGGTCTAGGGGTAAGGTGTCAGACTTCTGTGCTGGCGGCCGGGGTTCAATCCTCGGTCCCGGCACAGATTTATCTGATTTCCAAACCCTTCCTACACCTCTGACAAGACATCTTGTGAATGTGTGGAATGCCAGGCCGCCACCGTGGTTCGGATTCCACGTTAAACTGTAGGTCCTCCATTTCATCTCACAATCACCCTAACATTACACATTAGTGTAAGTGTGTATAACCCGAACGGGTAGTAAGACGCGGTGCTAATAATAATAATAATAATAATAATAATAATAATAGACAGGTGAAAATCCCTAATTGAATTCTTGGTCACTGTTTGTATACATGCATGTTTTATATATTTAACCACACTAACAAATATTTAACCCTTTGTTTAGTTTATATCATTACTCAATCAACGGTATTAGGAACTGGAGAGTTAAAACAGATTATAGAAGTTACTATATCTACTTTTACATATTCATACGTCGTCATGTGCACTTCAGCTGTCACTTTCAATAGATATTATCAATACCTATCAAATAACAATACAAATATAATAAAATGTTATCCATGTGGACATAAAAACTGTGTTTATATTTTGTAAAAGTTCCTTTCAATGAAAATGGTATTGTATTACGACCAAGCCGGCTTAGAAGCGCAGACGAGCGTGTTTTTACATATGGTATTACATATGGTATCACAGTTCTAATGGTATTGTTTAAAATAAATCTGTATTTCAAAACATAACTACTAGAAGATGATCCTGGTTCGCCCAATAAGTTACAGACAGAACATTCAAATATACTTCCTCCAATGGAAACAAATACTTTTTACAAACGTTACATTTTTGTATGAATTGTATGTATTTCTTGATGTAAAATAAACTATAATTTGAATTGTTCTTCGAGATCTGGATTTTGTTAACATATAAGTTTAAACACATTCACTGTGAATTTGAAATTATATAGTCTGTGGTTGTTGTTGTTATTATTATTACTATTATTATTAACATCAATATATGTTAATATAACTCGCATGGCCAGAGTCAGTAATGAATGAGTGCTGAAGAAGTGCAGTTTGAAAGGATATACAATAAGTTAATGTAAATGAAGCAAATATATGAAGGTAGAGTGTGTGGATCAAAAGGAAGGCAAGACGTGGCTAAATGTTGTAGACGAATGTATGAAAAAGAGAAACATTAAGATGTTTAATAATAAAAGAGCATGTATGACTCGGTGTATGGATGTTGAAGGAAGTATGCAAGGACAGGGAATTGTGGAGAAAGTGATTTGGTATGTATGTAATATTATTATGTAGTGGAGACATTGAATTTAAAGATAGGTACTAATATTGATGATTTTTTATGGGCACCAAATCAGGCTATCCTATATATTTACAGTAATGTGGTAGGAATGATGAAGTTAGAAAATGTACCTCACTGATTGACTCCAAGGAGCCCGGAACTATACAATAAATATGGCGGTCACTTAACATACATTCATAAACTCAACTGGAACTGTGTTTTAGTATAAGCTGAAGTAGTGAGATGCTGTTATGTGGAGGTTCATTATTAGTAAATTTAATCCCGAGGCCATTTCAGCAACATCGTCGGTAATTACGTCACTATTCAGTCAACTTAAAACATCAGTTTCTACTTTCTACTGACGTGAGTGAAGAATACCTGTAAATTGTTAGACAACTCCGTGAGACCAGTTTCGATATAATTAGGCTTTTAAACACCCGCTACTTTTGTAAATTACAAAGATAGTGGCATTCGGTTGTTTTTACGTTTGTCTTAACAAATTGTTTACAAAAACACCAATTGTAAAAAACGGGACGATTTTATATTAAATACCATCGAATATATCTTCACACATAAGATGTTCGGTTCTCCTTTGGACTCGGGAACTAATGTGGTTTTGTTTTAGAACCACGTCTTACTAACCATTCAGGTTATACGCTTAAATAATAATTACGCTAAATAGATTAGGGATTGGGATTGTTGAATTCAGAAGAGGTGAACCTGCATTTGTGTGGAGGGAGAGTGGAAAACTATTTAATAAAACCCACCCCACAGTTCACACGAAAAATTCGAGCCTCGATCTCACCGTATTCGGCAGTCTAGCTCAACTTGACTAGCGCGTTAACTAACTACGCCATTGAGGTGGGTTGGGGAGCTATTGATTAAAATTTAATAAAAACAACTAAAGTAAGATCCTGTTAGACCAAACCCCGGTAGTCCGAAATTCCAGATAATCCGAACACACTTTTCGGAAAAAGACGTTAAAAAGATTAAATCTTTTTTGTTTTTTGTTTTTACCCCTGTGTCTTACTACCCATTCGGGCTATACACTTATCTACTAATTAAGATAATGATTTTAGGGATGTTGAATGTTATATTTAGAGGAAGTGTACCCTCATTTGCGTGGAGTGAGAATGTAAAAACGTTTAGGAAAAACCGCCCTCAGTACACCCTGCCAATATTTGAACCTCGATCTCCCCGTCATCGGCAGTCTAGTCTATTGCGAGAGTAGCGTATTAGACCATGCGACCACCGAAGTCAGTCCGGCACAAGAGGAAAGAAAATGAGAAAGTGCCAACAGACGGAAGATCTAAGTCAGGAACACGAACAAAGATATTTTAAAACAGATAGAGATGATAAAAGAGAGAGAAAACATAGGAAGGAGGGTCAGAGAACAGTACAGGACAGTTCCGTCTCCGACTTACGCGGTTAATTCGCTCCGGAGGTTTTCACGAGAGTTGAAAAACCGCGAAAGTCGAATGCTGCCAAAACGATGCATTGTCGACACACGTTTGTTTCAAGGGATAATTAAAACAAAACAAGTTCTGCTTATGACAAAGATAACTTTAAGGAGATTAAATTTTACAAACAAAATATACATCGGATTACTAATAGCACAGGTGACCTGGTGGTCTAGAGGTAAGGTGTTAGGCCTCTGTGCTGGGGGTCCGGTGTTCAATCCTCGGTCCCGGCACAGATTTATCTGATTTACAATCTCTTCCTTCACCTCTGACAAGACGTGTATTAATCACATCTTGTAAATGTGTGGACTGCCAGTTCTCCACCGTGGTTTGGATCCCACGTTAAACTGTAGGTCCTCAATTTCATCTCACAATCACCCTACCATTACACATTAGCGTAAGTGCGTATAACCCGAACGGGTAGTAAGACGCGGTGCTAATAATAATAATAATAATAATATTAATAATAATAATAATAATAATAATAATAATAACAGCATATTCTATCAGGAAGTTGGAGAAACAGACCTGTAAGGACATAGCCACTGCGGACTGTGTGAGAAATAATTATCAAAGGTTGTGTCATAATAGTAATTTTACAATATTAAGATAATATTATTGAGTGTGTATCATGATAAAGATAAATGCAGGCTCTCTGATATTCTATCACTTGCATTATCTTGAGGAAGATACTACAATTTCAAAGCCCACCTTCTACCAGCGGTTGTATTTAGTAGTTGCACCCTCCAGCATGGGTAAGGAGATAATAATTATAATAATACATTAACATATCAGTACATATAGTATAGACAGACAGGGGTACAAATGTACCAGTCCTAAAAGGGTGAGTGAGAAGAGAACCATTTTGGATGTGATTCTTCGGTTCAAAGCAAACTGTATCAAACACATCCTTAGGAGGAACTTTCTTCTGCACGACGTCATAGAAGGAAAGGTTTAGGGAAAGAGGAACTTAGGAAGGAGGAAGATTCGAATATTAGATGACGTGAAGGAAAGAATAATTCGAGGTGGAAGCAGAGGACAAGTGGTCTAAGTTCACTGGCAAAATAAATGGACCTGTCGTGAGACAGAACAACCAATAATAATAAAAATCAAGTTAAATTTGTGCTTATTTCACTCGTTCCTTGGTCCATTACTAACCATCTAAGATTAAACTTTATTTTTTCAGATTCTAGTAGCAACGATGAAGATACAACTTACGGGTAAGTAAAGACACTTTTTATGGTTTAGTATATAAGATATGATTGTAACATTACATTCATTACATTATGTTACAATAGGACCCACCCCATGCTGACATTTACACATAACTCTCCATACCGACACTAATAGAATCCCTACAATAGTAATCTTCTCTATTGTAGTTCACGTAGGTTGGTACGACATAATAAAACAATTCTGAACAATAATATTATCTCTACATAACCAATTTCAACATAATAAAACTGTTCGTGTACTTACCGATTGAATCTTCTGAAACTAGCAACCACCAAGACTGGCCTACACCTATCATCCTAATTTGACGAGTGGGTCGAGCGAGCTACGATGTTCCAACAAGATGTAGTCCACCCCATCTTGTTCTACTAACATGTAATGGGCCGGCCAATATTGGACACGACTAGAGAATGACTATTCACCTATTCACCTGCCCTCTGATGGTAGAAAGATGAACTACTTTCAAAACATCAGTTTATTGAAGAAATGGTTTGCAAGTTCGATGGAGCTTTGACAACAAAGGGTCTACGTGATCTTCCAAAGCCGCATTGACGTCACCGAGCATATGTTCAGTTCTCCCACCTTGATTATATTGTGACGAAACCCACACTATATATTGTGATGTGCGTGTATGCTAAAATGACTATTTGATTTCATCGCTTCACCAAGGAATATTGTCCTGGACCTAGACATTGTCAGGATAAAACATTTATATATTATATCTTCATCAGAATCGTAGCTATGGCAATTTATTTATTGGACTCTGATTTAATTTTAACTCTTAGAGTCAGCCATGTTAGATGTTGTAAATTATCTATTATCTAAATCTATTGATTTTTACCTGATTAAATTTGATTTAGGCTCTATAGTTTGTCTGTCGCCACTTGGGCGCTAGAGTCTTTTCAATTGTTAAATCTTTTAGATAGCCACAATTGTTAATCCTCTTGGAGTTGAACGAGTTAAATGTAAATTGTTTTGAAATTGTGGATAATAGTAATTATTTTGTAATCATTAAATCATTAAGGTAGAGTTTTTTTTTATTATTATTTTGAAATATAGTTTAATGTAACGTAACATTCTGATCATTTTGATTAATTATGAAATTAATTAACTTTTGTATATGTTCTTTTTTTTCTATGGTTTTCTTCTAATATGATATTTTCATTATTATTTACTAGTAGGGTTATTGTTTCATTTACTAATATTGTGTCAGGATCAGATAGTTCCGGAGGAGTTTGACTAAATTATGCTAGCCAAACTCTCGCGTAATTTAAAGTCTCTTTTAGAAAGTTAACATGTAAAGTTAACGTTTTTGAAGTCTTTATTCTTTGGTATGAAAAAGACACTTTAGTAACATTTTGAAGGTGCCCATTAGGCCCTTATTTATCCATTGTGTATTATCCTGATGGATATTAATATTTTTTTTATTTATTGTACTAAATTCAACATTACGGGTTGTTCTGTCTCTTCAAGACTGACCCATTTTAATATTGGATATATTATTACGAGTTTTATAACTCTCTCTTAAATTATCTGCGCAATTTAAAGATAAGAAGTTATTATCTATTTGTTTGGTTTTCAACATATCTCAGTTTGATTAATGAGACCATGTAAAGTTTTCTGCTCTAATGTTATTGTTTTGAATAAACTGTCCATATTGTTGCTTTTAAATATTACTAATAATTTCCCTTGTCATTTGTTCCATAGCTTACTCCCACTCCCTTTTATCTTATTCATGGCCGTAAATAGAAGTTAACATAGTGGGGTTGCAACATTATGAACGATACATTCTTTTAAAACCTTGATAGTCATAAAACACTAATTCTTTTAGAACCCTGATTCTTATAAAATATTCATTCTTTTAAAATTTTGATCATGATAAAACATTAATTCTTGTATAACCCTGATTGTTGTAAAACATTAATTCTTTTAGAACGCTGATATGCATAAAAGATTAATTATTTTAGAACCTTGATCGTCATAAAACATTCATTCTTTTCTAACCCTAATTGTCATAAAACATTCATCATTTTAAAACCTTGATCGTCATCAAATATTCATTCTTCTAGACCCCCGATCTTCATAAAATATTAATTCTTTTATAACCTTGCTCGTCATTAGACCTTCATTGATCTTCAAAAAACATTCATTCTCTTATAACCCTTACGCTCATAAAACATTAATTATTTTAGAGACATGATCCTTATAAAATATTCATTCTTTTAGAGACGTGTTCGTCATAAACTATTCATTCATTTAGAAACTTGATCATCATAAAACATTTATTCTTTTAGAACCTTAATCATCATAGAACATTAGTTATTTTATAACTCATCATAGGACATTCATTCTTGTATAGCCCTGGTCGTCATAAAAAGCATTAATTATTGTAGAGCCCTGATCTTCATAGAACATTCATTCTTTTAGAACCCTAACCTTTAAAAATACTTACCTGCCCTCTTAAAACCCTGACCCTCATAGGAAAACTTACTCTTTTATAACCCTAGCCCTCACAGATTACTCATTCTTTTCGAACAACAATTAGAAAAATTCTCTCTTTTAGAATCTATAACTGTTTGTATGACATATTTTTTTTTAGAAAGTGCTTTAATTTTTCATAAATTATGAAAGCAAAATCAGTATCAGCTGATCTTACTATCATATACTACCAATAACATTATTTCAAAATATATTTCATTATATGAAATCCTTATGAGGGTTGCATACCCCAGGGGCAAGGTGTTGCGTTTAAGAAACTTGTAAAAATTGTAGAGAAAATATGTAAAGTAGTAGAAAGAGATACGTTATAATTATGTGAAGCTAACCATCTCTAAATAACTTTTAAACCAGTTTAATGATCGAAAATATGCCAGGGTAATGCTGTTTGACTTCTAAAGTGACGGGGTCTTATTGACATTGAAGGGGTAGCTAAATGACTTTTTTTTACTTTGGTATCACTGGTTCAAACGCTCCTAAAAGTGTTAAGAAATGTTCTAAATTGCAAACAGAGCGACGTAACAAGATAAACTCATTCACAGGTGGGAGGAAGCGAGGTGGAAACTCAAAGATTTTTAAAAAAAAACACGTGACTATTCATATCAACACAAGCAAATGTTTGGTCCATTGTTAAAATGTATCCTCGCTTAGAGAGGGGGAGCCTAGTAGTTTAGTTCGCGACCTTGAACTGCTCGCATATTTTCTTGTCCAAACAATTGTCCCGAAAGAGATTACTCCGAGATGCCATTCAGCCGAAGAATTCACGTTCTTCCTCTACATTATTATTTTTTTATTTGAATGAAATACCTGTGTGCAAAGGGAAGGGTGGGTCTTTTTTGCACCTGCTCTTTTTGTCGTAAAAAAAATGTGGTGAAAGGCACGAGCGATGAAGGGCGCCCTCTGAACACAACTCTTCTTTCTACCCTCCTTTTATCCTTCATGGTTCAAGTTTTCCGCACATACAATAAGATCGTATGAGCTTGACACTTTCAAAATAGAAACAGAAACAGTGCATTTAATAAACATATATCCTTAAACAATGAGCACACGGATTAAATATCAGGCACATCTAGTTTAATTTGCCGGTGATGGTAAGTTTGGGCCTTAAATTCCGACTGGGTGTACCTAGTGCGGTTCTTCCTCAATGGTTTCCCACTCTGCCTCCACGCAAATGCGAGTGTTTTCCCATGAAATTCCACCTTCCTTCATCCCTATTCCACGTAAAAGCGGTCCTCAGAGTCATGGACACGCGTACAAACCAGTGACTTTTATTTTTTAACACGTCTTACTACTACTCGTCCAGGTTGTACGCGTTTTAATCAAACTACTGAGATATGATGAGGCTGGTAGATTTTAAGAGGAAATGTACCTGCATCTGTGTGAAGAAAAAGTGTATTACCATTTACACCTAATTTCATAGCTGAGGGAACTGCATGTCTTATGGAGAAAAGATTTATCTTCGCTCTCTCTCTGTTACCGGTTGCCAAATTTTCTAGCTTTCGGTTGTTGGAATGTGAGGGGGGAGGTTTACTTGGAAATCCCTCATTGTAAACAATGCGGCATATGGTGGTTGGGGGTTCAATTGACAGGCAAAAGCATTTCCAATCGGTGTACAGCCTTTTCTAGAAACATTAACTCTTTCCACAATCGTAATTTTTTCAAGATTGAAGTTTATTAACGTTTCTTTATTCCCTCCATAATTATGCTTAAAATATTTATGTATAAAGCTTTTTTCCTCATAATTAATATACAAACAAATATATTACAACATGCATTTTATAATAAATGCTATAAATTACATTCTTACTTGTTCTTAATCAGGTAACGGTACCACTCCTAGATCAGCATCACTATCATCTTCAGAGCTAGAGGAGCTGTCCTTCAAATTTATCACGACACTGTCATGCAGTTTTTCTATAAGCCCGTATACGTCCCACATTGTTGCTTCTACTTCCATTACATGATGAACATGATTTCGCCAGTGTTCTTTTGTGATATTTTTCACTCCTTCTTCTAGTAGGCGATGAACATCATTAAGTTTAAATGTATTGTTTTCTTGAGCAACAAATATTATAATTTGACTCCAAATTCCTTCGATGGGATTAAGCTCACAGTGATAAGGTGGCAGTCGTAGAACTTCATGTCCAGCACTTTTAGCGATCTCGTCAATAATATATTTACACTCATAATTGCCTCGTACTTTGTCCAAAATCTCTACAAGCTCCATCTTATTCATGGTTTCTTCCCAAGAAATACCTTTACTGGTGAGCCAGGATTGAATAATAATCTTGGTACTACTCTTGGTTGGAATGCTCTCTTTGATCGTAGAATGAATGGATGCATTGTCTAGAACTATGACACTGTTTGATGGTATATTTGGAAGCAGCTTCTCTCTGAAATATTTTTCATACATTTTTCCATCCATTTCATCGTGATAGTCATCATCTTTTTTCCGATGAAAAATAAGCTCTGCACCTGGTATAAAACCATTTTCATTACCTGCGTGGACGAGAATGACGCGCCCGCCCTTTCCAGAGGGAAGCTTATTTCCTGTAGTTAGGCCTTCTCGCCTTTCTTGTGAGGATGATGCAATTGTTGTGTCCATCCACGATTTTGAAGTTGTGTGTCCGGAATTGCACCAGGTTTCGTCTGTGAAAACAATATTCCTGTTGCTCTCTCTGTGCTTCTTAATAGCTCTTAAGTAGCGATGTCGCCACGCAATAATATCATCTCTGTCTAGAAGCAAAGAGTTACGCTTCCGTCGAATGAATTTAAAGCCAATATCTATAAGAAACCTCTGAAGTGTCGTCAATGAAAAATTAGGAAGGTCGCTATCAGTATCAATTAAAGCTTTAATTTTCTTTAGGGTAGGTAATTCATTGTTACGGTAAAGTGAATGTACCTTTCTGCGAATTGCTGCTTGCGTAAAACTATCATATTTATCCAAACGCTTCATTTGAGTAGAGTTATTTCTTTTGATTGGTGTCAATAACTTTCCCTTAGTTTTGAATTCTTGTTTAATAGAGATTACTAACTTATAAGACACACCTGTAGCTTCTGCAGTTGCCATTGCCGCTTGAGTTACTGAACAAGTTCCGTCTTTACGAAAATAGGTGTAGACTCTTAACACCATTGCCCTTTCTTTACTACTTAATATTTTCCTCTTGGAATGTAATTGTTTGTAACAAGCCGGAGATTCCATAATGTTTGTTATATCTTAATTGTTAACAATACACTATTATTCAAATAAATATATTAATATGCACATACAACTATAGTTCCACAACCTTACGGTAAAAATACAAAACACGCAACCAACACATACAGATACACACCAAATCTTAACGTGATCAATAACACATATTATTCTACAAAGAGTACTTATAAAATATGAGTGTTTATTTAGTCAATGTTTTTGAGCTAGCTATTAGGAACACTAGACTCAGACTACTGTAACTTTACGACTGTGTTGGAGGAAGAAGCACCAAGTACTGACAACAACGACAGCCCAGCATTGCCAAATTTGATATACATTCGAAGGAAGACTGATCACGGAAAACAAAAGAATGACAACGCTGTTGCTCAATAGTAAGCATGCAGTTCCCTCATCAATGAAATTAGGTTGTAGCACAACCCACCCTCAATATACTCGGTCGGGATTCGAGTCCGGGTCTCCCTGTTATTATTATTATTATTTTTATTTTTATTTTTTTTTAAGATTGGGATGATATATTTCAATATATCATCCTTTTCACTACTAGAGTTTAGTTTTTAAAATACGTGTTAAATCGATTTTTTTAAATAAAGTACATATGTTTAAAAGCGATGATGAGTTCATAAAGGGGTGGATTATAATTTACTCCAAGTGCTAATGGCGAGTAGAGTAGTTCTGAGGAAATGCGCCTGTATTCTAGAGGATGGACAATTTTAAAAACACGGTTAGAATAGAATTTGGTAAACAGCCATCACTGCATCCATCCAAGATTCGAACACCAACCTGCCCGTCAACAAAGACCAAATAATAATATAAGTCTAACGCCTTAGACCAAATTTTTCAGCGCTAAGAGTAAATTTAAACTAGCCAACAATGGAAAAATATATGAATATTGTTATCTAACAACCATAAAAGCTAGTTTTAGGGCAGTGTTTTCCAAACTCTGGTAAATATATATGAAATAAAGTTATGATTAATAAAACTCTGTGGTATGTCGTGTACTCTCTGAAATCTTCCACACACCGCTGCGGGTACGTGTACCACAGTTTGGCAAACACCGCCCTAAAATTAGCTTTTACAGCTGTGATATAAATATCGGTATATTTATCCATTGTTGGCTAGTTTAATTTCCTTAGCTTTATTAAAATTTGGAACGTCCTTTTATACTTTACAAGAAGTAGGTATTGGTTTCTTTTTTCAAAAGTAGCTGAAAGAGGTACATTGCTTAGACCATGGGCCCTAAAGGGGTATGCGACTGTTATTAAGTTTGGGAATAACTTTTTTAAGATAGTGGTAAAAAAAAACAGCGCTAAATCACATGTGAAATATCAACCACAGTGCACTCGGATGAGATTCGAACCTCGGTCGTACTCGGCAATCCATTATATTGTGAGCTCTACACCCTAGACCATGAGACCACCGGTGCGTCTCTGTATCAAGAAAAATAAAGTTGATCTTAATGTGAATATAGGCTGATTCGAAACCCAATAACAAACCCTTTCCTTTATGAATGTGTGTCAGCAGACGTTACACTTTAATGCTAGAGGGCGCTGTTGGTACATAAATGAAAGTGTTATGCCTGACGCATTGATTGCCGTTCATTTTCAAAGATTCCCCAGCCCAATATTCTATATGCATGTCAGCCATCACGAAATGAACCGTACTCTACGTATGACGACAGCTAATAATAGCCATTTGATGCAGAACCTTCTAGCACCCAAGAATGACGTCTGCGGATTCAATAACAAAAATGGGTTTGGTTTAGGGTTCCCTATCTTTCATTAAAATTTGTACAGAGAATTATGAATCATTCTGTATATGCTCCTGAACATTTAAATTATACCAACACCATCAGAGTAGGTGGCAGGTTATGTTTTCATCCTCTTTCTAAGCATTTCCTTATACTATTATTTTTTGTCCCTTACACCCTAAATTATGTCAATAAATTTATGTTAAAATTTGAACAGTAAAATACTGGGTCGAGTTATTTCAGCAACAACTGTATCTCGAGTAGTTTTGTCACAATCCCCTCTTAACGATGGTATTGGAATGTTCTACCTAACCTAAGCTTCTTTCAGCGCTGCCCCACACAAGGGAGTGTATCGTGTCAAACACTGAATTAACACCCTACCTGTTGATCATTTCTCATGTTCTGAAAATAGCACATATCTACAAACCTTGTAAGGTTATCGGATAAACCGAGATTTCATGAGATATACACAGTTGTGACTCATCTAATAAATATAATGATCCTAGTTGTAAAACTTTTATCTCATTTATATTTATTTACATGGGTATACATGATTCTATTGGGCTCTTAAAAAACTGTATCCTGTTAATGCTAGTCATAAGATGTCTTGACCAGAGTTTGATCGAGACTTAGGGGTGCTCTAGGAAGACTAATAACTCGACACCAAAACTTTGACTTTCATATTCACTTAATTATCAGCGTTGCTTTCTGATCTTAATTTTGCTAAAACTGTACTAACATGCAACATCAGTAAGATTCCTGATGGCATACTGTACATAATTTATGTTAGGCAATGAATTCAAAGGCTCGTTTGTTTTCAAATTCTGTATTGTAAAAAAAAACAACTTACTATTACAATTATTATTCATTCAAATATGTTGCTTTTAAATCGTTTTAGATTTACTGCTTATTCCAAATTATTAATGCTAGCTAAAACTAAAATTACTATTCATTACAGTTATTATTAAATTACTATTTATTTCTACTTTTTTTTTAAATATAATTATATTTACTGTTAATTTATACCTATTCAGAGTTGCTATAATTTTCTTACTATGAAATTTCCTGTTTTCCCAAATAAAATTTCCATTCCCCCAGACAACTTTGATTGTATCATGGAGTAAACAAATCTAATTTTCTTAAAATTTACCAGTACACAACCCAATGTTTCATGAAAAAGGGGAAGAGAGTAAGACATGTCCTAACATCAGCATAGTCCACCAAATGCAAAAAAAAAAAAAAAAACTGTTACTATTATTTCTTAATCAATATTGCTAATTATTATTTAAACTTTTTTTTACTTCTTCTAGTTCCTCTGAAATAATATATTTACTGTTTATTTTTACACGTTCCTTTCTTATTATATATATAATTGGTCTTGTTGTATCCTGACTATTGTGATTCCTGCTTGGTAGTTGGTACAAGCTTTTGCTTCAAACTGTCATTTTTTTACTGTTTACCTCTATCTTATTCTAGATTCCTGATTGTTAATATGTGAAACTGCCTAATACCATAAGTCTTTGTTCCTGATTCTTAAAACTCTTGATTAATAAATATTATTAGATACATCTTAAGACAGTGGTTACACTATTATCTGATTATTAAATTTTCTGTGTATTACAATTTGTTTACTGAAAAAAATATTTCCTGTTTAATACTCTTGGTTAAATTTTTGAAGTTTAGCAGGACCCAGTTGTAATTTGATGTAGTATAGCCAGTAACTAGTTTATATTATTTAAGTCATACAAAAGATCTTAACTTACAGGAGCTCTGTGTAATATTTATTTATTTTTTATTTGGCACAGTGTCTTACTACCCATTCGGGATATACGCTTAAGTACTAATTATGCTAATGGATTAGGAATTGGGAAGGTTGAATTTAGAGGAAGTGAACCCGCATTTGCGTGGAGGGAAAGTGGAAAATCATTTAGGAACCCTCCCCAGTTCACCCAACCGAGATTCTAACCTCGATCTCCCCGTCCTTGGCAGTCAAGCTCAACAAGACTAGCGCGTTAGCTAACTACGCCACCGAAGCGGGTCTCTGTAATACATTTGTGTGGAAGTTTTCAAGGTAAAATACTCTGAGAAAAGTTTAAAGTGGCCTCTTCTCCTTTTCAATGCATGTACAAACCTATTTAACTTATTAGTTGAGAATTTAAAAATATGTGCTTGTAATATATAAAGCTTTTAATTGTTTGTATTTCCACATATTTAATGGAACATTTTATTTGTAAACTTATAAATCAAAAATTGAAGGCAATTTCCTAGTAAAAATATACTTCCATGTTTGAACACTTGTGTAGCTTAAACCCAATTAATTCCAATATTATTTGTAAATCATATGTAAAAGGAATTTTTTTTTTCTTGATTGATGCAAGTTTAAGAGTATTTTCAGTTCCTGAATAAATTATGCAAGCACTCAACCCAAAAGGTTGATTGGATCCTCAAAAGTTCCGATTGCTTTCCTCACTGAGACAGAAGATACTCAGTCCACCAAGGTCACAGAAATACATACACCAACTGACCCTACCTTCCCTCCATTCAACACAGGAGCTGGTTGCACATTGAATGTTATTACTAGTATCGTTCATAGCTCTGCCACTTTCATATGTCAGAGTAAGTAACAGCCAAGTAACAGCTTGTTCTGGCCTATACCAGACAATATAGTGCAATGTAATAATACTATTTAGCACCACGTCTTACTACCCGATCGGGTTATACGCTTTAAGTACTAATTACACTAATGGATTAGGAATTGGGAAGGTTTAATTATAGGAAGTGAACCCGCATTTGCGTGGAGGGAGAGTGGAAAACCATTTAGGAAAAACCACCCCCAGTTCACCCAACCAAGATTCGAACCTCGATCTCCCCGTCCTCAGCAGTCGAGCTCAACACGACAAGCGCGTTAGCCAACTACGCCACCGAGGCGGGTTAGTGCAATGTAAACACTATATCTGACCAGTGATGGAGCTGGGTTCATATCAATATTAAGTTTACCAATATTAAATTTATTTTAAATTTATAATATTTATATAAATAAACTTAATATAAGATAGGATTTACATTGTTAAATTCAGTAGAAGATACAATTTATTTTAATTAACTCAGTAGTGTTACTCTATCATATTTCAGACTTTATTAGTTTAACAATTATTATTTTCACAACTTAGATATCAATCCAAGTCATATTTAATGTTATAGTAACCATTTTAAAATTATGTAGTGGAAATTATCTATTTTTAAATAATCAGTGATAGCCAACCCTTTTTCTTAAAAAATAAACCTAAAGTAATATTTTATTTTTTTAAACTCATTTTAATATGCATACAAATTTATCAGGTTAATTATTTAAATTAATAACCTCATATCATAGTTTGTATGGGATAAAATTACTTTAAATTTTAACAATAAAAATTTATACTACCAGCTTATTAACATTGTGCAATTTACATTGCAAAATAAATTGAAAATTTAATTTCAGTATATTTTATTTAAGTTTCTTTAAGCATTAACAGATATTTTTTTTAAATCACTTTTCAAGTATATTTCTTACCAAAGTAAAAATTAACTCATTTAAAATTAATATTTTCTAACAAATTATTTTATAAGATGTTATGTATGCAAGTGTTAACTGAGGTCACATTATAACCACGAATATAAAGGGTCAGTTCATGGCCCTTACCTCGCAACACTGACGCTACACTTGTTTGTGTCATGGTGGCTGCGCATTTCAGTTGTTTACACTACTTTCTGGCGTGCAATAAGAATTGTATTATACATATACTAACCTGCCTCGGTGGCATAGTTGGCTAATGCGCTAGACGTGTAGAGCTCGACTGCTGAAGACGGGGAGATCGAGGTTTGAATCTCGGTCGGGTGAACTGGGGGTGGTTTTTCCTAAATGGTTTTCCACTCTCCCTCCACGCAAATACGGGTTCACTTCCTCTAATTCAATCTTCCCAATTCCTAATCCATTAGCGTAATTAGTACTTAAAGCGCATAACCCGAACAGGTAGTAAGACGCGGTGCTAATATTATTACATATACTACATAAGATAAATACCTTTAGCTTCGCTTATGAACTAAAAATGCTATCTAAAATAAGTAAATAAATAAATATGTATTTATTGTAGGCATTCAGTTTAATGTTTGTACTGCTTGTCTATCAAAAAGGAGAAATCACAGTTGTGAAAAGATCAGTAGTTCAAGTGTACAAAGGACTAGGACTTATTGATAAATTAATACAATTTGCATTGTTTTAGGGATATAAATAAGATAAATGGTAATAAATTTTAAACCTATTTAGAATTTTTTTTAACTCCATGGCGTCAGCTTGCAATTGAACCATACCGACCGCCATTTGCTGGCAAAGATAGTGTCCCCTATTGTGGATAGAGGGTGTTGTTTGGTCAGCACAATGAACCTTTCAGCCATTACTCTCAGTTTTCTAGACTAGAGCCACTACTTTTTTATTCGAGTAACTCCACATCTGTTCTCACAAGCCTGGATCTATCCTATTCCAGACCCACTACTTAACATAAAATTATAGAAATAAATATTTAATTATATCTAGAATATTATTATCAGTATACTTAAATAATAAATTCTCATAATTAAAATTATGATTGTGTTATGTGGTGGTGTAACATTGTTTTGAAAAAGATAAGCTCTGCTTGAACATTTAGAAGGTGTATTACTCGAATAACAAGTAAAACGCAGTGTTAAAAACAACAAAACATAGAAAGACTTCATAGCAATTTTGACTTCACAAACATTTTTCATTTTCAATCGAAATGAAAACGTTAGCATCATACAAACCGTTTTTTCACATGTTTTTAAAGTGTCATAATTCACCCCAAAATTAATTAATTAAATCAAATTAATTAAAAAAGGTTTATATCCATTACTGTGTCCAGCCTGTGACCTGGGCCAGTTTTTTATTCAAGCCATATATTTTCCAATACCGGCTTGCTAGCCTGTTTTAGCTTCATGTGCCTTATAATCTATCTTGAGACTAGGAAAAGCACAACATCCAGTCCCAAGCCGTTAATTCTTCACTGTGAAAGGGTAAACCCACATTTCACCAATGGTAAAATTTTCGACCACGTCGGGAATCGAACTCGGGACCCTTAGCTTAGTAGAGAGACACACTACCGACTGAGCTAAGGTATGCGACTAAAATTAATCAAATTATCACTTTCAATCAATTCACTAACACAAATACCGTATTTACTAAACATAAATTCTAGATATCATTCTTCAAATTTAATAATATTAACAACAAATTATCTTTTAAAGTAGAGTTTTGATATTTCAAAGTGGATGGGACTGATACTAACTTTGATTACTAGATACTCGTCTTATACAAAATAGCATAGAGAAAATTAGCAGTGAAAGCCAGCTGTGGGTTGAAGAACACCTAGAAAAAATTCACCACAAAAAAAAACCCACCAGGATGTTTGAAAAACTAATGACTATATACAGTATTATGAATGTACATTAGGCAGGCCCACCATATACTCAAACTGGGCCCATTAGGCCTACCAGAGGCAGAGCACAGGGCACCCTCGCTTTGTTCTACTCAACTTCAGTGATAATGAAACCTTATTTGTATGGAGAGGATGGGGTAAATTAAATTAAGAAATTAAAAGGAGTTTTCGAGAAGCTTTGACCCTAAAGCAAAAGGGGGGAGGGGAGTTTGGGGACCCTAGGTGAATGTTTGATATATGGAATCTCCTAGATGATGATTTTGGGTTGGCCCTCAACTGAATTTCTTTTTACTTCTCTATAAGCTATTTGAAAAAGTTTTTCTCCAGAAATTTTTTGTAATTTTGAATGTCCCTATAAGCTATATAGAGTGGTCTTTGTCTGGAAAATCAGATGTATATTATATAATGTCAGGAGTCCATTGCTTCTGAGCAAGGACAACACCACAAACTACGCTGAGAACATTTGTTCACGAGTCTCGGCTCACAACTAGTGTCGTCATCTGCGCATGCGCATACCCACATTCTTGAACAGTATGAATGCTGCCTTTGTGGTGTTCTTTGTCTCGCTGGATGCTCGTTACTGCAAAGACCGTTATGTAGTGTCGTGTGTTATTTTTCATTTTCATTTATTTTGTGTTGTGTTTCAAAGTGTTACCTTGTTCATTCGGACATTCACGTCTATGATTTACTTCATAACATTTCTAACATCTAAGCTAAAGGTTTCCAACTTAAAATGCCCGAGAGCCAAACATAAATCCACAAGACTATTGGCTGACCTCATCTTAATCGGCTAAGGAGTAGAAATAAATATGATTCATGCAACTACACAAGTTATTATAAAATAGAATGTGGTTAAGCTTATTATGGAATTAACTTCAGTTGGAGCTTTCATAGATGTTTCCCCACGCAAGTCCAAACTTTTCGTTTCTCGGCTAAACATAACAATTTTACTACAGTAGATTACTTTTCCAAGAAACTTTGCGGCGAAGTAAATAAAATGGCGCTGCGGGCCACCAGTTGGAAATCCCTGAGATAAACTATTTGAAGTGGTCTTCTTCCAGCAATTTTTTTTTAAAACTGGATGTCTCTAGAAGATATTTGGAGGGGTCTACAACTTGATTTTTTTTTTTAATTTGATGTATCTACAAGATATTTAGAGTGGCCATTTTCCAACCAAATTAGGAAAATTGGATGTCCCACAGATGTTATTTGGAACTGCCTCCCCTGGAAATTTTAATCATTGGACACCTCTATAAGCTATTTAGAATGGTCTATATCCAGCAAAATTTTGATAATTGGACACCTCTAGAAGCTATTTAGAGTGGTCTTCACCTGTTTATTTTTAATTAACTGCCTCTGTTTACTATTTGAAGTTTTCCTTGCCTGCCTAAGTTTTGAAAATTGAATGCCTTTAGAAGCAATTTGGAGTTTTATACAAGACCATTTTACAGCTTAAATACATGGGTAGTAAAACATGATGCTTGGAAAAAAATTGATTAATATCATCAAAAGTGAGTGAAATAAATCTAGAGAGGGGCAGGTTTATTCCAATCAGGAGGAAGGGGACACAATTATTTTTCCCTTTCCATGCCAACTCTGCTCGACTTTTGAATCTGTACTTTTAAAAAAAAAAATTGTTGGTCACATTTACAAAACAAAGCCAATGTACGCAAATTAATTTGTAGTTTAACACTGAAAATGTTATGCCCATAATTAAATACTTAAATTTAAACTGAACTTGATTCACTACCTGACCCTCTTCACGTGACTAATTTAAGAACAAAAAAATAAACTCCATGAAACTTCCCAACACTTTGAAATGAAGCACAAGACTACCGAACCAATTATATAATTGTGACATATGTCAATAAGTTTCTCCAGAGGAAACCCCAACAGGTGCACTGGAGATGCACTGTTCTCTAGTATGCATTTTATTGCTTATCATTCATGTTTTATTTAATCTACCACAACTTTTTAAATTGTTAATATGGACCTTTGGCCCCGGCCCAGGACCATAGTACCAATAGCCCCACCCTCCCTCCCCTTCATGGTGGGTCTGACAATAGAAAGAGACTCTTTAAATAAAGTAAGTACATTAAACATGGGTGGCGATATGTTAAAGTTACTGGAGTTGTATTTTACTGTTCTATTTGAGACACCCAAAGGGGCAGGAGGAGGAATCAATTTTCAGAAACCCACCATCAAATGACACCTTATCACATGTCACAGCACATAAATATACACCAAACTTTTTTTTCTTACTTTTGACCGGCTTGAATTTAACAGAGCCTCAAACTTTCAAGACATTACTGTATTTTCAACCAATTATTTGATATTGTATAGACTGATACTGTTTTATGATATCTAATAATGTTATAAAGAAAAAGGTTAATATGTAAATTATTGGCAGGCTATTTACTGTTTATAGTGGTGATATTTAAATGATTGTTGAAAATTTGTTTTACAATAACAACATACATATTTTGACTCGATAGTTATTAATATTGTAAAATCCCCAAAAGCATAATGATTACTGACCTAACATTTTATCCAATAAAAGTGTATGAAAACATAATTGTAACTTGTCCTAGTTTTGCAGACTAGCGTTGTTACAGGTTGATACAAATCTGTACCAGTAGTATACCAAAAATGGTTCAAGAAATTAATTAAATTATTTAACATCATTATCCTCATCATTGTCCCATGGCTTAGCTCAGTCAGTAACATATCTGCCTACTTAGTCAAGTTCAATTTCTGACATAGCCGAAAAATGTATCATTAGTAAAATTGAGGTTTCTCCTTTCACAGTGGTGAATTAACAGCTTGGGTGGGGGAAGGTGAGGTATGGGTGTTGTATCTGTTCTAGATTTAAATTAGTTCAAGTCGTGTGCTGAAATAATCAATCAGCTCATAAAGTGCATATTAAATACCTCAAATAAATATTCTTTATTATCATCATCAAAGGTATTTGACTTTACCCATCTTAAAATATAATTTTCAATAGCTTGATATGACAAACACAAATTTGAGTGAGCATTTTAGCTGTGATTTTGAACACCAATTCTTTTCAGAAAAGACTTTGCCCAAGTGGATGTGAGCTTAATATTTCCTCCGTTTTCCTCCAACAGTTCTGGCTCATACTGCATCAGCACTTGCTTAGCGGTTGTGATGACCAAGAAAGAAGATAGTTTTTCTCCTGTCTTAGATAACTCGTGGATGCAATCTTGTACGACTTGGTCATATTTCCCCAACCTCATAGGCCGACCTCGCTGGTTATAATCCAATGATGTTACCTCCTTTACCTTACTGCTACCATTGCTCAAGTCCCCGCACATAAGCAGATATTTGTCCCGAAGTCCACGTATCGTACTTTCGGCAACATCATGACCTAAGATTTTCTTGAAATGTTCACAAGCTTGGACACTCCCAAATACAGCAGCGTACCTCCCCATTTCTGCACGTGTCTTTGGGGTGTACATAGTGTAACGCCCTCGCTTCTGCATTGGGGGTGTTTTTTTATTTAAATAAGGGTGGCCTCTTTTGGTAGGTGAACTCTTTTTTCCAATATTACTGTTTTGAACTGAAGAGCTTTCAGCCCCTAAATAAATGCTTAAGCTATCAGGATCATCAATACTTTGTTCTTCTTCTTCTATTGAACTATAGCCTTTAGTGCTTGTACGCTCAAATATTTTAGTTTGATGTTGATGATGATGAGTTTGTTCATTTACAACTTGTAAGCCAGAAGATACCTCTTGGCCATGACTTGTGTGAATATTAGTTTTTTCTAGAGAAGAGCCTGAAAAAACATTGGTACCCATTCTTTCAGAAAATGTTTGATACAATGAACTTGGTATTACACTTAATAGAACATTTTTTTTATTTTGTTCTACTCTTCTATTCAGGCTTGATCTTGACTGTGACAAAAGTGTTTGACATTTCTTTAAATTTTGGATATTCTTATTATCGTCAGTGTTAAGACATGTTGCGAGGGTGTATGTCCCATCTCTATCAGCTATCAAAGTAGCTCCAGTTGCATCAATGGGCAGCGTTGTCAACTCATGAAAAGTAGGGGTTGATTGGTATTGCAGTTCAGGTGTTTGTGATGTAACCGTCGGTGGTTGCAGAGGCTGTAGTACTGATATAATTTTCTTGGTGATTTGTTCTGGAACAGTTTTTTGCGTTATAACATTAAGAGATCGGTGCTGTTGAACAAGATTATTTGAATGCCGCTGATGATCAACAATATTATTTGACAGGAAATTAGAGTTTTGATTAATCTGTTTATAAGGTCTATTAATTGATGGAGAAGAAATCAACGGTTGCATATTCTCACACAAAGTTTCTACATGAGGTGTATGTGAAATTACTGAACTAGCAGTCTGAGTCTTAAACGACACAGCACTAGAATTGTTTGGAGTTTGTGGATGGAGTACCTCTAACGTCAAGGGTGCCATGGTGTTGAGCGTCTGTAAAACCACACCAGACCCTGCCGCTTGAGATGAAACTTGGTTAGAAAGGGGTTGGTGATTCAGGGGTTGCTGGTTTATTGTAAGTGTGACAGGAGTCACATTGGCTACATTGTTGTTTAATGGTATAAGGTGGTTTTCAAGTGTGTTTCCTTGAATGTTGAAAGAAGAATACAGCTGCTGGGAATGTTGGTATAATGGAAGTTGCACAGTGGATTGATCGAAAGAATTGTCTTGATTGATAATCACGGATGTAGTGGTTGATGCAGCCTGCTGGTGTTGAATGGGTAAAAAAGTTGAGGTTGTGTTAGTAGAGTTGTTATTGATGGCTGCAGAAGAAATGGAAAGTGAAGAGTTCTGATGTGGCAAAGTGATCAGCTGGTTTGTAGGGTCTATCTGAGGATTAAATGTTTGATCAAAAACCATTGTTGAGGGTCTGCTACCTATTTGCACGCTATTTAGGAAGGTCATTGGTGCTTGAAAGATGTTGAGAGCTTGAGAAGGGTCAGTAGAATGTTGAACATTGTTCATTGGTTCTCGTTGAAGTTGACACTGCAATATAGAATCCTGTACTTGTACTGGGTTTTTATCCAAGTGTATTTTCCTAAGCTTACGTACCACAGCCTCTCTAAGACATATATTCTGTTTTTCTTTAAAATATTTAACAGTTGCTGCAACTCCGGCTGTCACAGCATGAGCTCCAATGTCGTCTTTCTGTTTAGCATCTAACAAATTTTTCTTGTTTGTTCCTTTTTTTTTCTTGCTGTCAAATTTATTTGTTGGATCAGGGTAAAGGCTTAGATAATAATTTTTAAATTTTCGCACAAGTCCTTGGCTGACTTTGCGATTTAGACGAGCTGAAAAGTGGCGGGATGCAGCATCTACACCAAATCCTGCAGCATACCTGCCAATCTCTTCTTTGAGCTGTGGAGTATAGGACCGATATGATTTCACAATGTTACGAATTGTACTGCAGCTGACTTTCACACCTAGACGTTCAGAAAACAGGCGAGAGCTCTGCAGTATTCCATGTTCCATGGCATGGTGTGCCATTTCTTCATGAATTTCCTGGGAGAACTTATAATATTTACCACGGATTTTGCGCTGATACTTTGTTTCTGCTAAAAGACGTTTTACAGCTGCTATTGCAATGGCTTGTAAGGATGCATCCACTCCGTTCTTAGATGAAGATTTTATGGTTGGTTTTTTTTTGCTTTTTAACCTTTCCAACACATGATCCAACCTACCTGTTTAGACAAAGAAGTAAATATTAGTATAAAACCTTCTACTTTATTTACAAACACAATCAGGTTATAAAAATAATAAGTAAATTGAACAAAAGTAAATCTTTACTAGAGCCATAGTTAAACTTTTTTTAAAAATATTATATTGTATTGAAAAGTGATTCAAATTAAATTAAATTAAATTAAATTTATAAGCATGTTTTAAAGCTTTGTCTACTACATAGGTAAAACAATCAAAATTGGAAATTGATGAAAGAAATTGTACATTGGCTTAAAAAAAGTACTTATATGAAATATATCCATTTTCACACAAGCAAATTATTTTTATTCATGAAAAATAGCTTTGTAATAACTTGAATTTAGGTTTAATAAGGCAACAATTACTGTCTTTTGCCAGAGCTAGCATATTTTCTTTAAAACATATATAATAATAATACTATGATGAAATTAAGCCCAACACTTTTGTAACATTTAAAGATGTTGCCTACCTGTGACATCGTGGCAGATCAAGATAGGAATTATCATGTTAGTGAATTTACGTTTTATTCAGTGAGTGTTGGTTAAGATATGACATTGAAAAAAAAGCATATATTTTTTAATAATTCTGAAAATAACCCTACAGTGTCACAACATTATTATTTTTATCTGGAAGTAGTTTTGTTTTGCAAACAAAATATTTTATAAATAATCTAAAGCTTAGGTTATTTGGCTTAGTCATAAAAATGGCCTGTAGGAGTACTCCTGCCAAGTTGTAGATTAACCCTTTTAGTGCCACGCCTATTCCAGAATTTGTGCACAAAGAATGGCATAGGTCTGACCCTGAGAGGTTTTGTATGCTAAGAATGCTACTGCTATTTCCTCATGTTTGTGAGGTTTTGCAAGAAAATTCGCCAAACCTGTATTCATGAGGCTTAATACCATCCAATTAAAATTATTTAAATTCTAGATTTCAATTATTATTTTTTTAGATTTCTTTTCAAAACTAATGCTAACTAACACATTTAAAAAAATATTATATATACATTTCAATTTTATTTTGTTGTAGTGCATTTAGTTTTTTACAATAAAATAAAGTTTTGAATGTATATGAATATAAATAGGAATTACAGGAATTTTTATTTGATAGGCTACTGATATACTAGAATATATATTTTTGGGCCGTTATTATTATTATTATTATTATTATTAGCACCGCGTCTTACTACCCATTCGAGTTATACGCACTTACGCTAATGTGTAATGGTAGGGTGATAGTGAGATGAAATGAAGGACCTACAGTTTAACGTGGAATCCGAACCACGGTGGCGGCCTGGCATTCCCCACATTCACAAGATGTCTTGTCAGAGGTGAAGGAAGGGTTTGGTAATCAGATAAATCTTTGCCGGGACCGAGGATTGAACCCCGGCCGTCAGCATAGAAGTCTGACACCTTACCCCTAGACCACCAGGTCACCTTGGGCCGTTATTGCTTACCTTACAACAAGATTTATTATATTGCTTACCTCATGAATAAATATTTAGGCCTACACATAATGAATGCATTTTTCAAAAAAAACCTTTTATAATGAATAATTTCATATTTAAAAAAAAAATATTATCTAAATTTATAAAGTCATTATGCCTATTTACTTACATTCGTAAAAAAATCTTTTCATTCATATGACATAACATGAAAATATAAGTAGTATATTTTTCTAAACTCAGAACAATTTAACCCGTACATTTGAACACTGTTTATAAAACTATTTACATCAGTATGAATGTTAGCCACACTTTGTTTTTCCATGCAGCTCGTATGTAA
This sequence comes from Timema cristinae, assembly GCA_039000515.1. Classification (NCBI taxonomy): domain Eukaryota; kingdom Metazoa; phylum Arthropoda; class Insecta; order Phasmatodea; family Timematidae; genus Timema; species Timema cristinae. The sequence continues at coordinate 65,941,686 of JBCFYV010011172.1, forward strand.
ACCAGCATTGCACTTAGCACCTTGGGTATGTGACAGTCCCAATGTAAATGTACTAAATTCACAGTTCCAATAACAACTAGGCCCCTATTTACTGTTGATTTTTGTTGCCAACCTTATATAAAATAATATAGGTAAATGTTCTCTTTCTAGTGATATATGACACAATTAAACTATGAAAAACATGGTGTAATGTAGTAAGGAAACGAATTATCAATACAAGAGTCGAATTCAATATAAAAATATAAATATACAACCAATGAATAACTGAAGTTTAGACTAGTTACAAAGTTTGCAAGGTTCCTTTGATTAACAAATTATACTTGAATGAGTGGAAGTTAGTTAATTAAAACCTTGATGTGTAACAATTATAGTGTAACAAAGGTGAGTATGGAAGACTTAGATATATATGACTAGATTAAAGATAAAATAAAAATAAAAAATTATTATGACATTATAAAAGTAAGACTATCTTACATAAAATACATATAACAAATAACATTTTAAAATAATAAATTAAAACATAATAGTTTAAGTCAATAGATGAGTAAGAAAATGTAAATTGATAATATTTTGGTTGCTAATTTGTTGGATGTTAAAGATTGGAGAATAAATTATAAAATTGAAGTTTATATTTTTTAATACTGAATTCAGGCTTATCTGATTTGAATGCCCTTGTTCCTTTTTTTCTTTCCAAGCTGGTATGTATTAGCTCAAAGTTGCGACATGTTTCGGCGTAACAAATGACGCCATCATCAGGCAGTTAACGCTTTGTTAATATGAGTCCATCTGTCATGAAGAACAGAACTGATCAGAACAGTTCAAAAAGCTAGAATTAAAAATGAAATAGCATATTTGCACAGGAAACAAAATTTTCTTAACTTGCAAGCCTATCAATTACATTTAGAACTCAGCAAAAAAAAAAAAAAAGAACAAGATCAGTTCTGTTCTTCATGACAGACGGACTCATATTAACAAGGCGTTAACTGCCTGATGATGGCGTCATTTGTTACGCCGAAACATGTTGCAACTTTGAGCTAATACATACCAGCTTGGAAAGAAAAAAAGGAACAAGGGCATTCAAATCAGATAAGCCTGAATTCAGTATTAAAAAATATAAACTTCAATTTTATAATTTATTCTCCAATCTTGCTGTGTAAACTCGTCAGAGGAAGAGAGGAAGAGTTATCAGTAGATAAACAAGAAGCCTTGAAGTGTGAATTGCTCCTTTTCTCCCCTCTATTTCTATTTAGTGCACTGGTGTCTAAGTGTTATAGTGCTTAGACTGCTTAGGTACATCAAAATAGCTTCAAAATCTCCAAGGAGGTAATGTCGTTAACCAAAGTTTCAATCAAATAATTTCTAGAATATTTATTAAAGGTGAGGTCAAATACAAATAAGTTTATTTATTTAGCACTGTGTCTTATTACCTGTTCGGGTCATACGCTTACATACTAATTACGCTAATTGATGGGTTAAGAATTAGGAAGGTTGAATTTAGAGGAAGAGAACCCGCATTTGTGTGGAGAGAGAGTGGAAAACCATTTAGGAAAAACCACCCCAACCACCCAACCAAGATTTAAACTTCTATCTCACCATCCTCGGCAGTTTAGCTCAACATGACTAGCGCGTTAGCTATTATTGGTTCATCCTAACCTGAGACCGGAAGTAAACAAACATTCCCACATCACTTTGCTAAGGGCCTATTTGATTGGTGGAACAAGAGTACAATATTTTAAACTGGTGCAATTATGTATAGTCATTATCATAGCAAAATAGATCACTACAAATATTTGTATTTTTTAATACTTTTATATTTCCTGTCTTGTACTTAACAAAATTTGGGCCAGACTCAACAAATGCCATAAATAGATGGGAAGCACTCAACACTCACAACCGTGACTTAACGCTGAGTCAGGCGTTTGTTGGAATTTGAATAGCGCTTGCAAAGCTTAAAATATAATTTATAAATCAATGAAAGGAAAATTCTAGTTAAAGTAATTTTCTAATATTATGTTAAAACAAGTTTAATACAAAACAAAGGAAGGGCTAGTTAGTGAAATGAAACCATTGAAGTCCATTCAGTAGAAAATCAGAGCATAGACTTCCAGTGGATTTGTTTACATCAGGTCTCAGCACAGGGCGAATAAATAATAACCACGCCACCCACCGAGACGGGTCGAACACAATTAAAGAATGAAGATTTCTTTTTTTAATAAAAAAAGAAGTACTTTAACTCACTTTTTATCCTTTGCCTCACTGATTTGAGTGATGTGAGTCTTTTGTGTGCTGTCACTCTACTAGTGGCATCTGTCAACCCGATAGGTTCTTCTCCTTCTAAAACACCTCTGCCTCTTGCTTCCTCTGTGTGTTTACGTTGATGAATGCGAAAAGATATTTTGGATGTGAATAGTTCTTCACAATGGCGACACTACAATACAAAATATTTAAATCCTCTTTAAAATACATAATATTAAAATTTACTCTAATAGAATTAAAATTTGCTAGTTTACTAATTATAATAAAAAAAAAAGTGCAAATGTTTAGTTTCTACCTGATAGTTTGGATTGTCTCTTTGATTGACTTTGCTGTGAGGCCTGAAAATAATCTGGTATTTGAGGGAGATGACAGGGGCAGCTTGAAAGTATGTGCACAAGGGCACATGCCTCGATGGCCGCATGGTCTAAGGCATAACTCTACAATAAACTAGGCTTCCAAAGACAAGGAGATCAGGGTTCAAATCTCGGTGGGGTGTACTGACGGTGGTATTTCCAAAATGATTTTCCCTAAATGGTTTTCCACTCTACCTCTATACAAATGTGGGTACATTTTCTCTACATTCAACCGTCTTTGTCACTAATTCACTAGCCTAATTAGTAAATATGTGTATAACCTCAACAGGTAATAAAACGCAGTGCTGAAAAAATATAAACTTAGCTAGGTCTGAGTTCAACATCAGAATCTGGGAACAGGGTGGAATGTGATAAGAGCATAGCGTTTGAGGACAAGAAATTACTCTGTCTAGGATGATGTGCATGTATAGTCCAGCACATGTTCATCATATAATCTACACCCCCAACAATTTTTGTCCATGGCATGTCAGGATACAACACACCCACACAGCATACGGTTTTAAAGGTCAGACTTGCAATGGGTTGGATTTCTAATGACAAAAGATATCAAGATTCAAACCTCAGTGAGGTGGACTACAGGCAGTTTTTCCCATGATGTAATCTATCACTGTGTTTTTCCTATTCCCTTTCCAAGCTAATGTAAGTGCCCTTCCCTAATTAACTCCCTCAATCCTAAAACATAGATTCAGCCATTAAATAACTCTTGTGCACATACAAATAATATACCCAGACACTCAACTGTTAGGTTAAAATGGTTACGCTCCTTTTGGCAGCTTGAGTCCTTCGACACTAGGATCGCTGTGGTTAGTCCTATCATCACCCAGCAGTGACACTAATGCAGCTCAGTGTTGAAGGACTCAAGCTGGCAAAAGGAGCATAGAAAAACCCCCGTAAGGTTAAGAGTCTGTTTCTTACTTGTATGTGCCGTTGTGTTAAAATATATTAACATAAAAACTGATGATAAGCCAGTTCTAAAGGTGTGTCCGACAAGCAAATATTTCCAACAGATGCCACTGGGAGAAAGCTTGCAGATAAATAGTAAAAAAGGATGTTGAGGGGTGCTATTCAAAACAAGATCATCAACATTTTACAGCCTGTAGCCAGATCAGTTTGGTGAAACAAAGTAAATAGTAAAAAAGGATGTTGAAGGGTGCTATTCAAAACAAGATTATCAACATTTTACAGCCTGTAGCCAGATCAGTTTGGTGAAACAAAGTAAATAGTAAAAAAGGATGTTGAAAGGTGCTATTCAAAACAAAACCATCAACATTTTACAGCCTGTAGCCAGATCAGTTTGGGGAAACAAAGTAAATAGTCAAAAAGGATGTTGAAGGGTGCTATTCAAAACAAAACCATTAACATTTTACAGCCTGTAGCCAGATCAGTTTGGTGAAACAAAGTAAATAGTCAAAAAGGATGCAAAAGGTGCTATTCAAAACAAAACCATCAACATTTTACAGCCTGTAGCCAGATCAGTTTGGTGAAACAAAGTAAATAGTCAAAAAGGATGTTGAAGGGTGCTATTCAAAACAAAATCATCAACATTTTACAGCCTGTAGCCAGATCAGTTTGGTGAAACAAAGTAAATAGTCAAAAAGGATGTTGAAGGGTGCTATTCAAAACAAGATTATCAACATTTTACAGCCTGTAGCCAGATCAGTTTGGTGAAACAAAGTAAATAGTCAAAAAGGATGTTGAAGGGTGCTATTCAAAACAAAATCATCAACATTTTACAGCCTGTAGCCAGATCAGTTTGGTGAAACAAAGTAAATAGTCAAAAAGGATGTTGAAGGGTGCTATTCAAAACAAAATCATCAACATTTTACAGCCTGTAGCCAGATCAGTTTGGTGAAACAAAGTAAATAGTAAAAAAGGATGTTGAAGGGTGCTATTCAAAACAAAATCATCAACATTTTACAGCCTGTAGCCAGATCAGTTTGGGGAAACAAAGTAAATAGTCAAAAAGGATGTTGAAGGGTGCTATTCAAAACAAAATCATCAACATTTTACAGCCTGTAGCCAGATTAGTTTGGGGAAACAAAGTAAATAGTAAAAAATGTATTACACCAAGGTTCACATATCTGAGAGGTTGGGGCTGTGATTTTCCCACCCAACTTTGGCCCAAGAAGTTGGAATATGATATGGTTTGAAACCCAACCAAGTGCAATGGGGTATTTTTTCTTCTTTCCTTCAGACAAATGTTGGTGCAGTTATTCTTCACTGATTACCTCATCCCCGACCCCTCTTATATTTAAGTTGTTAAAAAAATTAATAGAGCAACAGTAAAAATAAACATTTGAAAAGGATTTTCTAATTGTATGTTGTTTGGACTGGTAACTTGTGAATAAGCACTCAGATTAGTAGCTTGTATCATGCATAGTTACTGCTAACTTATAAACAGGATCATATTCTCATCGGATTAAAGCAATTTTATGGAGTTTTTAAAATAAAAAAGCTAAATTAATGACTTGAAGCATTTAGATTCAATTTAATAAAAAATAAAACATTCAATATATCTATATTTTTTAATTGGGAAAATGATTCTACTCATATAGATTATACTTTAGTCTATTAAATAGTCTAGAAAAATCTACAATTTGATGCAATACCTCTTTTGAGTTTAATTATGTCTCTAGTGTGATTAATGTATTGACAATCATTAAGAACCTTACCTGCAAGACACTGCTGTGCAAGCTCCTTCGTTTGCAGACAATGAGTCTGTCAGATCTTACAGCTGCATTCTCCTTATCTTCGCCACTCCAACACATGTGTTTACGGCCAAACATGGCAAAGAATGGTGAAGGTGAATTTTTGATGCAGGTTGTTCGAAATTCAAACAGTAACCTGTCCAGATCAATGTCCCAAGTGGACAAGTTTTCATAGACCCAACTATTGAAAAGTTGACTCACCCACTCACAGTCAGTCACTACTTCAGTAATAGAAACTAGATTGGCTATTTTGCCAGGCGTTTGACTTTGTCCTGGAAGAGTGAATTGTTTTTGCATATTCCTGCAGCACTCGACAAATGTGTTGACAATATCAGTGTATAAGTGTGGCGGTAAACTGCTGACACTGCACTTAGTGAACCCAAAATCACAGAATGTCTTAAATATGAAGCAGGCAATGTGAGAACCAATGTTATCTTCAGAGATCGGCCGAGCTACAATCCATTTGGTGATGGGGTCCACTATTGAAACAATGTACTCGCTTTGGTTGATTGTCCTAGGAAATGGGCCTAAAACCTGCACATCAACCTAAAAAATTAAATATAATCACTGTTACATGGGATAGTTAAATTAAAAAGCTAGTAATGTATACACCATAAAACAATCTTAGGTGCTCATACCTTTTGCCATGCTTTCTTAGATTTGTGTGGAATTTCTTGAAGTGTTTTTTTCTCTATATTTAATCGCTGTGACGCTGTCAAATGTTCTGCTCTTTGGTGGTCAATTTCATTTGCACATAAATCACACTTCTTGATATAGTTACAAATATCAACATATAAGCTCTTCCAGAAGACCAATGAGGTAAATATGTTCTCAAACATTCTCTTTGCATCTTGATGAACACCTGATATTGTAATAATGTATTAAATGGTTGAAAGTTAAACAAAACAAAATCCTAAATTTATAATATATTGAAAGTAAATTAGGAGATTAAGTCAGTTTTGAACAAGGATTAAAAAAACTAAACTAAACTCGTTAAACATTGGTTTTTAATGTCCATTAATAATTAACTCAGTAAAACATTTGCTACTTGCAGAGATGTTAGAAATTTTTTTAATAAGAGCTACAAAAAAAAAGAATAGCTTTGATCCAAATAAAGGAATGATATCCTGGGTATACAATTTAAATTAAAATGTTAATATATTGAAAGATATTTTCAAAACTTCTTCAATAACATCTTAATCAACAATAAATTGATTCATGTTTTTCATTATGTGTGGAAGTCTGTTAAATGCCAACGCACACAATCTAATTAAGCTCTTTAAAGGAAGAATATTTTTAGTTTTTGAGGTACATTTTGTTATAGATAAGGAAGAAGTTGTAGGAAAGAAGGATGGAAACAAATAAAAGGGAACATAATAAAGCTTTTACAATGAAAAGAAGAACTTAGTTCACACTTTACATTGCTGCCACTGGACAAAGAGATAATGGCTGCATCTTGAATAAAATCAATTATTACTGCCCAATCCTTGACCTAGGTTTCATTCTATCAAAACCCACCAAGAATAAATGTGAACTGCACAATGCAACTCCCTAAAAGAGGAAACCAAAGAACGTAAAAGAGAGAAAAAGTAAATTAGTAAAGAATAATAAGACGTATAGATAGAAACTTGTATAAGTAACAAAACATAAAGGACAAACAGAGGATATAAAAATAGAATACACAATAGTTCTTTAAGGAAAACTTCTTTTCACTTTTTGATGAAAGAATATTTGTAAAGAGTGATAGGAAATATAAACATTTTGAAGCTCATTATTTTTATTAATATTTTATTAATATTATTAATATTTTTATTAATATTATTATTATTATTTCAAAAATAAATGTATGTATGTATGTATATACACACATACATACACGAATCCTCAAATCTCTTTAATTGTTAAGAATTCAACGAAATATCAAATTCGAGATTAGATAAAAAAATTAAAAAGTTTTTAAAATTCTAAATTGGTATTTGTTTTAGAGAGCTCTAATACTGGTAGTCCTTTGGTCGTCACTAGTTGACCTGCAACATAATTATAGGACAAACCTACAAACCTAAAGGCCACTACACATCGGGCATAGCGTGCGTATGCAGACATATGTCAGTTATATTTTAAAATATTGTTCGCCAGCTTAGTAAATGGGACAGTTCACATTGGTATCATCGACTAGCACTATGCCCGCTATATATAGCAGGCATAAACCTGGTGAGCGAAATTTCTGCTGGCACATGCACACTAGCCACTTAGAGACCATGTTGGCTTCAGAACAGAGTAAAAAAAAAAAAGATGTACTGAATAGCATTTGCATAGTCAAGGGAAAGTTAGAATATATGAGCGACGCCTCTCTTCACTTCACCTCCCTCCAACATCGCAATATTTACAATATCCTGGTGACCTGGTGGTCTAGGGGTAAGGTGTCAGACTTCTGTGCTGGCGGCCGGGGTTCAATCCTCAGTCCCGGTACAGATTTAGCTGATTTCCAAACCCTTCCTTCACCTCTGACAAGACAGCTTGTGAATTGGGAATGTGGGGAATGCCAGGCCACCACCGTGGTTCGGATTCCACGTTAAACTGTAGGTCCTTCATTTCATCTCACAATCACCCTACCATTACACATTAGCGTAATTGTGTATAACCCAAACGGGTAGTAAGACACGGTGCAATAATAATAATAAATAATAATAATAATAATAATAATAATAATAATAATAATAATAATAATAATAATAATAATAATTATAATAATAATAATTATTATTATAATAATTATAATAATTATAATAATAATTATAATAATAATAATTATAATTATAATAATAATTATAATAATAATAATAATTATAATAATAATAATAATTATTATAATAATAATTATAATAATAATAATTATAATAATAATAATTATAATAATAATAATAATAATAATTAATAATAATAATAATTAATAATAATAATAATAATAATAATACAATATCCTAACACGTCCCAATCACCTGGCCCAGAAATAAGTAATTTTTCTAACAATAACAACCGTCAATTTTTGATACCTACTATCTAACCGACCTCAATCATCTCTTTTCCGAACGGGCACATTACTATGTAGAGTGAACCAAGAATTAAATGTTTAATAAAAACAAATAAATATTAATAATCATATAAATATCCAAATAAAGGATTTGTTTTCAACATTGTATTATTAATTCAGATTCATGTATTTGCATCAAGTATTGTATTAATAATGTATGTCTTTCCTGCATAGGACTACTTTTTATGTAAATATGAACAGATAGCTATAGACTTTTTCTAACTACTAATTGCCTTCCTGAAGTGTGTCTGTTTTCTGTATATCTGTGTCAATGAATCCCAGAACTTCTTCAAATTGGTCTTTAATTAATCTAAAATATGTTTTAAATCTGTGACTGTCATCATTCAGTTCGAGGTCACTCATTAGGTGGTGGTATTCACCAACCAACTCCCTCTTCTTATTTATTGGGTGGACCTTGTTTGTTAACTAGTACAAAAGTACCAGTTCATCATTACTACTGTTGGAGTCTTCAGTGAACCAAACCCACGCTAACACCACAGCACTCGGGAGGAACATGTTGAATCATACTGACACAGAGAAAGTCATGGGGTTGTTATACAAGCAATATAGCCTGGTGGTGTGAATTGTACATTAGCGAGCATCACAGGTACAGAGTGCATCTGCAGATTCACGCTATGCCCGATGTGTAATGGCCTTAACAGCAGACCTCAGACAATTTATTTAACACTTAACTGAATTTATTAATGTTATAATGAATGGATTATGGAAAAAACTGTTAACATTTAATTAATATATTTATATTTTATACTATTCTGTTATGTTTTTTTTTCTTTTTATGTTAATCAATTTTCCAAAGATTTGAATATAAATTTGAGATTCAGTAATCAGAGGCAAAATAGAAATTCTGAGTCAAGATTCAGATTCATAAAATACCTAAAGGATTTGACCCAACTCTTTTATGTATGACCCAACTCTAAAAAAAAATATATATATATATACACGCATACACACACATACATAAAAAGATAAAGAGAGCACCTTTGCCGATAAAATTGAATTTGAGGGGTGAGAAAAATACTAGTACTAAAAAGATAGTCTCTTAAATCTAGCAAGTTTTTAAAGATTCAAAAATGAAACTATCATTCTGATTAAAGATTTAGCTATGAGAAAATGTTGATTTGACTTGTCTAGTTTAAAAATCATGGTTTAATGTGTAGATAAAAAAAAGGACCAAAATTAATGCTATGTAATACTGTACCTGTGTTTTTATCAACATGAAATTTTAATAGAATTTCTTCCTGCTCATTTCTATTGATAATAACTTTCTTAGGATTCTTATGACCATAGTAAAGAACATCATCAATTAGCTGTAATAAAATGTCACAAAAATTAATAATAATTATTATATTATGGAAATAGCAGTGCAAGAATTTAACTATAAGAGTTGGAAGTGATGTGATATCATTCAAGTGTTGGTTCAACCTAAACATGGTTATCTATAATATGGTGTGAAAATAAATTAATGGCGAGTCTAAAAATGAGTGCAAACGAGTCAGTTATTGTTAGATACTCAGTTATTATTTATATATTAATTTTAAAATAGATAGATGTATTTATTTTAAATGTATAACTTCAAATTGATTTAATAGTTCCTAAGAAAATATTTCTAAAGCTCCGTATACAAAATCAATAAGTTCCACATCTGTATAGTTCTTAAGTCCTTAGAAATGGAAATCGCTTCTGCAGTCAGTGTTCTTAATCACGTGACCATACCAACCAAAGGGAAAGTCGAAGAATATGTCCAATTAAACTATTTGAGATAAAATTCCCTTGAGCAAGATGTAATCTGTGAAGCAGAGGTTATAATAAATATTAAAAGGAAGGTTAACCTACCAATGTGATGCCACTTATTACAAGAACTTGATATTTCTCAGAAAACTGTTTCTGAGAAAGAGTTTCCCGGAGTTTTTAAATTTTCATAAAATTATTTATGAAATAACTCCATTCATAAACATATAATTTCACTTTATATTTACTTCCATAGCAATGGATCTTTTCGCTGTCATTGGTTTTTTCATTGTGATGCGCATGCACATATTTACTTTATTGTGATTGGTAATCCAATCGTCATAAGACAGACATTGTTAGTATAATCAAGTCTCATAGATTACAGTGAGCAGAACATGTAGCAGGAATGGGAAACAATAACCGTGTTCAGGGTATTGATATGACTGGCAAACTCAATGGGAAGAGACCATTGGAAATACCAAGACACAGATGGGAGGATAACATTAAAGTGGACCTGAAAGAGATCAGGTGTAATGAGGTGTACTGAATAAAATTGGTTTAACGTAGGGATAGGAGGCATACTTAAGTAAATGCATCAATGAACTGTCGAGTTTCCTAATGCCATAGAGTAAGTGATTGGTAGTCCTCAGCAGTAGATATTGACTAGTCTTTATAAAGTAAAAGTCGAGTCAACTGCTATGGGGTGGTAAGGACTAAGGACTTATGGATCAGGACCAGTGGTTCCCAACCTTTTTCAGTTGACACCCCCCTTGGTAGATAATCAAATTCCCATGCCCCTTTAACCCTATTTTTTGAGATATTTATTTTTAAAAATTAATAGCATTCTAGTCACTTCTTTACTTTATACAAAAATCAAACACTGGCAGGATAGTGGTAGAAAAATATGACTGAAGATTATAGCGATTGTTATCACTGTTTTGTTTTCATTGGTTCTTGAATATTGTGTTTAATGTTTGACAGAGCACATAGCAAATCACTGTTCCCGTCAAGTCAACATTGTTTAGTTTTTATGAGTCGGAGTTGAAGCTTTGGTGGTGTTGAGCGTGGCCGCAATGGTAGCTTAGGGCAGCGTTTTTCAAACTGTGCTACACAGAGCCTTTTTAACCTATACAAATTTTTTCAGGCCCTGAAAGGCTATTTTACAATCTTCTTTATTTGTTTTTCACACAGTAAAATAGTATCAGTAAATAAATCTTAGTAAAAGAAACCTGCCAAAGTTGCATCCAGAACTTGTGATATTTTCCATTTTTTTGATACTTTTCTACTTGTAAAAGTTAACTGTTGTTAGTGAATGATCATAATAGTAGTGTAAAAAATGCTATAAGGGCTCCAGCATTTTTTTATTTTTTGGCAGGAGTGGGGCGGGTGGGGGGTCTAAGAAGTTTGGAAACCTCTAGCTTGGCTTGAGCGAAGGGTAGAAAGGAGAATTGGGGCCAGTGTATCTAAGACTTGGGAGCTTGAAAATAAAAATGTTCATGCACACTTTTGGCTGGTCACTGAATTTATTACAAATGATAGGGAGTATTGTCAACACCACAAGAAATGATTATCTTAATTACTTTTGAAAAGTGATTTAAACAAAACATATTTTCAATTTTTATATATTTTTTAACGTTATTTCTGAATTTTTCCATGCCTCCCCCCCCCCTTCCCTCTCCCACATTAGTACAACTTATATGTTAGTGTGGAGTTGATGTCTTCTGGACCACAACGCACCTTACAGATATAGAGTATGTATAAAGGAGTTAACTGTCCAGTAATACATTGTTGATGTTTTGTTAATGAAATTAATACATCTAAGTTATTAGTAGCTTGAACCTTTTATATATAGAAGACCTGAACCCTTCAAGTATTACTCAAGAGTATCCACTTAAAGTCTGTAGGACATGGTTATGTAGCAGCAAGCTACCGCCCCGTCTTATTGTGTATAATATTTTGTAAACAAAACATAATCGTATTGTGTATTCTGTGTCGCCTTTTTTATCGATTATTTTGTTACTATAACTTGTCTGTGCTAGTTCAGCAGCACCATTCGTGTTAAAATTGTCCTAAAGTCTTAACCAATATCTAACTTTTAATTCAGTTAATAAATGTGTCGTTTATATTGTAATTGACAAAAAGTAATCTGTGTAACCTCAACAAGGGCCTAGCAAGAATCCAAAATCCAATCCCTTTCTGAACCCTTTAGCTGGTAGGTCAAACAGGGATCCCAACTCCAAACCCTTGTTAAGTTTTTTATCTGGTAGGCAAAACAGGGATCACAATCCCCAATCCTTGTTAATCTCTTGACTTGTTAAGTCTCACAGGGATCCTAGCCCCAACCCCTTAGTGACCCCTTTAGTTCAGACTGAAATGTAAACAGGAACACCTTGTAGTCTCCTTAGAATTGGCACTTTCCGTTTATAACCAACATATTGGTTCTCTTGGCCAAAGTTAACTCTCAGCATTAATAAACTAAATCATTCTGAAGTTCAGAAGTCAAGTTAAGAAATAATTATCTTAAAATTAAGGAATGATTTGAGATTTCTATTCTTTTTTTTAAAAAAACGTTTAACTTCCAGATAAATCTAAAGGTTTCAATGCAAGGATAGTGACAAGATGCTAGTACCAGTGTATAGTAGTTCTGAACCAATGCTGATTAAACTTGTATTACATTTTTTTCATGTAATATAAACTATTAGTTGAGATTTCTCTGGCAGTCTTAAAACTCTAAATAAATCATCACAAACAATTTTGATAAATGCAATCCATTATGGTCTCCATGTGGATATTAACATCCTTTCTTTCTTTCTTTTTTTTTACAAAACAAGGTTACACAGAAACATGAACATATGCCTATTGTTGTTATAATTGCAGTTTCCTTACACAATAGTTGCGAGCCCTCCTCTTCACGGCTAGTTTGTTTCTTCTTGGGGTGCCCTTGCGGTGGGTCATGGCTGTCAAGTAGTTAATAATTTCAGAGTAATATATAGTATCAGGGTCCTCATCTAGAACTTTAGAACCTGGCTGGTTCACAAATGATTGAGTTGTCATTGTGGTGGTACTATTGTCTTCTCTTGGGCCTGACCATACTGAGGTGGTAGCAACATCTTGTCCTGTGTCTACCCATGAATTTCCATCCAATACCAACTAGAAACAGATTAAACATTAAAGAATGTTAGCACTAAATAAAGTTATTTGGGATTGGGAGTTATTGTAATTTTGAATCAGACTTAAGATTGATGTCACAGAGAAAAATAATTCACAAAAAAAAAAAGTAATTTTAAGGCAGAATTGAGTGTGACCCATACTGCAAAGTAACACACCAAAAAAAACAGCAGTCTCTTATCAGTAATTAAAACTAAAAAGAATAAGAAAAATTGTATTTACTTAACCAATATTTCAATGATTTTATTAGTGAGAAAATGTCAACAATAAAAACTTTGTTTGGGTTAGTGGTTCCCAACCTGTAGAAACGTTTAGAATTTAGAATTGAAGACTTTTTTTTATTTCAAACCCTTTAACAAAGTAGGCCTAGTTAAGATAATTTTTATTGAAGTATTGGGAACATTGCCTACCAGTTGTAATAATTAATGTAATAAGTGGCCAGCCAAATGTAAGATGCTTGTACGCATGCACATGTTTATTTTCAAGCTTGCAAGGCTTGCCCCTCCCTCATCCTTCTATTATCCTCTCTACCCTACTCCTCACCTACCATTGCGGCCACGTGCAACACCACCAAATTTTAAACTCTGACTCTCGTAAAAACTAAATAGCATTGTTGAATAAAAGTGGAAAGTGATTTTCCGGGAACTCTGTCAAACATCAAACTCAATATTCAAGAAGTGATGAAAACAAAAGTGTCAGCCATCACACAAATTATTTTTTATGATTATGCTACCAGTGTTGCAGTGATTTGTGTGTAAAATAAAGAAGCAAAAAGAAAAAAAGAAAGTAATTCTTTTAGATATTTTATATTATTATTATTATTATTATTATTATTATTATTATTATTATTATTATTATTATTAGCACCGCGTCTTACTACCGTTCGGGTTATACGCACTTACGCTAATGTGTAATGGAAGGGTGATTGTGAGATGAAATGAAGGACCTACAGTTTAACGTGGAATCCGAACTACGGTGGAGGCCTGGGATATTTTATAACTATTCCAAAAAAATTGTGGTGGTGGGCAGGGGGAATTTTATGATCTACCAGGCTGAATATGTTAGTTTGACATACTTTTGAAAATCACTGTGTAGAAATTGACCACTGCTAACCACTTTCCTAACTTTTCAGGCTACTTTCTTAATAGAATAACATTAATGTAGATAAGTAGAAAATATACCTGGGTAAGCTGGTTCTCCACCAAGCTTGTAGAGTCCTCCAACTGCTGGTCCACCTCAGGGGTTGGTGTGTGGACAGATTCGAGAATGTGCAGCATCTTTTCACCCTCACTTCAATTGTTGAACCAAACAAATATAGTCCCGGTAATTATATTTATTTATGTCATGTTTAAGGGCTTTCTTCAGTATCTTGCTTAAGCTCAGGATGAAAATTGCAAGGACTGTGAAATAAATTTAACATTTTGAAAGCATCTTAGTGAATGTAGGCCTAATGTTGATATCCAGTGGTCCGAGCATACCACTTTGAATAAGTGTTTTTATTCTTAGTGATGACACAAAAAAGTGGTGATTCTACGAAGGAAGGAAAACTTGATGTGTCCAATTATGAGAAGAAATGAATGATTGAGTGAGGTCATAGTAAACAATGTGGAAGGAAGAAAGGGACTAGGTATATAACAAAATGTAATTGACAGATGACCTCAAACAAGAAAAGAAGATTAGGTTTCAGGATCTAAAAAGGAAGCTGCTAATAAGACATACTGTAAGACCCAACTTTTGAACAAGGCAATGTACCTGTTAAAAGACAGAAAGATCTAATAAATAAATATAGGGCTACAAAACATTCCTTACTCTGCATTAGTTTCCAGAACAGCACAAAGAATGGTACGAGCCTTCCTAACAAAAGTTGAAAGAGAGGATGTGTTTGCATGCATCTACAAGCTTTAACCAGTGTAGGTCTTCAAATTTAATGACATTACTGTGTTTGCAGTGGTAATAAACCATTCAGGTTATACACTTATGTATTATTACTCTGATGGTTTTAGGGATTACAAAGGCTTTATTTAGGGAATGTGTACCCATATTTGTGTGGAGAAAGGGTGGAAGACAATTTTGGGAAAACCAACCTCAATACACCTGACCAGTATTTTAACCGTGATTTTCCTGTCATTGGCAGTCTAGTCTACTGTGCTCGTGTAGAGCGTAAGACCTCACAGCCATTGAAGCAGGTCTTTCTTTGGCTATTATGTGAGGCTGTGTTAGCACTATATTTTGGAGTTTATTTTGACCCAAAGCCAGGAGACAAATTCTAAACTAAATGATAAGCAGGGAAAACGCAACTGTTTATAGTGTGGATGAAAGTAAACTTTTGGGGTCCAATTCTTGGATAGCTCAGTGGTAGAGCATTGGCATGCTAAGCCAAATATCTCGGGTTCGACTCCCATGTCCAAGTGTCATAAACACTTTAAATTAAAATTGTATTTGGCTAGAAAATATAGGCCTTTTGAATTAATTGACGTCTTTAAAACAATGGTTATCAACCTATTTTCGGTTGTGTATCTTAATAATGTTATGAATCAATTCATGGTATTCTTGATGCATGTATTAAAAATATAAAAACCTTTTTTTATATTATACAATTTAAGGAATTTTTTTTAAAACACTTTTAAACTGTGTATCATTCCCCATCACCATCTAAGGTGTTACTATAAATAATTTTCTGGAAAATTAAAACATCGTGGTGTACAAGAATTGCTGTGGCGGTGTGGAAATCCAGAACTGGTGTGTGTGTGAATCATTTTGAACGTGCCCTGAGACATCTCCATTAGGACTCTGCATCAAGATATAATATGCCAAGCATCAAGGACTACTTTAAGGAAGTATGTGAAGTTCTTCTATGACAAACTGCCCAGATCCACCAATTCTTTATAACTACGGGATAGTCCTAGGGGAATCCTACAGATGTATCCTTTCTCAGATAAGCGAGACTAGACCACTAGTAGTCAATGTCAGGATCACAGTTCATCGTAGAGTAGTGTGAAAGTAACATGCCTAGAAACCTAAGTAAGCTCACATCATTTATCCATATACATGCCTCCTTATCATCACCTCATCCTTTCATGCAATACAACAATTTATTACTTTAATATAGCCCTAGGGTACAGACAAATAATATACCTAGACACTCAGCCTCCAGGTTAAAATAGTTGCGCTCCTTTTGCCAGCTTGAGTCTTTCAAACTAGAATCGCTGTGTTCAGTCCTATTATCACTCAGCACTGATACTAGTGAATCTCAGTGTTGAAGGACTCAATCTGGCAAAAGGAATGCAGAGAAACCCCACGTAAGGTTGAGAATATGTTTCTATTATTTGTCTGTGCCCTAGGGTTAAAATAACAGTGGGGCCTATATTGTTGTAGGCCTACATGATTTAATTTGGTTTTGTAGGTAGGCCTACTTCTGAGACCATAAGAGCATATTCATATGTGTGTGTGTGTGTGTGTGTGTGTGTGTGTCTCTAAAAAATTGTGTTACATGAATTACAAAACCATTTTATATGGTAGATAGTATGTGTGAATAGTGTGGTAATCTTATTAAAAAACATATACAAATATTTTATTGTTATGTTTAAACAAAGTGAAACTTGTTTAAATTTTTCTTTAATGTATTTTGCTATACAACCTTATCAACACTATTATGGTTCTAGGCCCATTAGGAAAACACTCTTCTGGTAGGTGGATTTATTTTAGAATCAAGAGACTACCTAAAGGGATACTGTACATCCAAAACCTACTAGAAAGTGTTTTTTGAGTATCCCTTGAGGTGGTCTATTGATTCTAAAATAAATCTGACATTATGCGATATGGCCATTAGTTTTCTTTCACATAATGCCTTCACATTTCTAAAGAAATTCTCTTGCAAACACCATTTATTGAACTGCACTTTAAGTAGTTTTCATTGGTCTGTCCAATTCACACAGTCCACAACTTGCTGCAACAATGAAAATTAGGGGATTATTTAAAACCTACCTTTCAATAAAACTATAAAAAGTCTTACACGCCATTATTAAAACTACTCATTTCTAATAAAGGATATTTACAAAACTAAATTCAAACTTTGCTACTTTATAATATTAATAGTGAAACAATCACTATTTTTATAGTGTAATGTAGCATAAGTTTGAATCTTCGCGAAATAAAAATCCACGTCAAATACAGAATAATTATGAATTGGCTTCCACAATATTTAGCTTTTAAGCTTGATTCAGTATCACCAATGGTTAGTTGCTAAGTAGATGTCCATTTAATTTTATTTTTTTATTTTAAAACTATTAACGTAAAAATCTTTAGAAAATACATTATTAATATAATAGCAAAAAAAGAATAGCAAATGAGTTTGATTTTTCAAATAAACATTATTTATTGAAATATTGGTTATCTGTTTTTGGGAACATTAGTTATGTTCGTGTCGCCTGTAACTAGCAGTTCTATAATTAGATGTAGATGCGTGCTTTTCTTTCTTTTTTTTTGTGTGTGTGTGTGTGTGTGTTCGCGTTGAGAGAGAAGGTTCACTACCTGGCTGTTCATATCACGCTCGCAGCTGTACCAAATGTAAAAATAATAGATAGGTAGCACCAATTGGAAGTATTTGTTTATGACATTGCTTAAGTCAGCCATGAAATTACGCCACCCAGTGTACAGAAGTCGTGCGGTCCATGTATTTCGGAAGGTTCTTTACTTTATCTTTATGATTATTTATGTATTTGTGTTTGCCTGGTAGAATATTTTCGTGTATAGTTAGGTTACTTTGTTATGTTTACCACTCAAGTATATGTTTTAATATGCTAATATAAAATACAGCATGGGTGTTCTAGTTAATGATTCAATAGTAGTAACTATAATACTAAAAATATGTATGAATGCTAACTATATGTAGTTGGATTGTTCTTATCAAGTTGTTTATTGCAATATAATAATTTTTCGTTTTTATAATATAATATATAGGATACAAGTCATTGCTGAACAATAATACTGTAAGGTTTTTTGTTAATTTATTTACGTGTTACACACGTAAGGCTAAAATTCGTTGTTGAATAATCAGACTTTTAGGCTTTTTGCTCATTTATTCGAGTACGTTCTTCATCTTAATTACCTATTTTTAAACAGACATACAAAATGTCTAGCTTTGCTGTTGCACTCTGTGTAAATAGTCAAAGAAACTGCGAGGGTAATGATATATATTTTACTCCTTTCTTAAGGATCCAGAAACTGTCCGTACATGGGAACTAAAATGTAAAAGAAAAAACCACAATTAATACAAATTTTGCTTGGATATGTTCCATTCATTTTGCGGATAGTGGCTTTGATATTTGTGGTAATAAATTGAAAGTTAACGAAAATGCTAACAACTTAAAACAAGTTGAATGTTGCCAGTGTTAATACA
Organism: Timema cristinae; assembly: GCA_039000515.1. Classification (NCBI taxonomy): domain Eukaryota; kingdom Metazoa; phylum Arthropoda; class Insecta; order Phasmatodea; family Timematidae; genus Timema; species Timema cristinae. Next base: position 65,960,430 of record JBCFYV010011172.1, read on the forward strand.
ATAGTTTCAGCACGTAAGTAATTTTGAATATATTTTAATAGTTTTTCAAGTATAATTTATTCAGTTTTTCTCATTTATTGGTGTGGATTTTAAATCTGTATTAATATGTTTAATGTTCACAAACGTGATGTTATAATTTCTAACAATATTTATTTAGAAAGGACTTAATTTGTCTTCCATAAAGCTTTGTGAATGTTAAGACATGTTCTTACGTGTCATCTTCAGTGATTCACTGAAGATTAATACAAAATAAACGTCAAAACAATCATTTCATTAGTCTGAATTATTATTTAACGCTTTCATTAAAAGTTTAAATGAGTTATACTGTTATTAATTGTTAATTAATATCATTATTGACAAATGAAAACAAAATAAATCGCGTGAACACATACAAGAATTAATGAATTCGTTTTTATTTAAATGTAAAGATTTATTTAGATATTTACAGACAATGTGTTGTTATAATATTTCTCAAAAATTGTATTTAAGTGGCTAGACGAACAAACCGACCCATTTTTATTCTGTTACAGACAATTTGAATTTCTATGGAATATAAGTAGTGATGTATATAAAATAAAACAGCATGTGGTGCCATTTTAGTAAATTAAACAGTAGTTGATTATCCTAAACATGACCATTATAATAAATGACATATGTGAACAAATTCCTTTAATTTTTATTTTCATTAAAAATGACACACTTGAAATTATTTATTGAAAGAGACACGCGAGAACACGACTTTAAGCGCTTATAAGTGTACTGAGTGACGTCACACGCTCAGCCAATAAGATGTCTTTCTCCAACTGGCGTTACCTTCTATTCTATTTACATTGCAATGCTCGTGAAATGATATAACTGCCTTCTATGCTCCATCAATAGAGTGGTAGTGAGTGTGGCCAGCTTTTAACTGAAGAAGAATGAAACAAGCCATTTTTTATTTAGGATTGAGCCAAAATCTTCAATAGATATAACAAAATTGACTAATTTTGAGTTCATTAAAAGATTTAGAATATCAAATTTAACAAAATACATGTAATATAAGTTTTAAAGCTCCCTTGTTGTAAATCTGTTTTATGTATTTTTTAACATCTGCGCTTACAAACATAACCTCTTTTTTAAGCAGCCAGTATATTTTTTATCGCAAAAAAAAAGTGTATATTTAAAGTAAAAATCATAATTTGAGGGAACTAACGAAAATTGTAGAATTCAGTTTATAATTATAATAATAATAATAATAATAATAATAATAATAATAATAATAATAATAATACGCATCAATTTCTAAAAATAAGATTTAAAGTAAGCGTTAGTTGCATGGTCTAACTTTCTACTCTTAAATTGGACTGGATTACCGGTGACTGTATGATATGATCAAAAAAAAAAAAGTTTTTGATGTTCGTTCAGCCACAGCGAGAACAACTTGTTCCATCTGCTTCTAGCTTACGCCAAGCTTTAACAGTCATAAGTGTAGAACTGTTCACACAAATTAACGCAAACAAAACTATTTCTACACAAAAATTGACTACACTTCATTTTGTAGTTACATGTTAATTTTCAGTTATTAAAGTGTTTGAATCCAGTTAAGTTGGAATGTTCATTAAACACAGAGACTATGTTAATAAATTAGAAATGCATAAACCCGTGGAAGCACGTTTTTAATTTATGGACCCAGATTGTTTGAAGTGAACGAACATTCCTTTTATAATTGGTGTGCATCAGGAATTAACCTCTAAAAGAAGCAGAATTATTTATCATGGCCGATAAAGAAAAGTATCGCATTCCATTATTTGATGGTTCAAACTTACACAACTGGAAGTTTAGAATGAAAATACTGCTTGATTTAATCAATTTGCTGGAAGTAAGTAGTCCAAAATGATTACCAAATGAAAATAAATTTCAATGATAGTTCTGAAATTACCACTAAGAAGACAAAGGAACTGGCTGAGTCGAAGAAAATAAAGAGAAAATACTAGTTTCAAATAGTTCAGAAATATTAGGACAACGTTCTGGAATGTGCCAAGAAGAAAGAATCTGCATTCCAAATCTGGGTTTCCCTTGTGAACATATAAGCAAAAAAATTATAGCAAACAAGTTACTTCTACTTAAAAATTCAATTCATCAAGAGAAACTCTGGAGGTACATTTCTATCGATTTGATTAATTGATTCGTGAATTACGGTCGACAGGTGGTTAATTAAAAGGATTATATATTGTCTACCATCTCTTAACTACGATGGCGAACGAGTCTGGTCGAAAAATTGACACTGAGCTTAGTAAAAAATAAATTATTAGATGAGGAACAGAAACCGTTTTTGGAAGGTGTAAAAGTGGAGTCATAACCTCTCATTTATTTATGAAGCAAGTATACAGTAGTGTATAAACAGGGCCATAATAAACCACTCAATTTGTTTATCGACAACCTAGGCCTGATCAAAACATTCAGGGCGGTTTGCAAGTAAATGCTTAGTGGACCGAAAGTGTGGAGCCAATCACACTATCGGTCCACCTTTTAACTTATGATGATGCAAGCAAATCCACGATAGTATTCACTTAATCAAGTTATTTCATACGGCCCATAAGTGAAAACTTAAGTATAAATCTTGTAGAAATTTTGGGCATGTGATCACAGAATGCCGTAAACTTAAGAATAAACAGAGTGAAAATTAAAATAAATCCGAAGTCACCGAAGTTGAAATCACATAGCTTAGTGTGGCAGGCACCAAGTGCTTGGAAGTGGATTCAGCTTGGTTTACACCCTGGCTAAAGTATTTTATAATTTTCCAAATCCTGCTAATATCAAGCTCGAAAAATCAGGAGACTATTCAAAAGCGACAGAAGTTGGGAATGTCTGTGCATCTATTGAGATGGATTGAAAAATCAATAAGATCAAGCTAGGAAGTTTTATTATCGTCCCTGGTCTACAGCACAACCTCCTATCAGTCAGACGACTAGATTAAAACCAGTAGCGTCACGCAAAGTCAAGATATGTAACTCTTTTATTTTATTCTGAAAATTTAAAAATGACACCTGGACACGGGAATCGAACCCGAGACTTTTGGCTTAGTACGCCAATGTTCTAACCACTGAGCTATCAACGATCCACGAGCGAACACAGAGATGCCTCTGCTCGCCGCCCTCTTCTTCTTCCAGTGAAAAATCATGGACTCCAAAGTCACACAGGGGAAGTTCCAGGCAGGGGACGACGACGCAGTTACACTCTCATTATTAGAAAGGCCCAGACCCAGACCACCTACAGATACTCGCACCACCGAATACACTTTAAATCATCCAGTTCAGCTACAACCAGACAATCTCGAGGATAGGGCTGTTGCAATATCCACACCGGGATCCCAAGAGGCTTCGTTAGTCGCGGACCCCGTCATCCAACAAGCAGGTCTACCTCCGGAGCCAGAGCTGCACCAGGTAAGCCCCCCCCCCCTCCCCACACTGGCAGCATAGGAATCATTAGCAATCAAGCCTGTGCAAGCCCTCGAGATAGAAGAAGCAGCTTCCTTGCACCTATGCTTGGCCCTCAAGGCCAACCACATTTAACTTACATTCGGAAGAGAGAAACATCAAGTTGTACATCTGCTTAACATTGCTGCAAGATATTCAGTCCTCCCCCAGACGTCAGGGGTATTGTCATGCATTGAGTAAACTTGTTCTACATTGCATTGACACGTGGATGGCCCATCACCATTGATGCAGCACGAGATGCTTCGGGGGACCCAGGAATATACAGACCAGGCTTCATTCCACCACCGAGAATTCAACCGCCCACTGTCATCTACCGGGAACGTCAGACGAACACTCCCTACAGGAAATATGGCGGGTGATTGATAACGTTACAATTAGTGATCACAATCTGATCGTATTGGACATTGCCACGGGGAGGGTGGCGGATATAAATGAAAGAGGGGAAAGGGTGAGGTATGACATGAGCAGAGCAAACTGGGAAAGGATGAGAAGGCAACTAGTACTACCCGACCCGGTTGAAACTGGTGACAATGTCAACGTTAAAGCGAAGGAATTGACGTCGGCCCTGCAGGACGCGATGAGGAGATTCATTCCAGTGATAAGAGGTGATACCTAGGTTGGGAACAGACCATGGAACAACAGGCTGCAGGGACTTCGTGCAAGGACATCTATCATCTATCTCGTAAGAGATACCAAAGGTGTGGGACCCAGTTGACCGAGTGGTGCTGATTAACATATATAGAGAAAGGAAAAAGGAGTTTGAGGAAGGGCTAATAAAAGAGAAAAGGAAGAGTTGGGAGAAATATGTGAATGAGGAAATCCAACGAGGGCCATGGGGAATCCCATTTAAGGTAGCATTAGGGAAGATCAGACCACCCATGATGTTATCTACGCTGAGGAGAGGGGATGGTAGCACCACGAAGAACTGGGAGGAGTCTGCTTCGCTACTGATGGAGACGTTGTTACCAAATGATGATGATGAGTAGGAGGATACATGATCCAGGATGAATATGCGAATGAGGAGCAGGCGGATCTGGTCAGTCAGGAAGAGGTGGTCAGTGCCATTGCTCGGATGGGGAACAAGAAGGCACTTGGACCACACAGAATAAAGATTGAGGTGATAAAAAAAATGGCTGACCTCATAGCTCCCTACCTTGCAGGCCTGTTGAGTGAATGCCTCACTCAGGGTAGAATCCCGAACATCTGGAAGCAGAGCGAGGTAGTTGTGCTGAGCAAGGGGGAAGATAAGGATCCGCTTTTACTGAAATCATATAGACCCATCTGCCTATTGAACACATGTGGCAAATTACAAGAGAAGATATTGTGTGAAAGGCTCCAAGAACACAGGACAGGAGTGGGTATGCATCAGCAGCAATATGGTTTTAGAAGGGGTAAATCGACAGAGGATGCCATCTGTAGGGCAATGGAACTGATTGACTCAGCCAATGACAAATACGTGGTAGGAATATTCGTAGACATCTCGGGGCCTTTGACAACCTATGGTGGCCGGCGTTGTTCGGGCGGTTGAGAGAACTGCAGTGCCCAGGGCAGTTGTATAAACGCTGTAAGGACTACTGTCGAAATAGGTATGCCACCCTGAGGTGTCAAAGTGCCAGCGTGCAGAAAATATTGACAAAGGGATGTCCCCAGGGATCGGTCTGTGGGCCGATATTCTGGGATGTGGGGCTGGAACCGGGACTGCAGATTTTGGAGGAAGTTCCTGAAATGCATGGGGTGGTTGCCTTCGCGGACGACCTTCTAATAGTGGTAGAAGGTAATTCAAGGAAGATCCTGGAGGAAAGGTCCAATCGAGTGCCTGATGGGCTAGTAAGGTGGTGTAAAAGTATCAAACTGAAGATGGCACCGGCGAAGACGACATTCATGCTGTTTAAGGGAAAGATGGCGTGGAATTCTGCAATAAAGTTTGAAGGGAAGAACTTGAGAAGGATCCAAACGGTCAGATACTTGGGAGTCACTCTCAATGAGAACAGAAACTTCACGTCACATATAGAGGAAGTGATGGGGAGAGCTCAGCGGGTCATGAATAAGATTATAAGCATTGGCCAGAGGAGGTTCCACTTGCCCATGCGGATAATAAAGACATACCACCAAGCGCTCCTTATCTTTATTGTTGGCTATGGAGCGTGCGTCTAGGCGCACAGATTGAACAACGTCGTGCCGGCTAGTGTAGAAACAATCTACAATAATGTAAAGTGATAATAAAGGAAGTCAAACTGGAATGATAGTTAGGTTAGGCCTAGATATAAACAAACAACTTCTATATTTTCTTTCTACACTTTTACATTTCCCACTTCTTCAAATTTCCACGGTTGCACATTGTTTTGAATTTTCGGAAATATTTATTTTACATATGAAGAGACATTAATGAAAAAGCAATATTCCCGAAAATTCAAACGAATGTGCAAGTGTGGAAGGTTGAAGAAGTGTGAAGTGTAAACATTTAATAAGATATAAAGAGAGAAGTGTGTGTGTTAAATAATCTCTGGCCTTCACTATCACTTACTTTACATCATTGTGAAGTGTTTCTACACTGTCTTGTTATACATTCACAAAGCCATCATGCAATCATCAATTTTATTAACTTTTTTTTTATAATTATTGTTGGTGTAATTTTAATGCCCTTAAAGACATAAGTGTTAAACCATTTCAATTATTTTTTATTTGATTTTTATTTGGGTGTTGTTTTTATTTTCAAATTGTGTTTTATAAATGTTATTTCTAATTTAAAACCCGATATTTCCGTTTTTAACTTTAATTTTCAAAAGTATTTATTCTTTATAAAAATTAATATCGTGCATATTTTAAGATCATGTGTTTTAATATACATTAACATTTTAAAATTATAATTATACCTGAACTCGACTCGAACTCAAGAGCTTTCAGAAATACTCGACTCGAGTTCGACTCAAGTGAAAAAACTAAAAAATCCAAGCTCGCAGATCCATAATATATATATACACTGTGAAACAAAAATCAGTGACCTATATAACAGTGTTGCCTCTTAGAAAAACAAATCAAAACACGAATATCTAAACTTATTCAATGTTCATTATGTACTTAAATAATAAATATCTTACTTTTATTAAAACAAATATAATAATTGAACAGCAACAAAATTTTCCAATTCTAAGATTCAATATTTCTGATTAAATCCGAATCTTAGTAATGTTTGAATTTGGATTAAAGGTTTCGAAGATTCGCACAGGCTTAGTTAGAAAAAGATTTATAACAAAGTAGCTCTAAATCTTTATACGTATTTATTTATTGGAATTTTATGTTCAACACATTCTGAGGTAGGGCACTTTTTTTTAGTCAACTCAAAACTAGTCAATTTTGCGAAGTCAATTCAAGATTCTACCTTCGTATATTTCCTTCGTCACTCGAACCACACTCATCCTCTCATCGACCCCAAACCAACGTAAGACGCTTATTTCACATTGACCTACTAATTTCACTTTCAAACCGCATTTCTTCAGCGCAAATTTATTACTGACTCTGTCCATAAAAGTTTTCCCTGATACATTTCTTAGATATATCCTTCCAACCGCATTCACCTTGCTCTTGTATTTCTCCTGACAAACCCACACTTCCCTTCCATAGAACAACGTTGATGCTAACACACTTTTATATACTACCATACTATTTTGTTTTTTGTAACAATCCGCATACATTAAACTACTCTCCGAGATGAATTCACTTATTAATACGAAGATATATTCAGTCTTTATTCACATGCAAACCATTTAGTGAATTATGTAGTTAATTTTCATTCTTAGCCAGTGGCGGCTCGTCACTTTAGAAGCTGGAGGGTGCAGCCTGTTTAATTCATAAATTATTTCTAAATAATATATTTAAAAGAATACACAAATCTCGGAATATGTTTAGCTAGATATTCATTTAGTTAAACTCAAAAATTAATATCACAAACAACATGGAAAGATAAAAAAAAATACTTCCCCCGAAGGACGTGGATATGTTGTAGAAACTCTGAATCTGTGTAATGTGCATAAATATATAGGTATGTATGTTTTCACTTTGTTCCATACAAAATTCAGGACATGGCCTACCTAATGAATTCAATTCTCTTTATTTTGATCAAGAGTTAATCTTGCAATATTAGTTGTCTTAAAAGCCTGAATTGAACTAGTCATATTAAGCCTAGTTACAAAAAATATTAAAACATATAGCTCAAATAAACATTATCCTAAAATAACCCTACATAATATTATTATAAACGCATACGCCACACACATCCTCAAGATGCAGGAGCACGCAGGATGACTGACAACAATAATATTGCTGGTTCACGCTATACACATTTCACAAGCTTTCAACCTTAGGGCGCGTAAGGGAGTGCGCCTTCAAAAGAAGAATAAGCAATGCTAGCTAGCTATAGCAGGATGGGACAACGGGTTAAGGGGAGGGAAGGTTTGGTTTCTCTATGTCAGGCGCTGACCATTGCGCGCCTGATTGCATGCCATTTGAAGATAAGAAAGAGGTGAAAAGGTGGGAAGGTTTGGTTTCCAATATCAGGCGCTGACCGCCTCGCGCCCAACCGCATGCCATTTGAAGATAAGAAAGAGGTGAAAAGGTGGAAGGTTTGGTTTCCAATATCAGGCGCTGACCGCCTCGCGCCCAACCGCATGCCATTTTTAAAACATTGCCTGCTATTACTTAAACCAAAACATATTTTTCTTGAAACTATTATGGCAAGATAAAATTGTCGTAAGAGTGCGAATAATAACTTTTAAAGGAACTGGGGATTCGTGGGGTCGGGGGGCGCGCGCCTCCGCGCCTTAGGGACGAGCCGCCCCTGTTCTTAGCCATTAATACGGAAACATCTTCATATTACAGCATTCTCACATTCACATTGTCCATTTGTACACTAACCACGTCTTCACAACCCTCATACACTTATCTAATAATACATTAAACAACCATGGATACATTACACAACCTTGTGTAACATCCTGTTCAATGTCAAACCTTTCGCTCCAATCTCCATCCACCCTAACGCAAGAGTTACTTCCATCAAACACCGTCATAATTACCTTTACTAACGATAAACTCACACCATACTCTAAAATATTTCATAGCATATTCCTATTCACCCAATCGTACGATTTAGTCATATCAACGAGTACTGTAACGCATAAAAACATTTTTCCCTACTGTTAAACATTTCTCTATCACTTATTTCAATGTAAATATCTGGTCCATTCAACCTCTACCTCACATGAAACAAAATTGTACACTCAAAATCTTGTCCACAGTTTTTCTAAGCACCTTCTCAATTAAAACTATTCCAAAATTTTTTTCTGGAAGACACAGATGTTAACGAAAAAGGTTTACAACAAAGGAGTTCTAAAACTTTAATTATTCTTATTTTACAATTTTTATATTCTAACACTTCTTAGGGAAAAACTTTTGTTGTATCAACTCAAAATAATTCTATTTTGTGAAATCAATTCAAAAATTTTGGTTAAGACTAATTAAAAAAACCTGTCCAAACCTGCCACAATCCCTCCCATTCGAAAGATGGGTGGAAAAGTCAATTATTATTCGCCATGTGTATAGCTATGACGGCGACACAAACGTAAAAAACAGGAAAGTACAGATAGAACACTGTAACAGTAACAGGCGACTTTAACACAGCTAATGTGTATGTCACATGCGCAATAATTTAAAGGTTATTTTATTATTTCAGTAAACAAAAGGGACCGACGTCAAACTGCATTTATAGAAACCATGTGCGGTAGTTTGGCAAAGTATTATTCTTTATTTACTAAAATGACTTTTGGAATTTATTAAATTAGATATAATTATAATAATTTCTTCTGATGTGAAATTGTGAGTTTCAATTTTTTGTTTTTAAAATATGTTACTTTAGTTGGAATGATGTCATTAATTTCTTTAGTAAATATTAATAAAACGTTTCAACATTTATATAATTATTTGTAGAATAATACAACCATAAAGTTTTAAATTTGACCTAAGCACAGGACTGGGAAATCATTTTGGTTGTAGGGCTGCACAGAAAGCTTAAAGATAGCCCACCAAAAATTTGATAATTTTCGAAAGGTGTTTATTTCTCTGCAAAATAACACATTTCAAAAAAATAAAGCTACCTATTAAAAAAAAAAAGTAATATTCTATTCAAATTAAATAATCATTTTAACTATCTTATATATATATAAGTATAATTTGAGTTAAACAAAGTATCTAGGCCTCTAGTTTAAATTTTCTTGTTTTAATTTTTGGTCATCAGCTTGCCAGGAAGCAATGCTTCACATTATAGCTATATCATATATAGTATTTCTTTTGGCAAAGGGGAGAGGAATCTCTGTATAGCCTTTGGGGTATAAATTAATTAATTTATTCCAACATATAAGAAAAATAAAATTGAAATGATGCTCTATTTGTCCCATGATCTATTTTTCTTTATCCTTAGTGGTACAATGTTTCAATCTTTTATTCAGTTTATTAAACACCCGAATACAGAGAATCAAATGACACCAAAGCAGGTGTGTTCACCTTAAAGGGGTTCCTGATCCATACTTTACCGCTGTTAATTAGAGGAAAATATTCCTTTAAGCTTGATCACACTCCTAAAAGGTGTTCTTTAATAGAAATGGAAATTTCATCTGGGATGCTATCCTCAGAATATTACTTTTGTGGGCCTAACTCTGTTTTTTATTAAAAAAAATGACTTGAAATTTAATTTTTAAACATAAGGGGATCACAAACTATTTTTTTTCATTGCTGCTCCAACCTTTTTGTACACCTTACCTTATTAAGTTTAAATTTAATTTATTTAAAAAATTTAAAATATCCCAAAGGTAGGTTACCCTGATCTGCCAATTAAAATCATGAAAGCCAAATTTTGATTAAAATATGACATCCTTTACAAATAGAGGATGGTGCTCACACAAACAATAAAACTTCATCCTTCAGTTCGACAAGTTGTTTCAAACCATTCCCTCTTAACTCTTAATATCCATTAGACCTTGCATTGTTCATGTTCACTTCCCATTTTCTTGCTAAAGATTCTAGAATTCAGAAGGTGAGATTTTATACAATGCACACACATGCAGTCCAGTGCTACCGCTCTAAACCCTTGGGAAAAGTACAGTGCAAGAATCTGCCATTGATAGTGCTCTAATGTTGCTTAATCCTAAATATTTTTGCTGCTCAATGCAATTTTTAATAATATAATCATTAATTGGATTAAAATTGTATCTAACTTTTCTTGTTGGAAGTGTTTTTGTAAAAGAATTCTTCATGAATTGTATCTTTATGATAATATATTATGAAACTCATTGAGATTGCATTGTCTGCTATGTTTGTAGTTTCATACACTTGTGATACAAAAAATTGATATGCTTGAATTTGGCTTTTGCAATTAGCTCCCTTTCCCTATATTATCATAAAAAATAATAAAAATTATTTTGGTAGGCCTATCATTTATTTGGGTTGTTTTTATATACATATTCAAAATTTAGCATAAAATTCATTATATTTTAAATTTTTAACACATATTTATATTTAACATAAGAATATTAGTGTGGACATAATTTAATATATTGGTACTATAATATTGAATGAATTGTCATACAGAATTAGTAATTTATCAGACAAGGGTTTCCAGTGCCCCAGAAAACCTGGAAAACAGGGAAAAGTCAGGGAATTAAATCAAATTTCTGGAATTTTCACATGTTCACTAAAATAATATGAAACTTTCATTTACAATAGTCATGGTAAAAATTTTCTTGACAGTTAATAAGCTTACTTCCCATGGATTTGTTTTAACACAGTTGGTTGGCCCAGTTGAGCATACTAATCTCAAATTCTCAAAATCAACATGTGATTTTCCTATCATATTTTTACCTCTCTACTGCATGTCTTTACTCAAGGTTGAGTCATGGTTATGTGCATGGGTGTGAATTTGATTACATTATAGGAAGAAGAAACTAGAAACGAATGTACCTGGCAACCATTTTAAATTGTACTGGTGTAAGGCGATAATTTATTGTCTTAATATGATTAAATGAAATTATACTAGATTGCACTATCCAATAAGCCCAGTCTTTATGTTGAAATTCCTAAACCCCTTCATTGAGTGACACAATTTCAGAATGTGTATGTGTGTGTGTCTTGAATTATTATTACATTAAGTTGCAATCTTAATATAATCATTGTTAATGGACGGAAAAGTTGGAAATTGGCTCTGGAAACCTTGGAAAAGTCACAGAATTTTAAAATATAATCGCAACCCTTGGCTGTGTATCAGGAGGTCCTACCAATTACACAAGCCTCCAAACATGTGTTCATAATTCTTTAAAATACATGACCCCATAGGGGTATTTGGGTGTGCTTTATATTTATTGGATGGATTTATTAAGATCCAAAAAATATGTACATTACCAACTTAGCTTCTTCCCTACATTGCAAATAATAGTTATATATAAATGAAAAGTTTTTAAAATTTATTCAAACTTAAGGTATCAAGCTAACTTGCTTTAAGCCTACATCCCCTAATAAATCCCAGTTCTCCTGTAATCATTCTTTATAAAGTGCACACATTGGGTTCCAGCTTCAGAAAATGGAACTATGCAGCTACACAAAGAGACTTTTCGTCCCTGCACTCTTACTTTCAGTGTTCACAGAACACACTGGATGTGGCTACAATTTTACCGATATCAACCTCCCCATTGAACACATTCCATATTATTTTAACAGTTTCCCTGAAGTTGCTCAGCAATGTCAAGAGAATCCAGACTGTCCATTCAAAGTAAGTAATATTTAGCTTCTGTAGCCTACTTACTTTTAGTTGGGCACACTTTCTACAAATTGACAATGTTTTAGTGATTTGTCTTTAAGGATCATTCTTAAATTGAGGGACAAATAGGAAATCCAAAAATAAAAAAATAAACATCTCAGGAAAAGTATAATTTATTGCCTGATTACACAAAATGTATTAAAAACGTAAGTAATAATACCAGCAGAGCTCGATTTTACCGTTTTCTCGTGATGTTTTTAGTTTTACTAAAGTGGCTACTCATAATCCATCAGTTTCAGATGCACGTACATATGTTATAATCTCTAAAATACAAATAAAATATGTCTTTTTACTAAATATAACATATTTTTTTAACAATAATTTTTCAAAATGATACATTTTCCTTAATTTATTGGAATTAGGATGTTGCAAGTGAAGAAACATACAAACAAACATTGATCAATATATCAAAATTCATGAATAATTTATTGAAATGGATTCTCCAAATGAAAATAACAGTATTACGGGAATATTTTTCTTTGGTTATATAGTTTTTACTCTTTTTATTTAATTTTGTATGAAACTTCTAAATTCAGAGGGGGAGACAGCAAGGTGATGAAAGGGACTTTTAATAATTATTTGGTCTAATTTGTTTTAATATTACTATGATTAAATGTTTCTATCAAGTTTTATACACTTTCTACTACTAGAAAAAAATTGTTGCTTATTTTAAAAATAACAATGTATTTATATAGGCCTAGGCAGTTTACATAAATTGTCCCTTAATTAATTGATAATGATCCTTAAATATGTGTACACATAGCTTTATGAAATTTTGATCAAATCTTTCTTCCAGGTTTAATTAATAATTTTAATGTTTTGATTATTTTTATTAATTTATATATAATTTCCACAGTGGCATTCCATGTGAATTCAACCAATTTTGAGAAAAATCTCCACATTTCTTTATTTTGAAGAAATTTTATATGTGTTTAGTTAGCATCCACATCCTAATCTTAACACTAATTTTTTACATTAAAATTAAATCAATAAGGCATGAGTCACTATAGTTTCAAAAACAGCAAAAAACTAAATGATCTTTTTATGATTTTTGTAATTGCGGTATCGTTTATTATCCAATGGAACAATTAATTTTGTTCATTTATATCAGCACGAGGAAAATTTTTGCTAAAGAGCAGAATGCATGACAATTGGATCATTAGTGTAAAAGTGATGATACAAAAATTAAAAAAACAACATAAATATTAGGCTTACTAATATTATCAAAAGTGATATAAAGTGTTATTTAAAAAGGACTATTAATTTCCTTGATAAAATAACTTTTTTACAAAAATCATTGGGTTTAAAGAGAAATCTAGTAATGATATTGTATTACTTTACCACCAATCTGATTCCAGGGGGAAAAAATTGTAAACAGTTGTTCATATCTTTATAAAAGGCATTTGAAATTTAAAAAAATTGGTTCAAGATGAACATCTCAAAATTGTTTCAAAGAGCTATTAAAAGGACATATCAGTAAACTAGCATAGGCTAAGAGCATAGTTTGCTGACAAAAATAAAATGTTGAATGCCACAAGGAAACATATTGGGACCCTCTCTTTTAAATTAATATTATTGATTAATATCACTGCAAACTTGAAGATAATTTATACTATTTTTGATACAACAAACAACAGTGATTTATTTTGGAACCTATTATTGAAATAATACAGGAATAAATTATTAATATCATTCATTGTTTAAAAATAGATTAATATACAGCCCTAAAAATACACAATTAATTTATACTACCCCTAATTAAAAAAATTGCTCGAACTCTATACTTTTATTTAATGTCATGATGTTACATGAAATAGAGATTATTAAATATTTAGGGCTGTATATTAATAATGGCTTGAACTGGAATTAATATACAGTATCACTTTTACACAATACTATTTATTGGCATGAATAAATCATTGCATTCCCTTGGAGCTTATCAGACAACTTCACTTTGAACATATTCAGCCATCCTCGGTATATTGATATAGTCTGGGGCAATGCAACCTAATACAGGATTAAAGACCTACTTGAACTGTTACAAAACAAAGCAATAAAGAAAATATATTAACTTCCATTTAGACTTAGTACTTAAAATATAAATTATATAACCTATACTCTACCCATTTCCCCATACATACAACTTAACTGACAATCTGTTTTATTAATCTACTTATATTGATTATTTATAAAGGTAACTTTCTGGTTATCACCATTGTATATCAGCCTTGTTGATTACAAAACCTGCTAGCCTGCACAAAAATAAAACATGAGATTTTATACTAGCTGATGCTGAGAGAAACAAAATGAGAATCTTCTATTTTCTTACTTCAACCGTTTATCTTGTCAACCGTGTTAAAGAATTACTGTGCTAAACTAAGGTTACCCGTATTATCCTAATGTCATTACAGCTGTGATAATTTAAGACTATATTCCTGGGGTTTATATTGTGATCTAAAATACAAACCTGTTCACTCTATTATATTACTTGTGTGTGTGTGTGTGTGTGTGTGCGCACGCACACATGCACTATAGTAAAACCTATTGTTGATGTAGTTTTACTTAGGCTATATTAAATATACTAACAAAAATACCTAGTGTTACTCCAGGCAACACTTTTATTTGCCTCAGACAGAAAAAAATCTATTAATTTATTTATACTGACACACTTTTTAATCAATTTAAAAAATCAAATCCAAATTTTAAAATTCAGGCTTGAAGGTGCATATGTTCATGCACATACAAACTCTTTATTTTATCAATATAGATTATACTATTTCATTATAATGTATTTTACAAATATTTATGTAGATCAACATTTATAATAAAATTTGAAATATGAATAATAAAACTTGTCCAAACTATCTCCCACAACAATACACATTGTTCCATGAGCCTGGACTCATAGGAATAATATTGCAATGATTTTTTTTATCTTCTCTGAATTTTCTTTGTTATTTTTAGTATGGTGTACATGTATTATTTTTATTCAAGTGAAAAATGGTGATCTGAACACTGTAATTGAGTCAGTTTGTCATTTTTAACTTGATTAAATGTTCCAGTGTCATGATTGTTCTTGTCCTAGTGATAACCTCCATAAATAATTTGACACTATTTTTGAATTAACTTTATAATTTTAAAAGTAATTTTATTTCAGAGCTCACTTGATCACAAGGTGTGCTGGGGCTATGAACGTGATTGCAAGCCCCAAAACTCGTACTCAACACCATCCTGTCCTGGAGACCACAGGGGTTGGGTAAAAACAAAACAGGACCAACTTCGCACATTCTATACGCAGGGAGACTTTGGCTATGTCAGAGATCAACTTCAGGAAATGATGGTTATGTGTGAACCTACATTTAAGGTAGATTGAATTACTCTATCACATACATAGGTGTTATTTCTTTGTTAACTTTATTTTATTTTTAAAATACATTTGTTCATTCTTTGTTATTGTGTTTATTTCAGGAAGATTCATCACTTGAATGTTCAAAACATCTTAGATTTTGTAGAGGACGTAACATCATGATTAATTTCACAGATTTAAATACAAGGAAAGAACCACTTCGATACAAAATGGATGTTTTAAAAGAAGGACAAATTGGAGGATTTTGCACGTAAGGATAACTTAACAAATCTTAACACACTTACATTGTTTCATATTCTAACTAGTTGAAATTTATGAACTAGATGCTGAAGTTTTCTTTTAGATAAACATTAATATACATTTTAAACCACTGGTTACATAATGACAATAAAACAAATTACTTAATACATGAAGATAGATAAATTGTTAATGTTGTGGACATTTAGCCACCTGGTCTCCTTTTTCTCCTACCCATCTCTAAACCCTCCTTGGCCAACCTAAATAGAACGAGACTATCCATACTTCTTATTATAGGTCTTATCAGCTCGCATGTTAACAGGCAGGTGTCTTGTATCTGATGCTTCCCCTACACATACTATCAAAACACAGATGCTAAATCAGATGTGCTGATTGGCTTGCTGTTCACACCAAACCTCCCCTTTCCACTGTGAAGCCACAGGTGCATCTCACAGCTTCCGAGTACAGATAAGATAAAATAGCACAATACTTAGAATTGCAAGTTAAAAAAAAGTAATAAATTTAGATGACACTATAATTCCAACCAAGACTTTAAAAGAATGAAAACTACAACATTTAAAAGTTAAAGGCTTAAAAATGAAGTTAATGAATTGAAATTTAAAACATATATTGCTTACAACTTTGGTTATGGTTTGGACATCTTATAATTAATATTAAACCCCACACTTTTTTTTATGATTTAACATTTGATAGTGATATAAAGATTAAATTAGGCCTAGAAAAGAATAATACATTGAAGATGCTGAAGGCTATTTATTAAATTAGACCTAACTAATTGGAAAACAATAATGTACTATAAGCTTAGTACTCTCAGTATCTTGATTCTATTAAAATGTTTGCTAATAAACTAAAGGGGGGAGTTTGGTAAAATGATATATAAAATATTACTAAATGTTTTTGAATATTATAAATATTGGACACTTGCAAGCCTATTACAACCATACTGAATTTAGTGGTTTTAAGAATGATATTGAATTAACAAAATAAACAATGGCAAACAAATATATGTAAATGAAATGGTCGAGAGCTAAGGGCTCTAAAACCCTGACCACTTTACAATATGATCTTTAACCTTTTACTGTTTGTACACTAAGATAGTTTAATCACATTATAAAAATAATTGACAACTAAATAGCATACATTTTTAAAGCTTACCTCTTATGCACTCATTTAAATGACCCTAGATGGTTTTGCTAGAAACGGCAAAAGCCTTGTTTAAGAAGTGGTTGCACATGGTCTGCGATAGCAAAATGTTTTAAAAATACTTTAAAAACAATTATTCCAGAACTTAATGTTATATTATCAGTCCATGGGCGCCCATAAGTTGGCAATATGGGGGACTTTAGCTCTTCTTATCACTTTGCAATATTTACTTAAAAAAACATTATAAAAGAAAATTGTCTGTTTGGGATTTGGCTGCAGTTTGCTATCAACAACTTAGAATCATTAATATCTGAGTTAACAGAGATGGAAATTATAAAATGTAGATTTCTGGCCATTCTATCTTCAACAGCTCTATTTACAATTTGATTTGTTCATTAAACCTTTGAAAAATATGTTTATTTTCAATGAGTTCAGCTACAACTCAATTTTATTTTTTGCTAATTTTTTATAAACTTTTTATTTTGTGAAAATTTGTCCTTGAATCTTATAACTATACATATTATATAGTATATACTCCTAAAGCTCAGAATTATGTTCACGTGCTCTAAAATCCCCTTCCCCACAAGGTTGGATTCATAAAATGTTTTCTCAAAGAAGGAGTGGGTGGGGGGTGTAACACCCCTGGTGTATTTGACTCCAATCTGCCCCCCATTTGGAAAACTCATATGGGTGCCCTTGGTTGTCACTTTTAATGGAAAGAATGGTCATTAAATGTGGCAAAGTGATGAATGCCTAATAGTGAGTGTAATATGTTATAAATTGGCAATAATGGTTCTTGTGATGGTAGTGGTGTGTAGCTTACTGTTAGTGAAAGCGAGAGAAAAAAGATTTCACATGCTTAAATGAAATGTTTAGTACTGGTTATTATTATTAGCACAACGTCTTACTAACCATTTGAGTTATACACACTTACGCTAATATGTAATGGTAGGGTGATTGTGAGATGAAATAGAGGACCTACAGTTTAATTTGGGATCTGGACCATGGTGGAGGCCTGGTATTCCACACATTCACAAGTTGTGATTAATACATGTCTTGTCAGAGGTGAAGGAAGGGTTTGGCAATCAGATAAATCTGTGCCGGGACCGAGGATTGAACCCCGGACGCTAGCGCAGAAGTCCGACACCTTATCCCCAGATCGTCAGGTTATCTCATAGTACTTGTTCCAATATTTATTGAGTGTTATCTCTATATTTTCCATTGACCATTTAAGATATTTAAGATGTCAATGAAAGCATAACTTATTTACATACTTACTAGTAATTGTTATTTTATTTCAATATGTATGATTGGTAAACAAGGTAAAATTAATCTGTTTTTGAATTTTATTTAATGTTGTTAATTTAGGTGTTTTTAAAAGTGGTTTTTAGATTTTAAAATATTTATAAAATAATTAAACCCACATGAAAAGTAGCTGTATTGATAGAAAAAACTTAATGCATACTGTTATTGTATGTGATTGACAAAACCACATAAAGTTATCTGGAAGAACTTGTAGCTCTATAAATAGCATTCACCATGGGGTACGCATGTACTCAAATCTCAAGCCCAAGACCATAACTCTAATAGAAGCCCGGACCTTCTAATAGGTCCAGCACGTATTCAAAACTCGTTTTATTCTATTTCTCTGCTCTGTGTTTATTGATACATACAATACATCATTGCTCACTCTTATTTATACTTGTCTGGATGTTGTCTGTAAAATATTAAGGGGAGGTGTTAAGAGAACCCAACAAAAGAGGTAGGTAACTAACAAATTAAATGGCCTTTCCGGAATGTTGTCAAGGTGTGCAACAGAGTAATCTGGTTGTTGAAGTGAGAGGGTCAGTAGGCATTGATAAAGAAGAAATAGAATAATAGAATCTTCCTTTAAATTTTGAATTAAAGGTTGATACTACAATAGATGTTTTATAAAATAAGGGTTTAATAAATCCTATTTCAAGACTTTGTCCACACCTTGGTGCAAAATTGTTCATATTAACATTATTTTTGGCTGTATCCTCTCTTATACGAGGGTGATGTATGTTTATGATATGCTGTTGGGTAACAGCTACAAGTTAAATTGTATTTTTTCAACTATTTGCTATTTTCATTTTAAAAACACTATTTTGATTGTAATCTCAATTATTTTTTTATTTTAAATATTTCTAGTTTAATTTTAATTTGAAAATATGTTTTTTTTATTTATTTAAAAATTGTGTGTCTTTTTGTTTATTTGGTTAAGTTTTATATATTCCAGTCAAGCTCGACTTGATTTAACTCGGTATTTGTAGATTGACTCAAATGAAAAAAACTTGGTCTTGAAGATCCCTGGTTTGGATGTCTACCAAGTTTGTTTCTCCACAGATATCTTGTATAGTGGATTGTGACTGATCAATTTATACTTTTAAACATATTTTCTCAACATTTCTCTTTTTAGGTTTCACCAGGACAGATTGGCAGGTGAATGTGATCAAATAAGTCCACTACAGTCGTGGGGGCCAGAGTTGCGTTACTTTTCACGGTTACCAAGGCGACCAATAGTAGAAAAAGATTGTGATGTTGTCATAGAGAAACCAACATTCATTTTAAAAATAGATGCTAGTAAGTAATTGGTTAGTTTTGGTGTATATTATATCCCCACTCTTATTACCAAATTTGTTCCTTGATGATGTTTGATAAGAAAGCTGTCAGACAAACCCTTGTTCCCTGTATTATCACTGTTGAAAATTGGAGGTTTGTTCTCAGAAACTCTTTAAATTACAGAGTAAAATACCAAAATTGGCCACTACAACAATTGATAATAAAATAAAACACAAATACTTGTATATTTACAAACATTTGTTATGTAAAAATAAACACTTTGTACTGGAAAAAAAAATTGATTTAAAAGTTTGAAACATGTACAAAATAACTAATAATAGATTATTAATTGCCTTTAAAATCTTTAGCACTTTGGAAGGTCATCAGAATCTGTATTACTTTCCCTCTATGAAAATATTATTTAAAACAAAAGAAATTAAAAAAAATCATGAAAATGGACACAAAAAAAAGTCTAGAATGTTAAAAGAGTTGTTCTCACTTAGAGCATATACAGCATAGAGACCGTCTTGAGTCACCTGGGCCAACATGTAGGTTCAGTGTGATCATGCAACTTAGCACCATTTGGATTAGAAACTTGTTTGAGGATGTTTGCTTATAGGAGGGGAAGTATTTTGAACATGTAATAGAATGCTCAATAGGGCGAGGGGCTGTAAATATGGAGGGATGATATGTGTACGGTATTTTTATAAATAATAAGTAGACTATTTTACTCAAATACATTGTGTTGGTAATAATTTTTGAATGAAACTTGTAGTTTTTTGACTCCCACAAATAAAGCCATACGCCTTTTTGTGAAAACTACATCGTCATTAAAAGTCGATCTATGAATTTTGATCTCGCAAACATAATCAAGTACTTTCAAATAACATTTGAGTGTGATCAAAATTACTTGATCAATCACAATTAGTAATGATATAATTAATTAAAATAGTTTAATATAAAAATATACATTTTATTAAGGAATGATAGCCTTGAATCCATCAAATCCTTAGGGATATTTGAGATTCAAGGAAATTTTGAATAAAAAAGTAAAATTTGCATATGAAATTTGTCTTAAAGCTCTAATATTGCTTATTGGGGGCTCAAAATCTATTATAATTAAAATATGTACTTAACAACCAGGTCCCAGACCAGTAATTTAACATTTAACTGAATATATGAATGTTGTACTGAATATATTATAAGAAATAATGTAAACACTTAGTTACTATTTGTATTTTCAATTATATTATATTTATATTTCCTCATATGTTCATAATTATTTCAAAATTTTGATTCGGATTCAAAATTCGGGATTTGGAGATAAATTGGAGCTTTGGATTCGTAAAATAGTGGATTCAACTCAACTCAAATAGTTTTCTATAATTTGAAAAGCTGAATTCTACTTTATACAATGTCAGGGGAAAAAATCTTCAAATTTGCTGTTTCTGAAGAAGTTGAACTTTTCTCCTGCCAATTTGCCATTTCCTCCCTAGATGTCTGCCACTGCTCCCATTGTCCTCCACCCAATTTAAGCTTATTTGAAGCTATTTAGCAATGGTTCATTTTCAAACCTACTTCAAGCAAGTATACCGCAACTTAAAATTTATAAGAAGCTGGAATCTTTTTTAGCAGAAAATCCATACCTTAAGAAAAAGAGTAAAGACAGAGAAGAGGCCAAAGTCGAAATCGGCATGTTAAGGCTCTTATTCATAAAATAGGCAATTATAGGCACTATAAAATTAACATATTTTACTCATAATAACAAGAAATGTATATATATTTCAACTACCTATGTTTTACAATCAAGGAAAAGAAAGGGCAAGTAGGCAAAATTTGGTTCCTAGTTATTACTATAACATTCACATGACTTACCCTGTTGTGTGGTGAGGCAGATGGCCTCTTGTTGACCATAGAAAAACAAAGGCAAGTGATATCAGTGGTGCTCTATAGACGTGAGTGGAGGACTAATGAAAACATCTGCCTCCCATAACGCCACTAAACTAGTTCATTACTCCCCCACTAGAATGTGGGACACCAAAAAAATAGTTTAAACTGATAAAGACACATTAAACAAGCCACAATCACACTAAACTGTATATATAAAAGAATATTAAGTGAATTTTATGTACAATAGGTATGAGGGTGAAAATTTAATAAAACATATAATTAGAATAAGGACTTGAAAGGGTAAAAACAATTAGGATTTACTCATGCATAAACTAGTATTTTTTTATGTAGATATAATAAACTGCTTGTGCAAAATAAAGGAGAGAGAAAAAAAGTGAAGAAACGAAAAAGTGAAGTCTTCTTATTTCTTGAGATTGAACTGTCTCCTTGCTCCATCCCTTCTCCCCCCCCACCCCCCCCCCACCCCATCTCCTTGCGCTCAGAACTATTCAGTCACTCAATACTCTCCAAACCCTCAAGTGATAACCTCCCAATCAGCCATCTTCCCCCTTCACACACTCCTCTCATTCTCCTTGCCTCAAACTATTCAGTCCCAACCTCCAAACCCTCTAAGTGAACCCAACGCATCTCCCTTAAACCTCCATCCCTCCACCACTGTAACTGCCACGTCAACCAACTATTGCTGCAGCAAGGGTGGCCAAGAAAGAAAACTCCTTGGAGTCCGTCGTCTTCAGCACTGACAAACCTATGACATACGATACAGTTCCTACAACCTATCACTTACAAACCCTTCCTCCTCCTCTCTATCATATAGAAATATAGACTATAAAGGTCTCCCCTCCACAGATTTCTAAAAAACCCACATCTGGTGATTAAAGAACCCAAACTCCTCTCTTTGGGATTCGACACTTCTCCTTCTTCTGCTCCCCTCCTACCAGTCAGATGACACTTTCTGTTCCACCGAGCAGACCACCTCCCTCATCAAAACCTTTCCTTTGGAATTTGTCATTGTACATACTGCAAGGAAAATATTCCCCCAGAAGTATGAAAGCACGCCCCCTCCATTGACCCCCATCTAAGTTGGTCCAAGGAAGTCGAAGTAGTTTAGCTAAGCATATTATATCCACCTTAAGAACATTGCTCATACTAACAATAATTTTACCATTTGATTATAAGACAAAGTAAATTATTTTTAATTGACAATCACCTGGAGGGTTGACCAAACAAATAGTCTAGTGTACACTGGCCAAGAAGGTATGAAGCTCAACTCTTGATCAAGTTTATCTAGTTTGTTTTTCATGTTTAGCTTTTCCATCTTTTCAGGCAAAAGCTTGTTAATTTCTTTAGAACTCAACCCCCTCACCCTAATATTCTTGATAATATAATTTATGTCATACACAACATTTATTGGCACTGCTTTGAACTAATAGAACTTAAAGATTCAGCTAAATATTTTAGAGCTCACGCTAACTCTAAAAGTGTTGTTCGCAGCAGTCAACATGTACCATCACTTCTGTGACTTTTTCAACTTGTATGCATCATTACATGTCAACTCGTCACACCCATCTACTTTCTCAACTGATATTCATATCCTAATATGGGAGAGCTTCACATACCAATCAACATTTGAGGATGTGTGGGAGACCTTTACTTCACATCCTGTGTGGGACCTCAAGACTTTCCGCGGAGAAACCGTTTGTTTCAGGAACCTTGTGCTCCCTCTTCTTCCTAGAATGATATTTGGACTTTATTACAATACACCTATTGTGAGTATTTCCAAGTATAGATATATTGTACAGTGCTTAAATTTACATTAAGTGCAGCAAGCCAGTTTTTAACAAAATTATTGCCACTTTACATTACTATATTATTTAAAAATAATGTAACTAATCTTATTAGAAGAAGTTGAAAAATATTTGAAACAAAGTCAAAGTTTTCTACACTTTAGCTTTAACCATTGCAATTTAATTTAGGGTTCGTCCATAAACCATGTAACACTTTGAGGGTTGAAGGGTCAGCTCTAATGTCTACATACTGTATATGGGTTAAGGGTGGGGTACATCAAAGTGTTATGTTACACAGATCTTAAACTCAAATTCTAATGTTCAAAAAAATATGACTGTTCATGTTTTCACCTTTGATAAACATTCTTAGAGATAGCTTCTGAATATATGTGCCATTGAAAATGCAAATTCAACACTTACTTTTTGTTTATCAATATTTTAAATGCGCTTAGGTGGCATTGTCTGCCCGAGAATACAAACGCCAAGCACATCAGAAAACACATATTTTCATGGGCACAACAATGGCATGTTTATACTCACGGTACTTGTTTAGATTTGTCCAATATACTGACCCCCTCACGTGCTTTTATTTGGATAGCGGCTGGCAGTCGAAGCCACCTTAGTTTATAAGTATAGTTTGAGCTTGAGTATAATTTAGATTCCTACTGCACATTCTCTCACATAGGCCGTGAATAATCGCTTGTGTTTGTACAAAAACAAAAACAATTTCTTCAAAAAGAGGAGGCTTGTTCATTGCTTGTGTATAAAAAGTGATATCCAGAAAAAAACAGAAAAGTCTCAAAGAGATGTTGTAGTGAGATGGAAAGAAGCAAAAGTACAGAATTTATCTAATGTCATAGTGTTATTTCTTCGTACCAGCAGTATGTTATGAAAAGTAAAGCTTCAAATATCATTAATTATTTTCAAAAGGTAGGTGTATTTAAGCCTATACCTTTTGCCTTCTGATAAATCTAGTGTGTGTGTATGTATATAAATGCAATTATTATACACCCGCACTGGTGGCCACATTGTAAAATTGTCATTCTCTCAGTAGACTAGACGGCTGATGTTGGAGCAATGGGGTCGAATACCAGTTAGGTCTACTGGGGTTTGCTTTTCCTAAATGGTTTTCTGCTCTCCCTCCTTGCAAATGCTGGTAGCTTTTCTTTGATATTCTACCATTTTACAGTCTAGGGATAAGGTGTCAGACCTCTGTGCTGGAGTTCATGGTTCAATCCTCGGTCCCGGCACAGATTTATTTGATTGCCAAACCCTTCCTTCACCTTTGACAAGATGTGTATCACTCACAACTTGTGAATGTGTGGAATGCCAGGCCTCCACCGTGGTTCGGATTCCACGTTAAACTGTAGGTCCTCTATTTCATCTCACAATCACCCTACCAATACATATTAGCGTAAGTGCGTACACCCCGAACGGGTAGTAAGACACGGTGCTAATAATAATAATAATAATAATAATAATAACAATAATAACTACGACAATAACAACAACAATATAAATAACAATAAAAAAAATTTAATTTTTTAAAAAATATTAAAAAAACTAAAAAAATCGTCAATGTCTTCTTCTTCTACCATTTTAGTATAGATTTTGTAGAGTGGTATAGTCAAATTGTAGTTATTTTAACTATATTTTATTATATTTAAACAATGGAGTATAAATGAGGTAGGTAGAATTTTAGAGGTAATCTACTCTCATTAATGTGAAGAGAGAGTATAAAACCATTCAAGAAAAGCCACTCAGAGTACACTTGACAGGAATTTGAACCCCGATCTCCACCTCATTGGCCATCTAGTCTTTTTCTAAAGTGAAGCCAGGATCCAAGATCGATGTTGAAACAAAACTTGAGTCTTAAGTATTGTTAAGTTAATTAAAGTGAAATTGGAGATTAATTCAAAATATAATTTAGGAAAGTTGTATGCCTAGAATTGTTTAAATATTTATCTATATGATGATAATATGACTATAAAAAAGTCCACAATAATAAGAAAGATGTCTTCCCCCAGTGTCATACATCAGATGTGGGTACTTTAACATCATAATGTAGCTCCACTACAGAAAGGACCATCCTAGTCAGCACACAATAGTGTTGCGGCGTCTGGCTCTTACTCAGATCACAAACCTGACATCCATAACATAAATATAGCAGAAGTTTTCCCTCATGAACCTGAGGAATTTGAGCTCGACGTCGTTATGTTTGTTTATATAATAATACTCTCTGAAATCATTTATAATCATGATTTAAACAGGATTTTAAGAAATATTAAATCTAAATACCTAATTTATTATCACAAAACTTCCCTATGGAGTAATTACATTAATTCTTGGCGAGAAAAGTTACATAGCACAGGTTGGGGGGGGGGGGGGGGGCTAAATGTCTACATGCTGTTACATGGGGGAGAGGGGGCTTGAAAGGTAAGAAAAAAGTGTTAGGTGGTTTATGGACGATCCCTTATTCAAATATATTTTACATTATTTTATTTACTTGGGCTAAAGCAAATTACTTTCATTTATCTGGCTTAGTCTTACTTATGGCTTTGACATATGAAACTGGCAGATATATGAACAATACTAGTAATACCATTTAATAATATACAACCAGTCTCTGTGATGAATGGAGGGAAGGTGTCGCTTGTAGGGTCAGTTGGTGTATGTATTTCGGTGAGCTTGGTGGACTGAATACCTTCTAGATCAGTGAGGAAAGCAACGGGAAACTACCTCACTCATTTCCATTGTTGCCTAGGTTTTACATCTGATGATGGAAATCTTGAAGATCCAACCAACCTTCGGGTTGAATACGATACATCTGTTCTGTATCTGCGCTTAGTATTTTTCTGAATATATGCTATCAACCCTTGTGTCTCTAAGCCCCATTAATAAATCTTGATACACACATTTGCCAAAAGTAGAGAGCAGAATTTGCTTGACAGGTGCATCAATTCACATGATAGGAGAATTTTATGTTGGTCCATGATTCTTTGCAACACAAACTAGAAACAGCTGACTATCAACATATTTTATTTCCAAGTGGATAATTATAGATTAAATATAACTATGAATGTTTTCAGATTATTGGTCTGTGTCGTTTAGTGCAGAGCGAATGACACAGTTTGTACTGATTGATTTCTTGTGTTTTGAAACATGGTTTTCTTCTACCATGAAACTCTTCATACTCTAAACTCCTTGTACTCCCTCTGATAATATGGAGTTCCTTAGCTTATTCAAATCACTCACTCTTAGCTATCCCTGCAAGTTTCCTCTTTAATGTTTAACCCAGCCTGACGACTCACTGATTGAAACACACATGGTGAACTTGGAATAATGATTTATTTTCTTTGAACAACGATATTGATGAAGTACATACAAGCTATCCTCTTTCCTTGAGCCGGTCGATTGCTTGCGCATTGCAAGCGAGTGGTATCACGAGTGTCCCAGTGATGAACGAATTCCCCACCACAAAGCTCAGCAAAGCGCTAACGGTGGGGTTAGTAACTACCCTACAGCGCTGCGCCAGACAATTGCTCAGAAGAAAGAAAAAGTGGGGAGGTATCATCCCGTCACTACAGTTTGGTTTAGAGATCGTCACACCTGATCACATTTTAGGTCTGCTCTTGTTTTTCGGCAAACATGAAAATCCATAGTAATGATAGTAATATATACTTAGGTTTTGTTTTAGTGAAAATCTTCAAAAAATAAATGTTAAACCTGACTTAATCTCTTAAAGATAGATCATGTAAATTATAATGCTTTGTATCATTTCAGATTTGGGGCTGTGAGAAAAGTGGTTTATTCCATGCCTTTTCTAAACACATTTTACACCGCCTCAAGATTCCTCATCATTCTCGAGGGAATAACAAAATCCATGTGACTTTGTTATCACGTGATACAGCTTACCGAAAGATATTAAATGAAGATGAGCTTATTCAAGGACTGAAAGAAAACCCAGATTATGTCGTCCAGAGGGTAAGTTCTCTGCTCTGACAAATTTTTCAAGTAAAAATTTATGAATAGTTCAACATTGACTATCTGGGCTAATTAAAATAGCTCTCTCTATTAGGAAAACCTCTTTTCGCTTAATGAGGTATATTATATTTGGAAGAAGGTACAGGAAAGGTAGATATACACTTATTAAAAGAACTAACACAATATAGCTTTCACAAAGAAAAGAAGAACCCAGTTCACATTTTACAAATTTCCTTTTCACCCTTTTATCTTTATAAGGAAAACCTCTTTTTGCTTTATGAGGTAATTGTATTATATTTGGAAGAAGGTATAGAAAAGCTGTATAGAAACATATATAAGGGACGAACATAATACATGACTTTTACAATGAAAAGAGGAACACAATTCACACTTTAAATTGCTGCTATTGGACAAAGAGTTAATGGTTGCCTCTGAAAGAAAATCGATCATCACCGCTCAATCCCCCAACCTAGGCTTCATTCTATTGTAACTCATCAGGGAGGAGTGTGAAACGCACAACGCAACTTCTTAAAAGAGACCTCTGACAAGATATCTTGTGAATGTGGGGAATGCCAGGCCTCCACCGTGGTTCGGATTCCACGTTAAACTGTAGGTCCTTCATTTCATCTCACAATCACCCTACCATTACACATTAGCGTAAGTGCGTATAACCCGAACAGGTAGTAAGACGCTGTGCTAATAATAATAATAATAATAATAATAATAATAATAATAATAATAATAATAATAATAATCTTAAAAGAGGAAAAAAAAAGGGAGAAAATGAAAAATTGTAATGAATGCAGCATTCTTTACCATTTTCCATTTTAACCCCTTTTGTGTTTTTTTGGTTTCCTCTTTTAGGAAGTTGTGTTGTGCATGCATTCTTTACAATTTTCCATTTTCTCCCTTTTGTGTTTTTTTTGTTTCCTCTTTTAGGAAGTTGTGTTTCATGTTTCACACTTCTCCCTGATGAGTCCCGAAAGAATGAAACCTAAGTCGGGGTATTGGGTGGTGACAATCGATTTTCTTTAAGAGGCAACTATTAACTCTTTGTCCAGTGGCAGCAATGTAAAGTGTGAACTTTGTTCTTCTTTTCATTTTAAAGGCCATATTGTGTTCATCCCTTTTATATGTTTCTATCCACCTTTCCTATACTTTCTTCCAAATATTTTACAAATACCTCATAAAGCGAAAAGAGGTCTTCCCTATATAGATATATTATATATTCGCATTCAATGTCCTTTTCCCGTGTTTGTCCTTTATGTTATACCTTTTACATGTTCCTATCTATGTGTCCTATCATTCTTTACAGTTTTCCATTTTCTACCTTTTTTGTGTGGTTTTTTTCCCCTTCTTTTAGGGAGTTGTGTTGCGCATTTCACACTCCTCACTGATGAGTTCCAATAGAATGAAACCTAGGTTAGGGGATTGGGAGGTGACGATCGATTTTATTTAAGAGGCAACCATTAACTCTTTGTCCAATGGCAGCAATGTAAAGTGTGAACTGTGTTCCTCTTTTCATTGTAAAATCAATATTATGCTTGTCCCTTTTATATGTTTCTATCCACCTTTCCTATACCTTCTTCCAAATATAGTACTTTTCTCCCTTTTGTGTTTTTTTTGTTTCCTCTTTTAGGAAGTTGAGTTGTGCATTTAACACTACCTCCAGATGAGTAAATAAAGCCAAGACTGCGGTATAGCCTCACTGAATTGCTGCACCTTCTTTGACTAACAACTCATAAACTTTAAACATTTTCAACAACGACAAATAGTATCTTAGTAAATAACAAGATAAATATAATTTCTTAAAATATTAAACTAAGAAGCACTGGCAAACGACGCTATCAGGTTTAAATGACCATCCCAATTGGCCATACCCAACAGGTTAAAAAAGTACAATGTCACGGACGGCTCAGAGAACATGAAGTGTAGAGCAACCCAGGCAGTAGAGACGGTGGTTGGCACAGTCAGTGCAAGTGCGGAGAAAAGGCGCTAGGGACAAACAGTGATTCACAACAACTTCTGAATAAATCAAGAGAGGTGAAGATAATACTGAATGTCAATATTAAGAACTACCACTAACCCCTAGTAGCAGATCTGAAAATTAAGAAGATTCTGAACAAAAGGGAAAATAGAGAAAGGAAGGTTAAGGGATGAAAATTTAAGGATAGAAAAATTAAACCATAGTTTATTTAAAAGGTAAAGGAAAAGATACTGAAACATAAGATTGGAGGGTTAGAGGAAGAAGAGTAATATTTTAGAGATGCCTTAGTAAGTGCAGGAGAGGAGGTGTGTGGTGGAACAAGCGTTAAAAGAAGGGTAAAAGAAATTTCTTGTTGAAATAATAGAGAAAGGAAGCTGTAATACTGAAAAACAAAGATTAGAAAAACTGGTTCCAAAAGACAGCAGGAGTAAAGAGGGAAAAATGGAAGAAACTAGCTAAAGAATCAAATACAATCATTAAAGAAGAGAAAATAAAAAAAACATGGAAGAACTTCCACACTCAAATTGAGGAGGATATAAACAGCATAAAGAGTATTCTACATTGTATGGTAAATAAACAAACTAAAACCTTATACAAAATTAAGTAAAATGTTACAAAAAACGGGAATGTGGTTTAGAGACAGATTAAAACCTTAAAGTGTGGAAGAAGTACTTTGAAGGTCTACTGAATATCATAGATTACAGAAACATCCAAGAGAAAACCAGTGAAGAAAGGCAAGAACAATGCTAGATTTAGAGAGAACACTAAAAAGATGAAAGATGGTAAAACAGAATCGGTTGATGAGCTAGTGGTGTACAGAATAATGATGATTATATGGAAGCACAACAAGATACCTGAAGACTGTACTAAAGGCAGTAGATTCCAAAATATAAGAAGGGGGGGAAGAGTCTATGCAGGAAATTCAGAGGAATTACACTGCCAGGCCATTATTTTAAGCTACATAAGGGAATACTGGACACCAAGGTTAAGAAAAGGACTGAAATTAATATTAGAGAAAAACAACATGGGTTCTGAGGTGGAAGTTTAACAGAAAATCTCATTTTCACCTTGAGACAAATAATTTAAAAAAAGATGGCAATTTGGGCAAGATATTTGGATGGTATTTTTGGACATTTGAAAGGCATATGACAATGTTCCTAGGAACTGTGTTTGAACTAAATTAAACCAATTTGAGATAGAAAGGCTGATAGACAAAGTAAAGGATAAGTATGTATAGTGTGTCATAACTGTGTTATGATAGATGGACAAGAATTGGGATGGTTTACCATGAGAAGAAGGCTGAAACAGGGTGGTGAAATACATAGAGAAGAAAAAGTTAGTCATGAGATAACGAACAGAATAAAACAGGCGGGAAAATTCTACCATCCGGTAAGGTACATAATCTAGAGTAAGGAGGTACCTAAGAATTGTAAGTTCACCAAGACATACTTACTCCCAATATTACTGGGTAGAGCAGAAACGTTGATGATGTTGGCTAAAGATCTGAGCAGAGTGCAGGCATCAGAGATGAAGGTTTTAAGGATCATTGAGGGAAAGACAAGATGAGACAAGATTAGAAATTAACAGATATGAGAACACATTGATATTGGAGCATAATCTCTAGGAAAGCACTCGAACTGGAAATGAATAGGAGTAGAATCAGAGGGAGACAAAGAAAACGATGGATGTACCAAGTGAAGGAGGATGTGTCAAGAAGAAGAGACTAGAACGAGATATGCAGACAGGAGTAATAGAGGGAACAAACGAGATGCTGAGGTTTTTGTTCGCAGCTGACCCGACAAGATGTCAGAAACGACTTATCATGATGATAGTTTGTTTTTGCCTAGTCAGCTTTGGGCAATATTTGCTTTACATCTGAAGGCATAGTAATACCATATAATTATCATTATTACCAAATAATATAAGTTCTGATATACAGGAGTGACAATTTCAAGGCAAGTGGCCAATCCCAAATATGTACGCTATTGTTACTTATCAAATTTAACAAGTCAAGCAGAATATTTATGCATGCACTATTTTATTAGAATATAAATTATAAGGAACAGTAATAACAAAATTTGCTGTCTCTTTGCTGCAGTTCAGCTCAATAATTAACATAAATTGTTAAGATAGTTGCTATAACTTTTTAAAAGAAACAGGCAACATCAGTATCCAAGAGATCATGATCAACCTATATCCATGCTGCCATAGTGAATATTCCAGTCTGTTTATTACTCTCTTCTCCCTAAGAAGGGGACTGATGTACCACAAAAATTACTTAAGTATGTGTTTTAGTATGTTTTAATTGTGAACGTTGACGCCTGCAGTTTTCTGGTAAGTTTGTAGGCCTTGCTCTTCTATCTTCTTTTCAATGTTTAATTAAATACAGCCATTTAACACAATTTTTCCTTTGATTTCAAAAGAAAGTAAGTTTATGTATGATTTCAATAAATCTGTATAAAAACATTATTTTCATTTCTTACCAACTTATTATGGTTACAAACTTATTAATTTTGTGTCTTCTTAAGTTTCTGTTCAAAATAATTTGTAATTTATAAAACCTTATTTATAACTATATATAATAATTACCAAAATAGATTTCATAAAAAATTAGTTTAATTATTGTGTTATTTATCTTATTATTTTGTTATACATTATTAATAATTTAATAATTGATGTTGAATGATCATTGTTGTTGATCATTTCACTACTCCTAACTATCAACGTATTAGGGGTGAGCTTTAAAAAGTTCTTTATACTGAGAAATGGAATAGAATAGACCTACTGTATATCTTTTGATTCTAAGACGCCATCAATTGTAAAACGCACCTTAAAATTTTCAGTACCACCAACAGAAAAATAAAGAAAAAAAGCTATATTATATCCAAGAAATATTTTTTTTTCAGAATTCAATCTACTAACAGCACATTACAAGCACTACCTTATTTATCAGTAGGTGGTATCTCTTCCTTCTTAATCAATATCAGTCTGATTCTTCTGAGTTGTCGATATCTCCATCTGAATCAATATCAGAGTCTACTTCAGCTTTAGAGTCTGATTCTTCTGAGTCATCTTTATCGCCACTCTCCCAATAACTTCGTCTTCTGAACCGTCAAGAGTGTTGGTGATATAACATTTTTTAAAGGAATGCTGCACTACTCTTTCTGGTATTAGCTTCCAAGCTGTTGATAGTTGATACCCATTCTGCCAATTTTGATGCTGGCGCTTTCTTCTTAATTTTCCCGGAAGGTGTCAGCGGAAGGTTGTCAGTCAACAGCCAGGATTTATATTCCTTTCTAAAGTAATCCTTAAATGATCATACATGGAGGTGGGGCTTCTGCGTGAAAACAAAAGTGTAGTGACTTGTGCAAAACGCGGGAAAAATCTAAAAGAACGGTTTTTCCAAGATGCACCTCATTTTGATAGCTAGTAAAATTGCATAAAAAGTGTTTTTTAGAATCGAAGATATACGGTAAATGAAAGGTTCAACCCTAACAAAATAATTAATTGCAGAAAGAGGGTTTTAAACCCCACGTTTGTTCTTTCTTGTAGGTGGTTTACAACAGGAATATGGATTTCAAAACCCAACTGAAATACACTCATAACAGTGATATTTTCATTGGTATCCACGGCGCAGGTCTCACTCACCTTCTTTTCCTACCAGACTGGGCTGTGATCTTTGAACTGTAAGAATTACTTTTATCTCCTCTGCTCTCATGCTGCCGACATTAGGTATTAGTCTTGTTTATGGAGTATACAAGACGTTCATTACTTAAAACGTCGGCCACATACATACACTCCAATTTTCAAAGGAAGTGCTTTTTAGAAAATACATTTCTTAATCCAACATTTACTACATTTCACTATATTATTAGTGTTATTTCATAAGTGTTGATAATAGCTATCGAAAGTGATAGCCTCAAATAACATGGCCTGACATATGAATAGATGAAATTAGATATAGTAACTTTTAAAGCTGTCAAATGAGCACTTATTATGAAAATTATAGATATAACATGTTAAGTAACTAATTCACTAAACATTTACTTCATAAATAGCTGTGAAATTCGATATACTATGCAGAAAGAAATATTTCAATTTTTTTGTTTTACATCTATTTTAAATTATAACCATAAGGGTCGCTGCCCACCTGAAAAATAAAGGAATTGTGTGTGTGTGTGTGCGTGCATGTGTGTGTAATATTCTGAAAGCTAATAGGATATTTAAGAATTTGGGATACTTAAAATGTAATCTTTAAATAAATATATATAGAAGAAAAAGTGAACCAAAGGACTGAGCATACTGATTTGAATTCATAGTTTGTTCCTAATCTCTCTCCACCCTTCATAAGACAGGGAGTTGCATAATGATTAAGTATATTTTCCCATCTAGCTCAAATTGTCTTGTTTTAAATACCATTTACATTATCTCACACTAGTCACTTTTATGAAAAATTAAATTTCATTCCTCTATACTTTAATCTAAGTTGTCTGGGGGAAAAAAATTGAAATTCCTTCATGAAAACTGTAAGATACCGGGAATTTTAGAGTAAGAAAATAGCGATAATCTTGAACCATTCAAACAAAACTAAAACCACCTAGCTATATTTATGCTGTGAGCTACTTTGAAGTTAAAATACTGAGTAAAATGTAATTTAAAATCTCTTGAAATAAATTTTGAAATTACATACATCCTCACATTGCAAGCATTGATATGCTTCTATTTTCAGGTATAATTGTGAAGATGAGAGCTGTTACCTCGACTTGGCCAGACTCAGAGGGGTCAAGTATATCACTTGGCAAAACCACACAAAATTAGTTCAGCAAGATGAGGTAAGTTGCTCAAGCTATGAGGTGTCAAATTAGGACCTTTCTAAACTAATTCGACAAAGTTAGATGATTTTTTACCCTTCCTTCACCTCTGACAAGACATCTTGTGAATGTGGGGAATCCCAGGCCTCCACCGTGGTTCGGATTCCACGTTAAACTGTAGGTCCTTCATTTCATCTCACAATCACCCTACCATTACACATTAGCGTAAGTGTGTATAACCCGAATGGGTAGTAAGACGCAGTGCTAATAATAATAATAATTAATAATAATAATAATAACAATAATAACAACAATAACAATAATAACAACAACAATAATAATAATAATAATAACAACAACAATAACAACAATAACAATAATAACAATAATAATAATAATAATTTGACTAAACTCTGAGGTGTCAGATATGATTTTACTAAACTAACTTAACAAGATTAAATGAGTACATCAGATTCTAAGGTGTCATTTTTTGAAACACTAGTAATTTTCTTTTGAATTAATCAGCCAAGCTAATTTATTTCATGAGAAATAAATAAATTCTAAAATCAATAAGCTTGTTTATCTAAATCAGTGTTTTCCAAACTTTCGCCAGTCGTGCACCCCTTTTCATCTCCTCATAGTAAGAAAACATACCAGCTCTCTTGTAAAGTATAAATGATAGTTCCAAATTTTAATAAACCCCTAGTCATAAGCTAAACAAAGCTTTGACAGGAGAAAAAGGAGGTGGAATATGATATCATGCCATAATCTGCTTTAATTTGTTTTCAGACTTACCAATGTCAAAAAATATGCTATGATTAATAAATCTCAGTGGTGCATCACATAACCCCTGACATTTTTCTCTCATCCCTGGGATTAAATGTACAGCAGTTTGGGAAGCACTGACCAAAAGGATTATCACACAGTTCATATTTTATCGGAAAAAAACATTTTTCAAATACTTTTTAAATACATCTAATAAAATCATATTTGTTTAGCACCGCGTCTAACTACCGTTCAGGTTACATGCTTGTGTACTAATTACGCTAGTGAGTTAGGGATGAGGAAGGTTGAATTTAGAGGAAGTGTACCCATATTTGTGTGGAGGGAAAAAGGAAAACTATATTTTGGAGAAACCAAACACAGTGCACCCGACCGAAATTCGAGCCCCGATCTCCCTTCAGTGAGTCATGAAAGTGACGCCTTAGACCATGCAGTCATCAAAGCAGTTAAAATATTTCTATTGGTGGTTAGGTTGAGATATATTTGAAAACTTCTCCTCCAACATCACAGACAGTCTTATACACAGAAAGAGAATATTTCTATTTTCTCGATAGATCAATCATGCTTCTTAAAAATACTTTATTAGGATTGGTAGAAGCACTGAAATATCACGAGATGTGTTTTCATGATTTTTTTACTAGCATATAATAAAATAATTAATATCAAGATATTTTTAAAGTTCATTGTAGAATTTTCAAATGCATTTTACACACATGAAATAAAATTATATTTGCTCTTTTCACAAACTTGACTACTTGACCTTTTATAGGCAAATAATGCTCAATTAGGTTGATTTTAAGAAATAGTAATATTAAAACCATTAAGGGTGTGCAAAGTCCACATTTTCAATTTGAAGTGAAGTCAAATTTAATAATATGAGTTATTTCCGAAGCTGAATCAAAGTTCAAATATTTTAGAAAAATGTTTAATGTCGGATAAAAATATTGTACTTTAAATTAACTTTGTAAATTTAAGTATTACATATAATTTACCAAATGCTATATTTCAAACATTTTATATATATATATATATATATATATATATATATATATATATATAGTTATAGTTATTATCACAAAATGTAATTTAATTAGCTTGGATTATTTTATGTGAACACTAATTTGTGATGGAATTAAGAGTGGAAAATTAAAAAAATCACATGAGAGTGTATTTTAACTTTAAATATATTTTTTTGGCAAACCTTCATAATTGTGGAATCTGGAATTTTACTTTTGAATCAGTTGAATCAAATGAATATCTTAAGCTAAGTCTTCAAAGCCTTGCACAATTTTAAAAACTATACATACCTTTGAATTGAATAAACATTGAATGTAAGAAAGCCTTAGAAAATGGAAGCGATAGGAAAGAAGTTTGTGAGGAGCATGTTTGCTGTCACAAGGAGAAACAGGATCAGGAATGAAGTTATCCGAGAAAGAGTGGGGATACAGAGAGTACACGAGATAGTAGAGGAAGCAAGATTGAGATGGTATTGTCATGTATTAAGGAGGGAAAAGGAGAGAACACCAAAGAAATGATGTAGGTGTAGTATGCAGGAAAAAGACTGCAAGAGAAATCAATAAAGAGATGGGAGGAACAGATAACAAAAAGTATGCAAGTGAGAGGAAAAGAATAGAGAAAGGTGGAGGCATTTTACTAAATTCATCCGACCGCAGGCTGGAAACAAATGATATATTTTAATCAAGTAGCAGGCATCATCGTTCTTTGCTTTTTTTTTTGCCTGAAATTGACAGAAAATATACC
This sequence comes from Timema cristinae, assembly GCA_039000515.1. NCBI lineage: Eukaryota > Metazoa > Arthropoda > Insecta > Phasmatodea > Timematidae > Timema > Timema cristinae. Next base: position 65,997,138 of record JBCFYV010011172.1, read on the forward strand.
AACTGCACTCTAACTATTTCTTAATATTCTTATAACAAATCAAAGTTCCCATTCTAGAAAATGTATTTCCCTCAGCTAAAGACCATTGGTAAAGAAGTAAAATATGTGTTTGATCTGGCTTTAATGAGAGTCATATTGTGACCAAAGGCAAATATTGTAAATTTAAAAATGATTTGTAATTTGTGTACCCATGCCACCTGAATTTAGGTTGATTTTTTATCATTTTTAGCTGACAAAGAGCAGTTTACTTAAGAATTTTAACATCACTACACAACTTTTTATTTAGCATAGTCAAATCATTTTAATTTTCCACAAATCAGTCTCTCTAGTTATTAGTGGCGGATCCCTTCAAGACCCTGCTCATTGTACAAAAATAGCATATAGAATTAAACAAAAAAATACGCATAAAAATATTTTTATTGATTCAATTTAAGCCCTACGGTCAAAATCAGTATAAGATCCACACTTCAAAATATTGTTATTGCAGGCTATATACCACTCATTGTATCGATGACACTGTTACCACATTCAGTGGTCGATTGGTTCAAGGCAGTGATCAGAACTCGTTGATCATGATCATATGGTCGGTCTCATGGCCATTTCCAGTCGATCGTGTGAGGAAACTACAACATTACTAAAAGTTTATCTTTCTTGCTTCTAAACTTGGAAATACAAGTACTTTCTGTAACCTCATTACAAGTAAACAATAAAAGGTTGCATCACTCACCACCCTGGCCCCAGTTGACTCATCTCAGCAAGAGTGCGGCTCTACAACACTTGCCGGCACTGTCTAAAACATGGCTGAATAGAGGCCCATAGTTCATTCCCCGTCATGAGTACCAAGCCGCACCCAGAAAAAAAGAACAATATGAACGAGTGTTCACAACGCTCTATCGGCTGTGTTTGGCAAGTTCGTAGTCTAGTTCTTTCCACATACGCCTGGAGAAGCGTGGTACAACCCAGTATATTTTAGAAGCATGCTTCCCCTCACCCCTCTCCACCTACTGTTATTCCCAGTCCTTGAGATCACGTGGTATATTCAAGGACTACATAATGGTAGGATTCTGTAGTGTTGGCACTTATTACAATATTTACTTCTTAAGGTGAGCGACGTTATAAATTGATTAATATCTTCGTACTCTAAATTCCCTTTCAGCTTAATATCTTCATACTCTAAAGTCCCTTTCGGCTTAAATTAAATTAGCCTTTTCAAAATTATTGTTTCAGTATCTCTAAATATTAAACTTATTAAATTTTTGTCATAAATAGACAGTATTTTTGGACTCTTAAGGTCATGGCAAAAGTTTAAATCTTTGTATGGTTAGTGTAAAACCGTATTTTCAACTTTGATATTATGCTTTCTTTAGGGGAATTTGGTCCCTGTGTTTTCACACAATTTCTGATTATCTCCCTCACGGATGTTTTTCAAACCATTTTGGTATCGACAGTTGTTAACCAGCTCCACTTACTTTAGTATCATGTAGCATTATAATCATCTTGTTATTTGTTGATAGATTATTTAGTATTGTTGGAACAATTTAAAGTTTATCTGCTGTTAGTTTGAGATAGGGCCGCAAGGCGGCGAGGTTCCTATGTAGTCATTGCTTTTATAAATGTACCTGATTTACGTTGTGTGTAGTTAGGATTGCGACCGCCTGAAGTTGTTAAATACTATTTTATCCATCCTTTGATTTGTCGGCTGCCTCCAGATGAAAAGAAGGGTCAGTAACGAGCTAATTTTCTATCATTGAACTTTAAAGCTTTAGTTAGTTGGTGTCGCGTTTTTTAGTATCTTTGGATCACAAGTTAAATTCATGTGCCGGCCACTTGGCGGTGTCATTATTAGTTTGACATTTTTGGCAAATGATTACAAATTATGTCCTGTTCAGATTTAGACCGATAATTTGTGGAAGGCATTTAATTTATTATTTCAACAAATTAGGAGCTGCCAATAAGAGCACTTAGATTGGTGTTATATATTTTCAAGAGTGTATCCTCAATTAGTTATTCATATCAAGGATGTTTGATTTTGCCAGTATATTAAATTATGACTGGTTTGAGAAAAATAGATAGAGATAGTTTGTAATATCAACTAAGGCTTTATTGTATTGTGTGGTTTGAGTCACCATTTATGGGCGAGAGTAGACTTTTTGCAAATATATGTTAGTTGTCTGATGTTGTGATTGAGGCAAGGCAGTCCAGGAAACTTGCAGCTTTTGAGTTTACTTGCAGACTACATCTCTCATATTAAAAAAAAAAGTTGTTTTGGATATAACTATTTCTATGGTTCATAAACCTTTATATGCATATTATAGCAGGTCCTTTCTTTGGAATGTTCATTTCAAATAAATTTTGAGCTTTGTTTAAATGTTGATGTCACCTAACACTTTGAGCTGTCTCATCGAGTTGTATATGTAATGTTATTTAAATAAAAAACTATCTTGCTACCTCCTGAACTATTATTTCTGAGTTGGGTTGGGGGTGTGAGGTTTCATTTCAAATAATATTAATGACCAAAATAATCTTTATCGTTGATAAGCGATGATGTTATAAGAAAATGAAAGTGTACATTTAATTTATTCTAGAATGGCTGGGACATAATTTTTGAGGAAATGTTGAATTTTAGGAATAAATATAAATTTACAGAAGAAAAAAGGGCAAAAAGTAAAGTGGAGAAAGGGTGTGTAATCGCAGGACCTTTAATAAGCTTGTAAGTAGATCAAGGCCCACAAATGTTGCTGACCCTTGGTCTAAGGCATCACTATTAGATTAGACTAGACTGACCATGACAGAGAGATTAGGATTCACATTCTAGTCAAATGTACCAAATATGTTTTTCTTAAATGGTTTTCCACTCTCCCTCCATGAAAATGTAGGTTACATTTACTCTAAAACCTACGTTTCTTATTTCTAACCCATTTAAAGTCCGTTCACCGTAGGAATTTTTTTCTGAAAGGCCTTTTGCCCTACCAGAAATCTATTATATAGTAGGATATTGGTAGGAAAAAAAACCTTTCAGAGAGTAATTCCTACAGTGAATGGAGTATAGTGTAGATATTTGGGTGGATAGTCTGTACAGGTAGTAATATGCAATATACTAAAAATTGCATTTTATGATTGTTACTCTATCCACAAGTTAGCCTCTGACTGCAAGGATCACAAAGATATAAAATAATGAAACGGCTTGATTAATAGATACTCATCAGTAACTTTCAAGCTATACTTATTAGTCAGGACAATTTTCCATGTCACCAGATTTTTATTTGCCATTATATAATTAATATGACGCCAAATAGTTCACCAGTTTTTGTTTTGAACCTTCTTATTCAGGTACCTTGTTTTTCTTTGTGTATTTTTCTATTAATTTTTGATAACCTAGTCTTTCTATTCACTAGGAACTGAGAAATAATTACAAAACATATTTCCAAAATAGGGATCAAAGTTGACAATATCTTTCAAAAATCAAATCTAGAAGTTTAACTGTAGTTGTTTACACAGGTACAAAGTATTTCTACACTTGTTCAAAATTACATTTTTGTTTGTATTAATTGATAAAAGGTGTCAATCTCGCAATAAACTAGACTGCTGATGAGGAGACAACGAGGATTTGAATCTCAGTTGAGTATACTGAGGGTGGCTCTTATTGAATGGTTTTCTACTCTCCCTTCATGCAAATGTAGGTACACTCTCTCCAAATTCAACCTTACTCATCATGAACTTAACTAGAGTAATTATTACATATGTGTACAACCCAAACAAATAGTAAGATGCTGCGCTTGAAAATGTTGATTAAATAACTGATATTGTTTATTACATTTCTATAGGGTCATCATCCAGATGGAGGTGCTCACGCGAAATTTACCAACTATTCCTTTGACGTCGAAGAATTTTTAAGACTAGTCCAAGTTGCAGCCAAACATGTGAAGAATCATAAAGCTTTCAAAGACTTTCATAACACAACACATGATGAATTATAGCAGTCTCAATGGCCTGCAAGGTCTCAGCTATGTTCGAGATTTTTGAGTCAACCCCCTCAGAGATCCTTGGGTTTGAATTTTGGTAAAGCAAAAAATTGGTGTTTTTTATGGTATAAAAGCAGGCCAGTCTTAGTTAGGTAGGTAATACAGTTTGAACCGAGCATCACAGCTTGGTGAGGTTTTCTATATATATATATATATTTTTTTTTTTTCTAAACATTGGAATTAATACCAGTAAAACCATCTAACCACATTTTCAAAAATACAACAAATTAAAAAACTAATTTTTCAAACCCGATTCGGTGGCCCTATGGTCTAAGGTGCTACTCTTGCACTAGACTATACTGCCAAAGACAGGGAGATCAGGGTTCAATCCTAGTGTCAGCTGCACTAAGGGTGGTTTTTCCTAAATAGTTTTCCAATCTCCCTCTATGCTATGGCAAGTGTACTTACTCCAAATTAAATCTTCCCAATCCCTAACACATTAGTGTAATTAGTACATAGGCGTATGACCCGAACAGGTAGTAAGACATCATCATCATCATCTGACATTTCTGCCTTTGCGGGTCATCTGGCACACCCTCTTCTAGTCTTGTCAATCTCTCCAAACTTCCCCCTCAGTCACGCATCTCCAGTCTGCTCCTTTAGCTTCCATGTCTTTCTGCACTTGGTCCATCCATTTTGTCTTGTGGTCTTTCAATAGGTATTTTACCCTTCTCTTTGTTCTGTAAAGATTTTTTTAGGCATTCTATCCTCCATTCTCATCATATTACCTAACTACAGCAACCTTTTTCTCATCAGTGTATCTTCTAATGATATAACTTTTAAACCATCCCTAATTATTTCATCCTGTCTCTTCTTATTACATTCTCTCAAAAGTTCAACCCCTCGTCCACGTCACGAGAGATGGGCAACGGCTAAAGTAGGGGAATGATTGTCAAAGTTAGTTGTGATCGGGACTTTCTTTGTCCCTGGTATACCCACAGTAGTCATGAAGGTTTGACAATGAACCCTGAAAAAGACAGCTAACGGGGTTAGGGTGAAGCTATGACAGGCCCTAGCAAGCCGATAGTGGATGTAGGAATGCTTTCAAAAATAGGAACAGCCTGAAAAAATTCTTCAAAATAAAAAAGTTACTGATTCCAATTTCCCTGTTGTCAAATTAAGAATACACACTTTTATAAGTTTTCTGGTTCACTTTTAATCTTGTATTTAATTTCCTAACTAATTAATCACCAAAATTTAAATAAACAAAGTGTGGCAAAAAAAATAGTTGTGTTCACTAGGACCCACTCAATAGTACAACTATTAAAAACAACACAAATGATTATTAGTGGTGTGGGAGTACTAAAAAATTTGAGTTTGAGTCAAGTTTTATTAGCTGCTTGAACTCAAAAAATTTGAATACTTTGTCTTTTCATATTTTCCTCAAAAATTTAGAGTTTCATGAATTGTATTCAATTTTAAGATATTATTTCATATATACCATACTGCCCTTTCATAATTAAATTAGAGAAAAAAGCATATAGTGCTGTCACTCAGCACACTGTGAAGGATGAAAACTCTGGTGGATTTAAAATTATCAGAAAGTTTTTTTTTTTTTTTTTTTGTTCCCTGTTGGTAGGTGGTGATGGTGTTGCAACAGGGTTGGCATCAGTTCTAGTTAACAAATATTCAGGTTAGGTGGTTTTCTAGATTTAGTAATCCGTTGATATACCAATTCCCATCTTTTTAACTGAGACATTGCAATGTGTTCTGTTAAATGATTTTAACACTTTGACAGTGTAGCAGTCCTCAAAGTTGAGGTCACGAGTGGAGGCATTTACTAAAACTTGATATTTAAAAGGTATAAATAGCATACATATTAAAAGTGGCCCTAAAATACCTTTTTGGATATAAGTATAGAAATAATATCTTCAGTACATGACCTCAAAACTCAAGTACCAGGTGCACTACTGACCTGAAATAATACTCATTAGAACATTTTTGTGGTTTTCAATATCTTTAGAAAAAGGTTTGCTAATTTGTTTTAACACTTACTAATTTTCTTGAATAAATTTTGTATCAGTGCTGTAATTTGAAAACGAATTATTCACAATTCTTATGTATGGTTTTACCTCCTTATTTATTTATTATGAGTAAATAATATTTCATAAGTTGTTGACACTATATAATTTTACTACCTCTAGGTTATCTTTAAATCAATTACTAGTTGCATTTAATATTATAACCTAAAAGTGAATATATTTCATTTTGTGGCATTGTGGGGAGAGAGTACTTTAATAATTTGTTAAACTGTAATAAGTGTGATATTTTGTAACAGTATTTGTATTAATTTTATAATTTTAAATATCTATGTATATTTTGTTTTTATACTCATAATAATTTTAATTTGTTGGTGTAACAATCAATACATTTTTATTAAAATTGTTTTTAATTAATATTTCCAGAGTTTTTTTTTCACCATCCCTGATAAAAACAATCAAAATTGACATCATTGTCATTGGGAATTATAGATAAAAAGAACCCCACTAAAACCACAGAACTTGTTACAAACATGTTTGAGAACTTAAAATTAAGGATGAATCAAGAAATGATTGTCAGCTCAGTATAAATGTAAAATTGCTATAACAAGTGAATGATTTTGTGTATCTGTGTAAAGTGGTCACAGTTTTAGGCCCTTAGCTCTCAACCATTTCATTTATAAAATCATTAATATTAATATTACATATTAATACACTCAAGATACTGAGAATACTAAACTGATAAATACATTTTTCATTTCCCATTCATCTAGGCCTAATTTCTCTTTATTACTATCAAATGGTTAATTATAAGAAAGTGTGGGGTTTTATGGTAAGTATAAGTTATGTAAATCATAACCAAAGTTGTAAGCACTATATGTTTTAAATCTCAATTCTCTAACATCATTTTCAGGCCTTTAAACTTTTAATCTAATAGTTTTTCATTATTTAAAGTCTTTGCTGGAATATTAGAGTCATCCAAATTTATTACTTTTACTTTTCATTTTAAGCATCGTGCAATGTATTAATAGCTGACCCCAGCAGCTAGGAGATGCATCTGTGGCTTACACGTGTAGTCTTTCATGGGGGGGAGGGGGGTTTGGCGCGGACTCATGGCCAATCAGCACATTCAATTTGGCATCTGTGTTTGACCTTATGTGGAAGGGAAGCGTCAGACGCGACACTGGCCTGTTAGCACACAAACAGATAAGACCTGTATTCAAAAAGTATTTTTCGAGCTCAAAAAACAACTCCATACTTATTCCATTATTCACTAACTTTCTCCACACTTCCCTAATCTTGCGTAGTCCCTTTGCTTCAACAACATCCATACTCAGAGACATACATGCTCTTATTCTTAAAACTCTTTAACATTTCTTTAAACAACATACAAAATTAATTTGTATGCCATGGTTTATTAGAGCAATCAAAGAATATTTAGAACTATTTGCATTGTTAATATTGTTTCTACAGCACTCCAAATATATTTTAAGATTAAAACATAATAGCTTTATTAGCTAAAGTCCAAACAATGGTCATATAATTGTAAATATTGCCAGTAAATCTTTGTCAGAGAATTTTAACATGTATTTTGTTAGAGTAGTGCTAAGAAGAGAGACTAATATTGATTGTGTCATTAGTTTGCATCTTTGTGTTTATAAGAGCTAGCTTGTAAAATCCTTATATTGGTGTGGTGGGGACTGGTGAAAGAATGTTTTATACAAACATCCCCATCGGTGAGCATGTGGATAAAATTTCAGGCTCATTTAGACTGATTTGCAGATGTTGGGGTTGGTTGAGAGTATCGAGGGGTAAAGGGGAGCTGTTTCTAAATGATTTCCTAATCTCCTTTCATGTAGAATAGATATATAAAGTTTACCTTTCAAATCTTATTCCTATAGTTAAAATCTGTCTATCTAGAGGAAAATTATACAATTATGTGGATTCAAGCCTAAGTCTATTGTAAATTATTATATTATATTCTACACTTAATAAAATTGATTTTTAGACTTAAGCTTGTGTATTCATGTGAACACACGCCAAGCTAAGAAAATTATAAAATAATTTTAATTGACAAAACTATTTTTTTATAATATAAAACTTGATTTTTTATAGGAAGTCAACTTTCAAACGCCATCATTGGTTGAAAGCCACTAAAGTTTGATACTCTAGAAATATGTTTTATTTGATCTATTATTTATATAATCTAAAAAGTTATCAAAAGTTTCCAATAATACTTATGGGTTACTGTCTAATTTATCTTAATATCATTAATTAAATAGGTTAAGAATGTAAATAGAATTGTAATATTTTTACGACTGTCACTGTAGCTACGTGAGTTTACAGTTCTCAAATAATGAGCTCTCTATTAAATTAAGACTGTAGCTCAGTTGGAAGTATGATTATTGCTTGAATAGTTATTGTTGAATTATAACAACAAAAGGTTTATGTTCAGAAGTTGTAGACTAATTGAGTATAACTAATTAGCAGTTTGATGTTTATTAATAATCAGAAATAAACATTAATACAGATTAAGAACAAGCAAACTATGCGGCAACAATCATATTACTACTGCTCTCCTCAGTCTCACACACACAACAGTATCGCTTCCATTGCATACCACAGATGTCGCTACATTTATATTCACTGTAATATAAATTTACCTTCAACACACCTCCTTAATATTTATATTACAGTCCAACCTTAGTCATAAACCAATTTATGTCAAATTCATTACATATCTGAATTTTTCCAACTTATTTTGACCTAATGTCTTAGTAAAAAATATCAGCCACATTTTCACCAGAATCTATTTTAACAATATAAATTTCTCCTTTAACATAACTCTCGTTTACAAAATGATAATGTGTCACTATATACTTCAATTTTTTTGTAAAATTGCCATATTTAGCTATATTTATCGCACCAGAATTATCTTCATACATTTTTATCAGGTCACAAATTTCAATATTAAAATCTAGCAAAATCCTTTTCACAACTTTTAATTCACTAACACACTCAAGACAATGCAACATAATCAGCTGATGTGGATGATTTTGTTACACTACTCTGTTTCTTAGATTTCCAAAAATCATATTTCCATACATTTTAATAACATATCCAGTCGTCGATTTTCTGTCAATATCACCTGCCCAATCAGCATCTACATAACAGTTTAAGATCTCTGCATTAACATTTCTATTAAGGGTTAACTTTAAATCTTTGGTCAAAACTAAATACTTTAATACCCTCATAGAATATTTATAATGAGTATTATCATAACAATTTTTAATCTACCTAAATAATTTATGCTGAAACTTATATCAGGTCTTGTTCCGGAACTAATATACAAAAGAGCTCCAATTATATTTCTATACTTCATTTCATCACATGCTGATTGTGTGGTTTCTAATTTTAAATTTTGTTCCATCGGAGTATCATACAATTTATAATTTTCAATTCCATATTTCCTTGCTAAAGATAAGATATAATCTCTTTGATCCAAAGTCATTTTTCCTTTAACACATTCATAATTTATATTAATACCTAAATAAGTTTTTATTTTACCCAAATCTTTCATCTGAAATCCTTTAAACAATAAATTTTTAACGATATTTAACTTGGTTTTATCTTTACAACATATGAGCAAATCATCTACAAACAATATTAAATAGACATTATGATTTTTATTATCGTTTTAACATATACAAGCAATAGTCATTCTCGCTTCTTACAAAACCTAAAATTTTCAAAAAAGTATTTAAACAATCATATCAAACTCTTGGACTTTCTCTCAATCCCTACAATGCTTTATCCAATTTTAATACCTTATCCATACCATCCTCATAACCTTGTGGTTGTTTTACATAAACTTCTGATTTAACTCTTCCATTCAAAAACACTGTTTCTACGTCCATTTGCTCAATAATTAAATTATTCTGACAAAAATATGGCAGTAAAATTTTTAACATTTGCATTCTTGCTACTGTAGAGTATATACTATGTACCATCAATTAAACCATTTTCTGGTATCCTCTAACTACTAACCTAGCTTTATAAACATTATTAGTCTTTTTTGTATAAACCCATTTTAAATCTAGTATTTTTGTATCTTCTGGTTTAATAACAGACATCCATATCTTATTTTTATTTAAGCAATTAATTTCCTTATCCGTTGCATTTTTTTAATTTTTAGAATCATAACTATTCATCGCATCATTATATGAAACAGGATTTTCCGCATTTACATAGTTTACATAAACAATATTACTATACACAAAATTATCATTATTAAGTTTAGCAGGTTTTCGTTTTCTCTGGTTGATCTTCTCAACCCTAAATTTGCATTTTGATCATTTATATTTCCATTTGTAATTTCATGTTCATTTTCATCACTATCATTTTCATTTAAACCTATATCGAGCCCCTCTTGACTTCTCTAAAACTCATATAATTTGTACCTTCTTCAATTATATCTACATGTCTTGCTACGACCATCTTGTCAGTTAGTAAAACTCTGTACCCAACATTTTCATAACCTAACAAAAATCTAGATCTGCTTTTCTGTCCCTTTTTTGTTCAGGCACTCTTACAAATACTTTACTTCCAGACATTCTTAAATGTTCTATATTAGGTTTCTCACTAAACAGTATTTCATAAGGTGTTTTATTTTTCTCTAAAGTATTAGTAATTGTCCTATTTTTCAAATAAGCAGCTGTTTTGACTACTTCAGGCCAGAACCTATTATGTACTTTGGCCTCTGCTAATAAACACCTAGACATATTATTAATATTTATGTTATACTTTTCTACTGTCACATTTAATTCATGAACATATGGTGGACAAGGTCAATAGATATTAATTTTTTCTCTAGCAAAACTATATATATCCCTATTCATATACTCCTTGCCATTGTCACATCTCAGTCTTTTTACCTTTTTTTCAATCTTACTTTCAATTATATTTACATGGTCAATAAAACAATTGCATACTACATTTTTCGATTTGATACAATAGATTTTAGCTAACTTACTGTACTCCTCTATAAAAGTTAGAAAATATTTCTCACCGTTTAAACCCGTAGTACTGTGTGGCCTATTAAATCAGTACTCAGTAAATCTCTAATACTTCTTTTGCTCTAGTTCTCTCATTTTTAAATGGCAAAATATGCATTTTATTTTGCAAACATATTCCACATTTCAAATAATCAGACTCTAGTTCCTTTGACAAACATTCAAGCATTTGTTTATCACACATTGTTTTTAAATAATTTAAATTTACATTTCCTAATGTTCTATGATATATTTCCTTTTCTGTCATATTTAATTTGACTGTTATATTTGATTCAGTTTTAACAATTTCACTAGTCATATGATACAAATCATTTTTCTTACACGCTAAAGCAATTAAATTTCCATTCAGATGATATATTTTTGAAATATTTACTACCGACACAATTTTATTTTTATTTGTAACTTTCCCATGGCTAATTAAATTTGTATCCATTTCTTTCAAATAAAATACATTTAACATTTTATTTTCTACCATTTGACCATAAACATTGAATTTGTGTAAAACATTACCTATTTAGGTTGCTTTTTTAAAAAAAAAAAAATCTCTGATTTTTAACATTTACCGGTACTTTGAGTACATCAAATTCATAAAAATATTCATAATCATTTATGACGTGATCAGAGCAACCACTATCAAGTAACCATTCTACCTTGCCGACGCAACTATTAACTTCAACGTACAATTTTTCCAATCCGGGTCTTACCTCGATTTTCGTATTAAAACTTTTTGTATTATCATCTTCATTTTTCTGTCCTTGTTGATTTGCCTTCGTTGCCAACCGCCAGATTGACGCTGTTGACTTGAGTCTCAACCAGCTCCTCTTCCGCCACCACCGCCAAGATATTGCTAATGTTGTTGTTTTTGCTGACGTCAGCAACCACTATCAAGTAACCATTCTACCTTGCCGACGCAACTATTAACTTCAAAGTACAATTTTTCCAATCCGGGTCTTACCTCGATTTTCGTATTATCATCTTCATTTTTCTGTCCTTGTTGATTTTGCCTTTGTTGCCAACCGCCAGATTGACGCTGTTGACTTGAGTCTCAACCAGCTCCTCTTCCGCCACCACCGCCAAGATATTGCTAATGTTGTTGTTTTTGCTGACGTCAGCCTCCTTGCTAATGAGTGCCACCTCTGGGCTTCCACAAATTTTCTCTTGGCCTCATGCTCGTACACTGAGCCTTAAAATGTCCATACTTGCCACACTTAAAACAAGTTTTTTCTTTTTTTTCTTTCAGCCTCAAATGCACTTGAACTGTTTTTGCTTCTTTCCTTCTTTTTTTTAATTCAACCATTTGTATTTTACTTTTTACATATTCAACAATCTGATCACTTTCTTTCAGTACATCAATTGCATCACCAACATAGTTTAACGAATTTGGAAGCATTTCAATCACATAACTCAGTTTTCCTTTTTCACTTACATTAGCACCTGCACTTTTAAGTTCGTTCACTAACTCTTCAAACTCAGTAAAAAAGGCACTTGAGTCTTCAAAGTCTTTTAACCTCAATTTATCTAATCTATTTCATATACAAATTTGCAGTGAAGTAGATTCCTTTAAGTACATTTCATCGAACTTTTTCATGATGCCCCCTCTTTGTCTTTTATAAACTGTAACTGATCATTCAAAATACCACTGTAAATCACATTATTGGCTTCAAGTCCTTTTCACTCCTTTTTATCTGTCGTACCTTCTTCTCTTGTCGCTGCCTCTTCACATTTCTTTACTTTTAAAATCGTGATTCTCTTTTTCTGACACTCATTGTCCTTGCCGTCGAAAACAGGAATGCTCATTTCATCCACCATCTTGGGGTTTTCGATTTAACCACACTCTGCAACCATGTTGAATTATAACGAGAAAAGGTTTATGTTCAGAGGTTGTAGACCAATTGAGAATAACTAATTAGCAGTTTGATATGTTTATTAATAATCAGAAATAAACATTAATACAGATTAGGAACAAGTAGACTATACCTGTATGAGAGACGAGAGCGTACATGCGCAGCAACAATCATATTACTATTGCTTCTCCTCAGTCCCGCACACACTACAGTATCACTTCCGTTGCGCACACACCTGCACACCACAGATGTCGCTACATTTATATTCACTGTAATATAAATTTACCTATACTTACACAGTTATGAAAAGTAAATCTTCCGAAAAGAGTAGCTTATTGAGGAACCAACTAACCCAAGACTAGATTCAGGAGGATTGTCGATAAATCCTATGAAACGATCGGTAATCCTGAAGGGTAAGAAATAATTGGCTTTAAAATATATTATTACTACACAAAGGGTTTTCATCAAGAATTTTTAGTTCGAATTTTTTTCAAACGAGTTTCAAGATTATAGGAACCACACTTATATATAAAAAATATAGTTTTATGGAATTGCAAGATGACTTTTTTATAAGCTCTAGAACATTCTGAAAATAGTATAGTCTAATGATATTTGGCCTTTTATTTGCATACCCCCTAATATAATATCTCATTAACTGTATACTCCTATAGCTGTTTATGCCGAATGCGGGCTATATAATTATATCCTATAATCTACATCTCAAATAAATTACATCCGAAATAATGTGATGAATAATTAGTTTTAGATGAGAATCAATTTATAAAATAGAACTATATTATTGCCTATCATATATTTTCCCAGATAATAATCGCATAAAGAAGAGAGGAAAAGATAGAAAGAAAATGCCGCTCCCAGATTGAATGTACTTACAATGGTTAACCCTGAATTTGGCTCTTTTTATTCAATGTTTGTTATTAAATTAAATGTATACATATATTATTTTTTAAATATATTTATGTACCCCTTAAGATGTCTTTGAATACCCCAAGTTGGATATCACTGGTCTTGCTAACAACAACCAAAAGTAGGTACCCAAACATTATTAAAAAAATTAATATTGTGCACCAACAATATGCTGATTGTCTGGATGTGTAAATTCCAGTAACCAACAATAGTGATTGCTGCCCACACCTCAACGTAAATAACATGGACTGTATGCATTAACAAGAGGCACCACTGACAGCTCTACTTAAAATCTCTGATCCGAGTCTTATCACTGCACATGGATGATCTATTATCACACCAAGTTTAACAGCACTGCACAGCACAACACTGCTACAAGTAACAATACTGAACACATTTCAGCAGCTTCAAGCCATACATTCATAAACAGAACATAAACATTCGGGTCAAGGCGCCATACAAAACACGACCGCTCGTGGTAAGGTTCTCTCAACAATAATTCCTGAACACATGCAATAATTTCAAAGACCCCATACAAAACACGACCGCTCGTGGTAAGGTTCTCTCAACAATAATTTCAAAGACCCCATACAAAACACGACCGCTCGTGGTAAGGTTCTCTCAACAATAATTCCAGACCACATGCAATAATTTCAAAGACCCCATACAAAACACGACCGCTCGTGGTAAGGTTCTCTCAACAATAATTCCTGAACACATGCAATAATTTCAAAGACCCCATACAAAACACGACCGCTCGTGGTAAGGTTCTCTCAACAATAATTCCAGAACACATGCAATAATTTCAAAGATCCCATACAAAACACGACCGCTCGTGGTAAGGTTCTCTCAACAATAATTCCAGAACACATGCAATAATTTCAAAGACCCCATACAAAACATGACCGCTCGTGGTAAGGTTCTCTCAACAATAATTCCTGAACACATGCAATAATTTCAAAGACCCCATACAAAACACGACCGCTCGTGGTAAGGTTCTCTCAACAATAATTTCAAAGACCCCATACAAAACACGACCGCTCATGGTAAGGTTTTCTCAACAATAATTCCAGAACACATGCAATAATTTCAAAGATCCCATACAAAACACGACCACTCGTGGTAAGGTTCTCTCAACAATAATTTCAAAGACCCCATACAAAACACGACCGCTCGTGGTAAGGTTCTCTCAACAATAATTCCAGACCACATGCAATAATTTCAAAGACCCCATACAAAACACGACCGCTCGTGGTAAGGTTCTCTCAAACGATAATTTCAGAACGCATGCAATAATTTCAAAGATCCCATACAAAACACGACCGCTCGTGGTAAGGTTTTCTCAACAATAATTCCAGAACACATGCAATAATTTCAAAGATCCCATACAAAACACGACCGCTCGTGGTAAGGTTCTCTCAACAATAATTCCAGAACACATGCAATAATTTCAAAGACCCCAGATAAAACACGACCACTCATGGTAAGGTTCTCTCAACAATAATTCCAGAACACATGCAATAATTTCAAAGACCCCAGATAAAACACGACCACTCGTGGTAAGGTTCTCTCAACAATAATTTCAAAGATCCCATACAAAACACGACCACTCGTGGTAAGGTTCTCTCAACAATAATTCCAGAACACATGCAATAATTTCAAAGACTCCATATAATACATGACCGCTTGTGGTAAGGTTCTCTCAACAATAATTCCAGAACACATGCAATAATTTCAAAGACTCCAGATAATACATGACCGCTCGTGGTAAGGTTCTCTCAACAATAATTCTAGAACACATGCAATAATTTCAAAGCACAGCTCAACAAAAGAGGCGTGCGTCCTACCAGACTAATAATGTGCATGCACATAGATATACAAACAAGTCCACAAAAATATAGTAGCTATTTTAAAGCTGCCTCATGGGATCAAGAGAGAAGGGGAGAAGGAACGATCCAAGGCAACATGAAAGAAGTCAAAAGATATAAAATTTATAAACATTTAAAATAATTGCCATTTACACCTAAAAGTGTCAAATTTAAGTCTGTGTTGAGTTAGTAGGAGCCTAAGATAAGTCATCCATACACAAATCACTCGAATTGTGGACCTAAATATTTTGTTTGTATACAAGTTTCGTCTTAGACCATGCAGCCACTGAAGCGGGTCTGAATCGTATTATTTGACCAGAGATATTATTTAAATAGCCTAAACTAGTTGGGTCAGGATGAGGAGGGTGGAAATATATCTTTATTTGTTTGTAGGCAGTGTGGGAAACCATTTAGGAAAAAATACTCTTAAGCCACTCTGGCAGGATTCAAACCCTGACCTTTTTGTGACTGGTAATAAAGTATATTACACAAGTAACGCCTGATACCTTGTAACCATTGCTGCAGGTGATAGTAACACTAATTAAGCGAAAAATAAATTTGGAAATTATTATCTTTAATGTATAGTCCCTACCATTCCCATGAAAAGAATTTAAAGGTAGAAATTTAAAAAAATTATATATAAAGAGAGGGGGTATTAATAAAAAATTAGTAATAGAAATTTATAAACTGCTATGGTACATATGGAACCATGAAGTATTACCACAAGAATGAAAGGAGGTATTATAATATCAATTTTCAAAAGAGGAATAAAACCAAGTGTAATAACTATAGAAGTATCTCACTACTAACAACATGCTATAAAATTTTATTCAACATAATCTTTTTAATGATATTGACACCATAAGTAGAGGAAATAATTTGGGCTCATCAGTGTGGATTTCGACAAAATAGTTCAACAACATTATTATTATTATTAGCACCGCGTCTTACTACCCGTTCGGGTTATACGCACTTACGCTAATGTGTAATGGTAGGGTGATTGTGAGATGAAATGGAGGACCTACAGTTTAACGAGGAATCCGAACCACGGTGGAGGCCTGGCATTCCTCACATTCACAAGATGTCTTGTCAGAGGTGAAGGAAGGGTTTGGAAATCAGATAAATCTGTGCCGGGACCGAGGATTGAACCCCGGCCGCCAGCACAGAAGTCTGACACCTTACCCCTAGACCACCAGGTCACCCAGGTCAACAACAAATCATATTTTTACTATTTGGCAAATATTAGAAATAAAGTGGAAATACATGACAGTTCATTATTTATAAATAGATTTTAAAAAAGCCCTACGATTCAGTTAAAAGAAATGAATTCTAGATTAAATTTTAGTTAAATTCGGGATACCCACAAAACTTATCATTCTAATTGAGTTATGTTTGGCTGATACGCGTGGCAGGGCACAGGTTGAATGTCACTTATCAGACACCTCCCAAATACATGATAGATTGAAACAAGGAGGTGAACTATCTCTCATTACTTTTTAATCAATCCTTAGAGTCAGTTATTAGGGTAACTCAAGAGAGTAAGGAAAGGTTGACATTAACCGGTACAATGTAGCTATTAGGATATGATTTAGCTTTGTTGGGTAATAGTAGAAAGCTGTTGCAAAAAAAATGCAAAAATTTTATTATTAGAGGCTAGTAAGGAAATAGGTTTACAAGTGAACAATGAAAAGACAAAGTATACGGTCACACTGGATTGGGAATGATAATTTAGAGATTACTTCAAGTACATATCATTTGCCAGGGTTAATGAGTTTAAATATTTAGGAACAATTATTTTAACCTGCCATCGGTCTCATGTCATCTGAAAGATGACTTAGCGACGTAGTTGCCCACCATTTAGGTTGCTAGGGGTGGGTGCGGTCCATCTCCTAGTATCTTCTTGACTCCCTTTCCTCTGCTGTGCAGTTGAGTCAGAGCCATGATGCAGTGAATACCAAGGCCATTACAGAAGCAATAATCTCTTGGATGACTTCCGCACAATCGTGTGTCTATTGATCGTCATCTCGTGGATGAGTCGTGCCTAAATGTATAGTATACAAGCTCTAAATATATCATTCGTTGTGTTTTTTAGTACCTAGGATTTTTTTTAAATCTGTAATGTAGCAAGATTTTTTTGAGATAAAAAAAATTGATAAAAAAAACCAAAATAAACTGAAAAAATAAAAGTAATAACAAGTACTATTTGTACTGTGTTTTATGTGGTCATCTGGCAGATGGCTCGCACCTCAAGGCGTTAGTACAATTTTTGCCAATTTACCAAAAACCTCACCAAGAAAATAAAAAAATTTTACGATGGTATTAAGCATCAGTTTCATTAACTAAATCTAATTATAACACATACAAAGTGTCAAAACTAATAAATTGCATTTTTTTTAGTAACATTTTATCTCAGGAAGCAAATATTGCAAGATAATCTGCCAGATGACATGCGACCAATGGTGTAAAAAAAACAGGTGCGCCTGATGACAGGTTACCTAGAAATGATATTAGATTGGAAGTTAATAAAATAATACAGTTGGGGTTAGAATGCTATTACCCGGTCAGTAAGTTGTTGACATCTCGCCTACTTGTCCAGGTTTGTAAAACTCAGAATATAGAAAACAATTTTACCTGTTAATCTCTATGGCTGTGAAACATAATCGCTTACCTTATATGATGGGAACAAATTTAGGGTATTCAAAAATAAGCTGCTTAGGAAGATATTTAGTCCAAAAAGGGATAAGGCTACTGGGGAGTGGAGGAGGTTATATAATGATGAGTTACATATCCTGTACTCATCATAAGACATTGTCAGGATAATAAAATTTCATAGATTACAGTGGGCAGGACATATAGCATGAATGGGAGATTATAAAACCTTGTTCAACGTACGTACTGACTGACAAACTCAATGGGAAGAAACCATTCGGAAGACTTAGACGCAGATGGGAGGATAACATTAGAATGAACCTGAAAGAGATAGCGTATAATGAGGTGGACTGGATAGGACTATCTACAGATAGGGATAGGTGGCATACTTTTGTAAGTGTGGCAATGAACTTTGGAGTTCCTTTTGCCATATAGTAAGTAAGTTAACTGATCTTTTGTAAACCTAGAACACTCAAGCCTTATCTCTTGTAATCATACAAAAACATAAAATAATAACATTCACTGAAATAATTTAACTTTAAAAGTTAGTCTTGAGAAAATGAAAGTAAAACTCCACTTATGCCTAATATAGTAGACTATTTACTAAACTAGAACATGTTATTCATTAAACTAAATATTACATGAATAGTAAGAGAGTGCTACATACAATAATGGTTAAATATTTAATTTGTATTATGATTTTTAAGAGTGTTTTGAATTATTTGTTTGGGATTTTTTTTTTACCCTACCCCTAATTAGTTTCACTCTCCCCTTTTACAAATGCCATGCCACAATCAAGTTTTAGTATCCTACTTCAAAAGGGGAAGAGAGCTATTTAATTTAGTAAAGAAACGTGTTAACAGTGGAAGGGGTTCCTGAGAAAAATGTGTAATCCACCCTGGACAATTATAAACTTGTAAGGTGTAACTTGACCTATTGTTATGGTTCTGATCAGGCCTGCTCTTTATATTTTGTATAGTATTTTAATTAACTACTGACCTATCACTCTTTCATGTAATTTACATTCTTCTGCATATTTATAGATTTTATTATTTTTATTGGGAAATAAAATTACTATATGTTTAGAACTAGGTTTCTATAATGGTCTTTGATCATCACTAACACCAAGTTTAAGTGGGGCCAGATGTGTTTAGATAAACATTTAGGATGAAAACTCATAGTTAAATTACCTACATAACACTCACATTGTTTATTTTTAAACTTCTTTGTAACTTAATCAATAGAAAGAAACTCTCTGCTGTCTTAGATACAAAATGATATGGAAATATTTAATGAAGTGCGTGTTAAATATTTTGTTTTGATAATTTCCATCTATAATAATTGTCAGAAATATTACCTGTATAGGCCTAATATCTAATATGTTCATGCTTGAGGGATCATTATATTACGAAATTGCAATTGAGGTGAACGGTGGAAATAGAGAGGATCTAATAAGAAGAGGGCAACAGGAAAGTTGATAGGTGTGTAAGATACCTGCTATAGGGAAGAGAAGTGCCTTTGAAGTTTAAGGAATTGCTGTATAGGGCATACTTTGTACCGAATGTCACATATCTAGTGAAGAAACATGGACATTGAATGTAAGGGAGACTAGGAAAGTGGAGGCCATGGGGATGAAGTTTGTGAGGAACATGTCAGCTATCATGAGAAGAAACAGGATTAGGAATTAAGTTAACTGGGAAAGAGTAGGGGTACAGGGAGTACATGAGATAGTAGAGGAAGCAGTGCTGAGATGGTTATGGTCATGTGAGGATGGAAAAGGAGAGAATATCAAATAAAACTATGGAGACCACAAGGAAGACCAAGATATAGATGGGAGGAGCCGTTAACAGAAAGTGTACAAGTGAGAGGAAAAAGATGGAAGCAATTAAAGCAGGGAAGATGGAGGCATTTTACTAAACAGACCTGGCTCAGGCAGAAAAAAGTTTATCATGATTTCAAAAATGTAATTTTAGTCTAGATACTTATAATCCAAACCCAATGAATGTTAAAGTGAATGTCTTTATTAAATGGAGAGACTATTCTAAAAAATTATCTAATATGAAAATATACTTGATAAACCTCTCCTAAAAACTTCTGGTATTCTCAAGAATTATTGTCCTTCACTACTAGCCTGCCTACATGGTCAATCCTAGTAGGCTACTGGTATTTGAGCAGTTATTTCTTCATTCATGAAAGATTAGGGGGTTGTAAATATTTTGGTCAAAGCAGTTACCAAACCTTGAGTTTTATTTTTTTTAAATATAAAACAAAAATTATTAAACATGTAATAAACATATATCCATTTAAAATTAGGATACTTATAAATGTTTCTACATGAAATGTTTGAATGGACATATTCACCAATCCTGTCAAGATATTGGCAACTAAGAAAAATGTTAAGCCATTATAACTGATAGCTTCCAATATACTTGGGACATGTGTGACCATACTTTGTGATGTGCATTTCTTGTTTTTGTAACTTAACTCAAAAAGATGTGTCACAAGTTCAACAGCAAGATAAGTTGAAAGGAATGTCAAATTATATGCAAATATCCACAAGTAGAAACCAAGGTTGGCCAACCTACGAGATATTCCAAATCGTGGTTCAATTAATGCTGTGCAGGTCCATAAAGTGATAGACATGCCAATCAATTTCAATCCTGTAATCAAATAACTTTTTAAAAGTGGTTCTTTCACATTAAGTAAGCGCCCGACATGAACACCGGCCAAATATAAGGCAATGTAACCAAGACACGATGTTACACCTTCTCGGTTTGCGGACACAAAGTCTATTCTTGGTGTCTCACCAAACACCCAATCTTTCATGCCACAATTAAGTAATGTTTCATGAATTGAAATAATCATGAGAGACATTAATATTGAAAACTTTGAATCTATAAATGATAGAATTAAAGTGCAAAATATTTTATTCAAAGCCAATGTAATGAAGAAATTCCAGTGAACTCCATACTCTGATATATGTTGCTGATAATCCAATTGTTGGGTTGTAAAATATCTTAATCCGCCTAATAAGAACAAAGGCGCAGTACTTAAAAAAGTACTCGAAAATATAGTTTTTAGGGGCCTTTTTCCACTTCTTTGAGTTTCTGAAGATACAATCGCATTAGCAAAAATAAACCCCCCTACGCCAGTATCCATGAAGCCATAGCCATAAGTTTCTGTCTTAGCAAATCGCCGTGGGAACACTTTAAAATCTACAGCTAAAATACAAAGAGCTGTAGCTAAATTAATTGAAGCTCTGAAATTGGTGACAAACGGTCTTTTTCTCTCATTAATTGGTAATGTTAACCAGTCTTTAAATTTTACATGTAACAAAATTTGGCTTTCGTGCATTAAAATAATGCATGAACAATGAAAAATTATTGTCAATACTACCCAATGAGCAATGTTCGACCACACTGTAAATACCAATACTAGAGGAAGTATGAACAACACATACTCAAAAGCAAAACAGAACCACATTTTGATTGTTTTAAAGTACACTAGTGATCTAACTATATGAGTTGTCAAGTTTAATAGCAACACTCCAGCAGGTGCTGACATTAACACCATCACAGTTTCAACAGATGAAGTTCCATTGTGGTTTTCCATAAACTTTTCATGATATTCTCTATAGTTAGAAAAAGTTGATTCTTCTGAGTGCAGATTCATTTTGTGTTTTAACAATAACCATAAAATACTTAGCGTTAGCGCTTATAACTATACACTTACTAGACGTTGAAGTTACTAATTAAAAATTTGCACACAACATGAATTTTTCATCGCCTAACCTATAATACAACATTTGAAGTGGACAGAAATCACAGAATAGAGTCAATGGCATTTTATGTGCTATTTGTCACATGTACTTTGTACGTCCATTTATTCTGAGAATTTGTTGGTTAACTATTATTTTTTTATAACTATAAAAGACAAGGTATGTGTATTTATGACGTATATACTACGACTATACTCATCATACTTTTCTTTATATTATCAAGTATAATAGGTGAGTGTTAGTAAGATATTGCATGGTTGGTACAGTGTTGCCAACTCTATAGTCTCTAGGATAGTACATGGACCTGAAATGAATTGTATTTTGACTCATAGGTTACTACTTTCTGGCATTATATTGATAAACCTATCAATTTTCATAAAAAAAAATAGTAATCATTGTAAAATTAGTTTTTAGCAGGGCCACAGGATATTACTTTTAGAAAATATCCTAAAATTGCATTACACAGGTGGTAAAATTAGACCAAAAGTAGTATCGAGATTATACAGTTGGCAACACTGGGTTTGTAAACAAATTTTTGATAATTAAAGAAGCGAGTATAAGAAAATGCAATAAACTCAATTGAAGAAGATCTTAATCAAATAATCATTGTTTATTTCTTATTTAAGTAAATATATTAACCCATGTAATATTTAATTTATATTATTCTTTTAGTCTTTCTTTAAAGTATTCTTAAATTTGAATAAATACCTTCTGAAGGGAAAATTCAGCGTTTCCGGTGTGTCAAGAGGTTTTTTATTCGTTTGTCAGCTGTTTCCTATTCACTGCATTTAGGGAGTAGCTGATTTGCGTTTGTCATGGAATTGGTTTAATTACTTGAAGAAACGTAATCGTTTTAAAAGAACATTATAAATATTGATACATGTAAGTAATATGTAATACTTTCTATTGGTGTAGTATCTTTAAGTATATTAATTGATGCTTATACAAATAAGACTACTCGACCTGGACTGCTGTTTTGCTACGTTTATTTGCATTTTTTTCCCCCATTATAAATCTTGGTTTATTTGGATTGTTTGAACACCAATATTGTAATGGTATTGATTTATGATTTCTCTTGCAGGTTTGTTTGATATTTAATTACAAATTTTCACAGTAGCGGCTGCTACAACCTTTTCAATTTTTGAGGCGTGGTCCGCGTGACACTTGAGCCATTCTTGTACCATCAGTTTTAACATCTTGAAGAGAGACAATGGCTGCTATTCGTAAAAAGCTGGTGATAGTAGGTGATGGTGCCTGTGGTAAAACCTGTCTTTTGATTGTATTCAGTAAGGATCAATTCCCTGAAGTATATGTGCCAACAGTTTTTGAAAATTATGTTGCTGATATTGAAGTAGATGGGAAACAGGTGGAGCTGGCTCTTTGGGATACAGCAGGGCAAGAGGATTATGATCGTCTTAGACCATTATCTTACCCTGACACAGATGTCATCTTAATGTGTTTTTCAATTGACTCTCCTGACTCCTTGGAAAACATACCTGAGAAGTGGACACCAGAAGTGAAGCACTTTTGTCCCAACGTTCCTATTATTTTGGTCGGGAACAAGAAGGACCTGCGAAATGATCCTAATACAGTAAAGGAGCTGGGGAAGATGAAGCAAGAACCTGTTAAACCAGAAGAGGGGCGGGCCATGGCAGAAAAAATAAATGCATTTGCTTATTTGGAATGCTCAGCTAAGAGTAAGGAAGGTGTACGTGAGGTGTTTGAGACAGCTACTCGAGCTGCTCTTCAAGTTAAGAAGAAGAAGCGAGGGAAGTGTCTACTTCTCTAAGCTGCTGAAAAGAATCTGATTCAAAACTTCAGAACATTTTGCTGATTTGGCAACAAATGTCTTTGCTGGGAAAGATGCTTGTCAGTTGACTGACCTCGACAACTTTCTCTGGCCACATTTGAATACTTACCTTAACGAAAAGTAATTGAAATAGAGAGTAGATTCTTTGTTTTTCCCTTGCATTGTTATATATATGTGTGAGATTGCATCACTAAGCTTATCACAAATTGAGTAATCTAAAATACCAGACTTCACTTTAAAAAATCAATCTAGCTAGTTTATATTAATAGTCTAGATAAAGTGTAGTTCTTATATTGAAACTTATAAAGTTTCCATTTGCTGATAATTGTCTAATAATTTATATTAGACCTCATTTAGCATCAATGACGCATTACAAATCAAAGAAGAATTTGACTCATCTATCTTTAGGAACATTATCTTGGCAAAACTTATTTATGGCCTTTTTTTTTTTCTTAAAAAATGTTAAGGCCTGACCTGTATCATTTGTAGGCTACAGAGCCTAGCTTATATGTTTTGTGAGGTACAAAATGAAATAGGATACTACTTTATAAATGATAAATTAATGTTGCAGTCTCACAATCACTAATCTGTCAATGTAAGAAAATTACAGAAATAGCTAAAGTAATGGATGCCTGTGATGGAGTCATATTTGTTTGGTGTATGGGCTTTTATGTTTAAAATGAACTGACAGTGGGTATAAAAAATAATAATTTCCACACCAAACTTTCACATGTGTGTTTAGTAAATTAGTAGGAACTAGTAAATGATTAATTGATAAGATAATAAATTTTCTGTTGGTATTATAGTTAATAGGCCTATATTATTCTCACTATATGATTTTATCTAGAAATAGCCTAAAATGCTTCTGCTCGCAAAGTGTAAAAGTATAAACATAGGAAGTAACTATGACCATTCCTTTCTTCATTCTATACATACCTACCTTTTCTCCATGCCATAGAATTTGCATTGGATGTTCAAAGTAATGGTTTGTAGTTAGCCTATGGCTCTTCAAGTCACTACATATGCAAATGGCTTAAATACCCTTCTGTAATTGTCTAGTTAACACACTTTATAATTGCAAAAGTTCTCCATGCTTTAAATAGGTTTTTTTTAACAAGTTTTAGTGAAACACTTGAATACGATTGAAACTTTTTGCTTACTTAGCATGCAGTTTGAATACTCGTTCAAGTTGATTTATCTTCATTGATGCATTTTTAGTCATGATTTGCGATTTAGTAAAACTTTCAAATCCAAGTCAGGCGCTCATTGGGATTGTCAATTTAATTTTATGTTTGCATGTTAAATATTTTTTTCTCTTTCACATTGTTAATAGGTTAAGTAACTTCTCTTTTTAAAACTTCATGTAGGACCTATGTTTAGAGAATACTAGCTCATTTGTCACCATCAAGAAGCCAAGGATAAATACATTTTCAACTACAATTGCCAATTTGTAAGTAAATTGTTGACAAACCTGTGTTGACCAGACATTTTTTTAAGGCTATTGTTTACAAACACAAATACTGTAAGCATGTTTGAAACTAAGTTAAAAGGTGTAACAATCAGTTAAGTAATAAATCATTTTCACCTAATCTAATTAACTGATTTACTATATTTATATTTTAATAGATAAATACATGTTTATTTTCCCTAATAATAAATTGAACTTAAATCAAGTAATTTAAAATACATTGTCAAAGCTTTATCACATTCTAATCATTGTTGAATTATCTCACAACAAACATTTTGCTGTCAGAAAGTTTTAAACCCTTATAGAATTTATTGACTATTGACTTGAACCATGCTAAAAGTAAGCTTTATGTCTTGCACTTAAAATCATCATGACCAGTTTAACGTATTGTTGTAAAACTATTTTCTCCCGCTAAAACCTTTGTTGTAAACTCTAATATGTGGCCAGCAGTTGGCATACACTGAACAAAGTGGTACGTTATCTGCTATATAAAGGCATATTAGCTAGTTCTTAATTATGTCAATATAATGTAACCTTTTAAGACAAAAGAACATTATTTTAAAAAGTTTATTGAAATCATAAAAGAGAGCTTTTTTTTAATGATTTGTTTAACTCTAGATAAATGATTATATGTCCGATTGATCCTGGAAGTGTAATAAGAGATGTTTTTACATACAATTATTTTGAGGTATTGCTATTATTCCAACTCCAAGCTCTCTCGTGGCTTGTAATTAATGCGTACTTAAGTTAAATAAACTGGGAGATAGAATTTCTCTTTTGTCAGCAAGACTGTGTCAATCAGAACTTGTGATGCTTGTTAACAATTTGTTTTCACTAGCTTTTTAAACAATAGCTTTTGATTAATTTTTAGTCTGTTGCATGCAACCACACTGTATTTTTGTACAAGTTGAAGGGAGATAAAATTTATTTTGTGACTTTATAATGTCTATGGCCAAAATGTTGTCATTGTACACATTGAACTTTTACAAGTTAAAATTGGGAAAGGAATTGTCTGTATTTATTTGGCAATTTAGTAGAACTTTTTTCCATTTGTTTACTTTTGGAAAATGATAAAATTACTCACAAATTAAATTGAACTATTTCTCTCTAGATGTCTAGTTGTATTTTTTTCATGATAAAATCAAATCTTATTTTAATATGTATCGTTAACCACATGCAAGATAGCCTGTTAAGTTAATGCTACAAGTTTTGAACAGTTTACATTCACGTTCTTATGTCCAAACAAAATAGATATTTAGATATATTTCACTTAGCAAAATTCTTTTTAATTTTATATTAAGATGTAATGTAACCTAATTCCATTGTAATCTAAATATGACATGTTGAAGGAGGCAGGGTATTCTGATGCAACTTTTTATTTACCAAAGAAAGGCCACAAATGTTAAGTAATATATAAGTTTATTTTATTATTAACAAAATGCTGAAAACTCTGAAACAATTTAATAACTTGTAGCATAAAAATGTTCACGTCTGTCGACTGGTACAAAATAGCTTTGCTTAGTATTACCACACATAAGTTTTTGTGATGTTATGTTACATAAATACACACAACTACCCCAATTAGATTGCCTTGTAGAATAATGACTTGCGTGTTTGAATCTTTAAAGAGGACCTTGATATTTATCAAGATTTACTCATGCTTTAAAAAAAAAACTTGAAATATTAAAAATTATCTACATGATAACTTTTGCAGCTCTATAAGTAATGTGTCCTCTCATCTTAAACTAATTTATAACAAAGCATTGTTTTCAAATATTTATCTATAGTTGTGTGTCCTCATTCATCTGATAACAACCAGTAGTTTAACTTATTTCTCTCCATCTTGCTATAAACTCGCCTTTCCTTCCTACAATTATTGTAAAAGGCAAACTTGTGTGTTGTGCCTTCACTAAATGCAGTAACTTTGATAGACCATCTCATGACTGATAAACAGGGGTATTAGATTGAGTTTTTAAAAAACTTGAACAAAAAATCACAGCGGAATTTTCTGCATTCTTCATTTGAAAACTATGAAATTGGAATTTGTGAAATAGTTTATTTTTAAATTTAGTTATACTTTTTTTTAAATATCCTAAAATGGTGCTGCTGATCTCAATTTCAGTTTTCTAATTAAGACCACAAAAAAACTACTCTCCGAAGTGATTCCTAGTTCTATCTGGGTTTTTTTTACTGATTTTCTTTTGTACATTTTAAACATTAGTATTCTTTGGCTACATTCTTGGTCATAACCATTTACCTCTTTGATTAACTAGAACTGGATCCTCATATTATATACATTTGCACTTTTCCTGCCGCCCTCAATGTGAATATTTGTAGATCTTTAAAAATATACTGTTTAAAAGAATGTTTTTTGATTAGCTTTTCTGTATGTTTTTCAAAGTGTATTTTTTATGCTATAAAAGTCTATGAAATAAATATCTGTATTTAAAATGTGTTTGAATTATGTGTAGTAAGATTTTTAATATACAGGCCTATTACCATAAATATTTAGATGAAAGTGAAATCTTCATTTAGGAACCTAACATGTATGGCAATTTGTTTCAATAAAATTAATAGTCCGCATGCCAAAACACTTGGCCCACAAACTTCCTAAATCTGAGAAGTTATAAATCTCATGTACACATTTAGGGTTGATAGACTTAATTCCCCTTTTTTTAAAAATTTATTGCTTTTCCATTTCTAAACACTGGAATATCCCTCCAACCTAACCCTTAGAAGCCATATTTTATAGGTCATGTCTGGTGACCTGGTGGTCTAGGGGTAAGGTGTTGGATTTCTGTGCTGGTGGCCGGGGTTCAATTCTCGGTCCCGGCACAGATTTATCTGATTTCCAAACCCCTCCTTCACCTCTGACAATACATCTTGTGAATGTGGGGAATGCCAGGCCTCCACCATGGTTCGGATTCCACGTTAAACTGTAGGTCCTTCATTTCATCTCACAATCACCTTACCATTACACATTAGCGTAAGTGCGTATAACCCGAACGGGTAGTAAGACGCGGTGCTAATAATAATAATATCATATCATGCTGTGAACATGATAAAAGCCTTAACAAGCAACTCACCACAAGTTATTTAATTTAAAAAATGTTTTCTTGGGATAAGTGATTTATTTAATTTTAGATTATAATACAATTATCAGTCAATGCTGAATTATCTAAGGTCATATTTGAAGTGTAAATTTTTTTGGTCATCTTTTAATACTTTCTCAAGAACTTTAAATGTATTTAACAGCCAGATCAAATGACCTGTAGGATAAACTGCAGACACTGGGTTTTCATGTTAATACTTTTTTTTTTTTCTACATTCATGGACTATTTGAACTTCTTTGATTAATGAAAAAATTGGATGGAACTTTAAGTACAAGATAAACTTAACTTTAATAAATGAATGTACGAGGTATTTTTTAAGTAACTACAGTTTTGTAATTAAAAACATGGTTTATTTACATGAAAGCCTGTACTTTAATCTACTTTTAAATTTAATTTCTTCCAATATTAAGGCACATGTATCGTACAACCAGCTTTTGAATTCCATCCTCATAGAAATCTGCCGCCTGATTTGATAACCACTGTAACATGGCTGTTTTGAGGTCATTGTCGTGGTGCTGACCACCAAGATGCAGGAACAAGTGGTAGTCACTAGGTGCTAGATCGTGACTGTACAGAGGGTGATCAAGTTGTTTCCAGCCAAATGATGCGATGAGAGCTAGGGTAAGATTAGCCACATGTGGACAGGCATTGTCATGAAGCAAAACAATCCCCATACTCTGCATACCACGCATTTTGTTTTGGATTGCACGGTGCAGTTTAGTTAAGGTCTCACAATAGGTCTCAGAATTTATTGTGTCACCACGAGGCAAAAAATCCACAAGCAACACTCCCTTCCTATCCCATAACACAGTACACATGATTTTTCGAGCTGAAATTGTTTGCTTGAACTTCACTTTCTTGGGTAATATTGAATACCGCCACTCCATGGATTGTTTCGATTCCGGTGTAACATGAGCCACCCATGTTTCGTCTCCTGTGACAATTTGGCTTAAAAACTCATCACCAAAATCACTGTATTGCTCAAGGAAAGTCAACACACTGGCTAAACGTTTGGTTTTGTGCATCTCAGTCAATGGTTAAACCATTGTATACCCTCCCTCTATTCCCTTTCTTTACACCCCCGCTATAGCCGATTGTAAATAGCCACAACCTCTCCCCACCCCCCAATCCTCGCTCAAAGGAACAGCTCTTTAGTAAAGTACCCTCTTAAGATAACACGTCGAGACAAAGTTCATTGTCTTGTAAGATTTTTTTTTAAACATACACTTGTATGTTTATTGGAACTGTGTGTAAATTTTGAACACAACTATAAATTTGAAAAGAGTAAGACTCAGGGGAAGGTTATCATTAGTGATGGGCCGATACCTACTTTTCTCGTTTCTGGTACCTTGATCGATACCATCAATTCATCTCCTCAATACTCGATATTTGATACGGGAAGCAGAAATAACCTTGTAAATACTAAATTATATGACTGGCGAGATTTGAGATTGTACTTAAAAAAACTTTGAAATTCTTTTAAAAACTAAAAAGCTTTAATCAATTTCATAATTATACTTTTCAATCATTTTACAACATCTGTTAAAATAATTTTCTTTAGTGAAAAGATATTTGAAATAAAAGTTAATATTGGTGACACTGTTAGAAAGACTATCAAAGTTGAAGTTGACAATGCTTACAATAGTTAGCCGCTAAATAAAAAATTAATATATAATACGGATTATTTTAAAATCAAATACAAATTAATAACTAATATAATATTTATCACCGCGTCTTACTACCTGTTCGGGTTATACGCTTTAAGTACTAATAACCCTAATGGATTAGGAATTGGGAAGGTTAAATTAGAGGAAGTGAACCTGCATTTGCGTGGAGGAAGAGTGGAAACCATTTAGGAAAAACCACCCCCAGTTCACTCGACTAAGATTCAAACCTCGATATCCCCGTCGTCATCAGTCGAGCTCAACACGGCAAGCGTGTTAGCTAACTACGCCACTGAGGCGGGTAGTAACTACTAATATTATACAGCTGTGAGCTGGCCAATTCATTTGCTCACCGCTTCCTTTCCAAAGTGCTGGGGAAAATTGACCTTAGTGAAAGTTTACTCGGCTATTTCAATGCAAAATAAGAACTTCCTTGACCATGTTGATAAGCTGAAAAGGAATGGCATGTTTATATTGGGGGTCCAGGGGGGAGGGTTATCGCTGAGTGAAGAGAATAGGATAAAACTACACAACCAGTGTCTAAGTCCAGCCACTAGCATGGTTCCAATTATTGTTTCTCCCTTTCTCCACTACTTCTCAAAATCATTTGAATAATTCATTCGATTATTTCTAAATGAATCGAATGATTATTTAAATCATTTAATTATGCTTATCACTATCCCAATCTGTTTAAGGAGTAAACCATGTTGAATACTAAAGAGTGGTATCGAGAATTTTAGCCATAGTATCAATTATTGTGATACCAAGAGTATCAGTATCAACCTACCACTAATTAACAATATGGGCCAAATAATCAAACACCTCACCCAAATTTTCTCTCTCTAATCATTACAAGTATAACATCTACCCCTCTCCCACATCCTTTCTTGTGCTCAAGAAACATCTGAGCAACCAAATCCAATCTCCCTCCTGCTTGGCCAATATCACCCCAGGCCATAACTACAAACACCTGACAACTGAATCCTGAAAGAAGCAAGGAAGACGAGCAACACCATGCATGACACACACACTAATAAACCAAAGGATGACAATATTGTTTTGAGATATTCTAGATTAACAAGAACATCATGAGATCTAAATAATATTGATAATATTGATATTTTATTCACGTTTTTTTATATTTGTCTTAATATGTTACCAGCTCTTGCTGGACATTATACTCTAAACATGTAAATTTAAATGATTACCACATACAGTGGTGTTCTCAAATATAGGGCTGAGCCAAGAGAAGCCAATTTTTAGTGGCACCAAAATTTGCATTAGAAATGCAGACTAATACAGTAATGATTATGTGAATATGAGAGGGTTGGTGAATATCTAAGCCAGCACAATTATTCAGAAGTATATTTAAAATACCATATGCTTATGTTTGCTGTATAAATCATTTAGTCAAAATATTAATACAAGTAATTATATCACCTCAGACAACATAGAGTGTGCTGTTTCTTAAACATAGGTAGAACTTGGGGCTTTTCTTTAATCTCACATTTGTATATTGTGTAATTTAGGTGCAGCACTCACTTTGGGCCTAGGAGTGGCCAAAACCTGATTAAACATCACTCAAAGTGCTACAGTGTAAAAGATCTCAAACTTGGTTGCAATAATTGAAGCTTTGAACCTAAAATGACTACAAACCATCTCTTATTAGACAAGTTTTAATCCCTATTAGGTCTGTAACAGCCGGGGAGCTTCTGACACCATATGTAACAGTAGTGGGTTTGTGTCAGGCTAAATGTGCAAGGACAGAGACGTTGGCAGACCTTGTAAACAAGGTTTTTATTTAACAAAGCTACATGTGATGTTTAAATAAATGAGTCCGAAGACTAGGGATGTAGGATCCACGTCGAGTTGGATTTTGACTCTGTTTGTTGTCCATAACTGTATACTGCCTTAACCGCATAACCGATCAACTAGTAGTCATTCCTCAACAGCAGTTGACACACAAGTCCACCTTTTATGCTTATAAGGCAATACAAGGAAAGTGCTATTACGGAGACTCGAACCCGTGAGTCTAAAATAGTTGCCAACCCAACGTACTATACATCATGGACACATATAACTACGGACCCATGATCCAAAACAAACGTGTCATCCAACTTTCCAGAGAAGAGCAACCCCTCCTTCTCGACCTTTATTTAATAAAACGTTTTTCCCTAGTTCTAGAGACAAGTGCCGACTAAGGGTTTTGCATTCTAACACTTGAACAATGCAGCTATGAGATGCTCTCATGTTAAGAAATCCTATATATGATCCAACTCGAGTCGGCAGATTCTTTATAACATAATTCATTTACTTAATTATTACACTGTAACACTTGAGTTCTTACACGTCAAAATGTAGTCATGGTATTTGTGATTACAGGTGATGTGTACAGTGATTTGAAGTAAATTATTAGTACAATCCATAGGAAAAAGTTTAAATTCCTATTAGGTCAAAATTTATTCATGGCATTTGTGATTACAGGTGATGTGTATAGTGATTTGAAGTAAATTATTAGTACAATCCATAAAAAAAATAATCAAAAAACAACTTTATTCCATTTTATTGCCTTACTGTGACTATGGTTATATTTTATCAATATTAAAATTTCATTCAGTTTCATTTTTAGTAGCTTCAGGTTCTTTGGTTGCTGTTTTTTCCAATTCCATGTCCAAACCTACAATATGTAAATTTGAGTAATGATCCTGAGCATTCCAACCTTCAATACCTGGTGATTTTAAAAGTTGTTCTGTTCCAATGAGCTCTAGTTCGTTGTCCATGTCCTTTATGGGAAAAGTCAAATTTTGTAAAAACTTCCTTTTTGCAGCATAGTCTGCATGCTCTTCACCTAATTCAACTTTGTTGTCTACAATTTCACTATCTTGTTTCATCTGTTTAGTCAACCCAATGTTGTTTTCGACACACTGATTCAGTTTATACTCTTGATCATTTGAAACTCCTGTCATCCTCAAATCAAGTTTGATGATGGTTGTATTGTGGTGGAATGCTAAAAGGATTGCCACACCACCTTCCTCACCAATGTCATTGTTACAAATATCCAACACCTTCAAACTTGTGTTAATACTCAACATTTGACCAATGTGTTTCCCACCTTTTGAGGTGAATCCACATCCTGCAACAATCAGTTCTATAGGCGTCTTTGATTTCAGTAGTACAGAGCATATATATCCAATACCTTCATCTCCGATTGTGTTAAGACGAAGATTCAACACTTGCAAATGATTAAGCGATAAACTAAGCCCATAAGCAATACTGTATGCACCTTTAGGTCCGATTTTATTATTTATTGCAATTATTTTTTTTATTGCCAAGTGTTTACATGTAAAATGTGCCAGTACATTTGCCCCATCATTAGATATTTGACAATTTGAAACATCTAGCTCTTCAAGACTCGGAGTAAACAAAAAATACTGTATTAAACAAGCCAAACGACCATCATCTAAAAGACTGCGATGCATTCTAAATGTTTTAATAAATTCACATGACAGAATTCCAAGTCCAATATTATAACAGTCCACTTTGGAAAAAACAAAAAGTTCTGGGTTGAAATCCATTCCCATGTTGCGTACAGAGAATACCAAATCAAAGACTTCCAATTTTGGCAAGTATTTCAAAACAGAATGTAAATTGATATGATTATGATTTAATGGGTCACCTTCGTGAGATTTTGCACCTTTCTTTCGAGGTACAGTAATTTTAGAA
This sequence comes from Timema cristinae, assembly GCA_039000515.1. Lineage (NCBI taxonomy): Eukaryota > Metazoa > Arthropoda > Insecta > Phasmatodea > Timematidae > Timema > Timema cristinae. The sequence continues at coordinate 66,031,052 of JBCFYV010011172.1, forward strand.
TGGACTAATTCTCTGAGTTGAAGACGATATATGTATGGAGCACATAATTTTACCAAATCTGACATATCCATGGGTGAATAGTCATCCGGATCTAACTTTTCAAGATATTCTTCCAAGTGGCGTTCCAGATACATCTGCTTCCATGAGCCTCCGTGGTCTTCAATAACATTCATGCTATTCCACCGCTCTTCGCATGAGCGCTTCCAGAATATGCTATCTTCTAACAAAGGGACAGTCAATGTCAGTGGTAAATTAGTCGAGAGTAATTCTAACATAACTGCTGCATTTATTATTGGAAGCTCTTTTAAAATTGGCTTCTTCTGAAAATCTTTGACTAAAACTTGAATACATAAATCAACCAGACTTAGTGGCAAGTTTTGGTCCCAATTTACATCTTCTGATCGAATAGTTCGATCTTGTACACCCAGAAGCTGATAAGTTGATTCAGAAGGAAAGTATGTTTTGAAAGTATTGGGGTTGATGGTATGAATCACACGCATTTTTATCATCTTTTGTTTTGGTTCAACTTTCTCTGTGTTCTTTCCCATTTTTCTGCAAAAGAATTAAATGTATTAAGTAATGAGTGAGTACAGTATTAAGTAATTAAGAACCAAAGGTGATAGTTTGTGTAAATTCTTTGTATTGTGCAAGAAATATTTTTTCTTGCGCAAATAAAAGAGTATACAAAAATATAAAGATTAGTGAAGAATAAATGTTAATATATATTTTATAATTATTATGGCTGTATTAAATAAACATGACAATCTCAGTATTTAGAAGATTTTTTTGTAGTATCACTATTGTGATTCCTAAAAAACAGATTGAACTAAAATTATATCAAAACCTCAATATAAAAATTAATATTTTCATTTTCAAAATGGTTTTATTATTTAATTAAAAAGGATTATTAATTGTTTTGATGAAGTGGTCAACTTTTCTTTTCCATGCCATTGACAATGGTTGGTGATTGTGACAGTCAAAATATGATTGGAGCTTCTGAATGTGATTTTACTGATACATTAGGAGTCTCAACAAGCCTTACCCAGTTGGATATCAATGAAAATGGATCTACTACATTGAATTAGGTAATAAAATCAAAAATATAACATATTTTAAGATTTATTTTTTAATATTTGCTTTAACTTTACAAAACATACACATTTAAGAAGACACTTTTTAAGTGTGATATTCCAAGCTTGAACTCATTAAAAAAATTATATGAGGTATTTAAATTTCTGAACTGACTGATTATATTGGATTATTAACTAACTTAATTCTATAACAAACACAACATCCAGTCCCCCTCTGTTAATTCATCACTGTGAAGGGTGGTACACACATTTAACCAATGATACATTTTTAGGCCATACCGGGGATCAAACACAAGACTCTTAGTTCGGAAGACAGATCCACAACCACCTGAGCTAAGGTTTGGACTCATTTAAAAGCTATTATCTGAGACTTAAAAATGAAATACAGGACACAAAACGAATTGGTGGCTAGATCAAATATAAGAATTAAGTTGATCTCCAATCAGTGTCTCAAACCTCATTTTCAGTTGCACCAGTAACAATTATGATGTCAATCAAATCTCTGGTCAAGCTAACCAGAAAAGGGCTGGTTTCACAGATATATTGATTCTTCAATTACAGGTTTATCAATAAGCTTTATCCTAAATCAAGAAAAGTTTGGGTTGCAACAATTTTTATATAAAATCTCTGATCACCTGATCATAAATTTAATTAAATAATCAAGTTAAACATGGCAACACTGTAAAATGCATTGTATTTGAAAAATCTGATTGTGACATGACCTAATTTATTAATTTCATTTAATTGCCATTTTGACACCTTCCTTAAGAAAAAGGGTTTACACAATTTCCTACATATATCAATATACACAATGAAAATCAGTCCAAGCCTCATCTAAACATTTTATTTCTTTATGATTAAATAAAAGCTAATTTATTTTTGTAACTTATTTGGAACATGACAAAAATAATTTTTAAGGTGTTAGAAAACAGGGTGCTTAAGAAGCTATTTGGTCCAAAAAAAGATGAAGATCTTGGGTTGTGGAGGTTACATAATGATGAGTTACATACCCTGTACTCATCACAAGACATTGTTAAGATAGTAAAATTTCATAGATTACGATGAGCAGGACATGCGGCGTGAACGGGAGAGTCTAGAACTGTGTTAAATGTACTGACTGACAAACCCAATGGGAAGACCTAGACGCAGATGGGATGATAACATTAGAATGAGCCTGAAAGATAGGCAATGTAATGAAGTGGACTGGATTGAACTAGTTTAAGATAGGAATAGTTGGTATACTTTTGTAAGTGTGAATAAGAACATTCGAGTTCCTAAAGCCATTGAGTAAGAACGCTTTTTTGGATCTAAGCTATTTTATATAACTTTATTGTGTAGCTGAAAAACTGGCAGTCCCTAAAAGTCCCTTTTTTTAACATTTTAATCCTCAAGTTCCTTTTTCTTGATAAAAATGATTAGTAAACCAAAGAAAAATACTACCTAATAACTTTTACCAAAAAAAAGTTCAAGTTGCTTAGCAGTTATTAATTTATCTTTCTTATAATAATTCATCTAACATCTGAACATATATTGTTTGAGCATATTCATGTTTGAATATAATGAATTTTGGTTCCATTTTATTTCAATTATTGCTCCCATTGAAGTAAACTGAGGGAACATTTAAATATAAATGTGATTCAATGGAAAGAAGGTTCTCGACATCAGGTCTGGTGCTAACAAGTGATAAAGCAGCAATAAATGAATGTGGAATCAACGCTAGGCTAAACAATTTGTCTGGAATGAAGAGAGACTCAAAAGTTTCTTTAGTTGCCATTATTAGTGAACTTTTAGTTATGGCCATAAATGCCTACAATAGTTATGACATCTTTATAACAAGACAGGATTGATAAAAAGAGAGACCTAGGAAAGAAACAGAGAGAAAAGAAGAGACAAAGGACTAAAGCAGAGGACTAAAGAAGCACATGAGTTGGATTAACTATCCAAAGGCCTTAAAGAAAAGAATAAAGAGGGAACAGAAAAGGAAAATGCTGCTGATAAATTGTTTGATGAAGCTATTTAGAGACTAGCTTCAGCAGTTAACGTTGTTTGAACAGAGCTAATGTCGATACAAATCTGTAAGATAACGCTAAGGATAAGGAGAAAGTGGATGCTAATTTTCCGTTCCGATGAGAACCAAAAGACTATTTTCGTCAGTGGTGGAGTGACTGGAAAGTCTTGGGATGAAGTTTTGGAGGTCGGTAGAGAAGGTAGACAGTCTTCTCTGGCTATTATGGATGAAAACTGTAAGTCAGAGACCAAAATAAACCATCGGTTCATTTTTAAAGTTAACCTTAACTTGATTCAAACAGTAAGCTTATTTATTTTATTTTAATGGTGAATGGTGGTCATGGTTCAAATCTCGAATGGGTAACCAAAGGGTGTATTTCTATTAAAACAATGTTAAAAAAAATCACAGGCAATTCAAACTTAATTGGTTTAATTCGAAGTAAAATTACCTCGAAGATCAAGAAAACGAATAAACTTGAAATCTCACGTAGGCAACACGTTTACTACTCGACTGTTTATGTGCGGCTAGAAGGCGCTCTGCATTCAGGAGCACTAAAATTTGCAAACAAAAGAGAAAAATCGTATTGTTTGTTGACAACTGCGCCGCACACAACACCATTACTCTAATGGAAAATGGAAAGGTGGTGTTTTCCTCCCCAAATATGACGTCAGTAGTCCAACCTATGGCTCAAGCAATAATTAAACATTTCAAGCACTTCTACTGTAGCTTTGTGGTCTAGAATATTTTCTAAGGTGCTTAACATTAATAAGAATGGCAAGGTTAAAATTGTCACTCTCCAAGCTGCCCGAATGTGTAACAGTGCATGAAACCAAGTGACACAAAACACTTTCGCCAACTGCTTTAGAAAAGGAGGTTTCTGCCACAACGATTGTGATGAGCAAAATGAGGCTGTTGAGGAGACCGTACATGCTGTGGGCAATTGGGAAGATGTTGGACATGACACCAATGTTCCTTATGAGGATTTTGTGAACTTGGACGAGAACTTAGCACTTTGCGGTGAACTGACAAATGCAGAAATGTTGGCAATGTTATAAACAATAGAAATGACAGTGCATCTTCAGATAAAGAAGGGGAACATACAGAACTTTGAGAGAAGCCGATTCCAACATCTACACAGGAGTACTCTGCATTGTTTATATTGCTATTTAAAACCTAAAAATAAAATGATATTAATACCCTAGTGATGTTTGGTCTCTTCAGCTTTGAATTAGCCAGGTTCGACTGTATACCAATAGCAATCAATTAAAATTCCAGGCACTTTCTTTAATACATTCTTCTAAAAACAATGTTAAAGTGATATTAATTAATATACATTTTAAAATATACTCAATAAACTCTTCTTCTCAAATTTTATTTATATATGATTATAGAAAAGTTAATTTCTTTCCTGTACCTGCTTTGGATCTCAACCATTTTCTACAACTCCAATGTATATTTGAAAAACTTCCTCTGAAGACACCGTAAATTGAGATTACTATTCTTATGGTTTAAATCATGTTTCTTAAGTAACATGCCCATAGTGGCAATTTATTGAAATGAATATATAAATCTCAGGCATAATAGGTGACCAGACACATAAACTTTATGTATGCATTATGAACAATGTTATGTATGAATATAAATCATTTCACAGCAAAATTTTCCAAATATAGTGCTTTTTGGTGTTGACATGTTTGTTTTACTAGCTTATTTGATAAAATTTATGGTCAGGTGATCAGAGATTTTGATGCCTAATTAAATTTGTTACAATCCAGACTTCTTGATTTATGTTCAAGCTGATTGGCAATTCGGTGATTGAAAAATCAACATGATATGTGTGCAACCAGCCCTTACCATCTATAAGTTCATTTTGAATAATTTAAAAACTCAGAAGTATTTTGAAGTATTTTAAAGCAATGAAAATATATAATATTTAACTTGATATGTATACCAATTATGAATGTATCATCCTCCAAATAAATAGTCGTAGGTAATATTGTGTAATTAAAATATATATTTGCTAGAAAATTGTCAAACCACTTTATTTTAACAATTGATTCCATTAACGATTTCTTAGTGAATATATTTGCAAGCTTGTGTTCAATTGGACCAATTGGAAACCTCTAAAACTGTCTTGAGCAGCATTCAGCCAATAGGCAGCACTTTATGTTTGTAAACACTATTTTGGATGCTCAAGCAAAGTAAATATCTCTTGTGTTTCTCAGTGACACTTAAACTTATATTTTGAACAAATTTATCCACAGTGGCCCCTAAAAGTGTGAAACCTAAAGAAAATAAGTTGTGTAAGTAAATAAAATATTCCATGTTAAACATGAAAGTGGTGTAAAAACAGTAAACCTTATTAGTGAAATACCCCACTTAAATCAACTGGACATGTCCAATGAATAAGTGTTGAAAGGTATGCTTTTTGGGCGTAAAAATGTCAATTAGCTTGTCTTCTGCTCAGGATTAGAACTTTAACATGTAAATCCCTTATTTAATTAACTAATTTTTTATTTATTTTATGTGTAATGGATTACAATTGTTAGAGGATTTTTTACTATACCGCTATAATGCATGATGGTAACAGGCAGGAAAAACATGTAGATGTAAAATAATGAATTAAAAATAAGGGAAAATTAGAACATTTAAATATTTGACTAAAAAAAGTACATTGATTTTGCATCTAAATAAAGTAAAAGTGAGATATTGTGCATCTCATTTATTAACAAAATAGTATGGCACTATAGCATTAGATGGTTGTATAGTGTTTTTTTGTATACATTTTCATAGTGCCACCAATAAAACCAAAAACATTTAGTACTGGAAAAATAACTTATAAATAATGTTGATGTTAAATAGCTGCTAGCATTTTTTTATGTAACAAAATGTAAAAATCATCATTCACCAAGAATTAAATAGCCAAAGCTAATACATTTGTTTTTAGCGAGGATTTACTCGCATCTGGATATATTTTGAAAATTGAAAAGTGACAACTGGACATGGGAATCGAACCCGGGGCCTTTGGCTTAGTATGCCAAAGCTCTAACCACTGAACTATCCAGGAATCCCTAGTTGAAGGTGGTGTTCTCTGATAGCTCATGATCTTATTAAATCACACATTTTAGCCGACAATTTCCGCGTCCATCATAGAGCATTGGCGTACTAAGCCAAAGGTCCCGGGTTTGATTCCCGTGTCCAGGTGTCATTTTTCAATTCATAGTTTTGGATATTTGATTCTTAAATATGCGATCCTTTACAATTATGATAATTGTACAAGTGGCAGCAATAAGCCAACTACATAATTGAAGGTGGCTGCGTTATCTGATAGCTCATGATCTTAATAAATCACATAATTTGTAGCAGACAATTTCGAGTATGTCCATCAAAGACTCTGCCTTAAAATATGAGTGAAGAATGACCCTGGGCACGGAACGATTCCTGAATAGCTCAGTGGTTAAATCATTGGTGTACTAAGCCAAAGGTCCCGGGTTCAATTCCCATGTACAGGTGTCATTTTTCAATTTTCAGAATATCATTCACCAAGGATAAGTGGAAAAAGGATAAAGCAGAGAAAATTGAAAAATAATGTCAGGAAAATCTATTTTAAAAAAAAGTTCTTTAGTCACCAGACATAGATACTTTATATTGGAGAAGGTTTTCAAATTTACAAACATCAAAAATAGCTTTACTGCTTAGCTTCAAATTAAAACCAAACCGTCACCTGGAAATATGTTATATCATCACACAGTAAAAGGATAATGGATGTTACTGACAGACATGGCCTTTCTCAGTTCAAATGTAATAAGCAAATATTTTTAGCACCTAGCATTTCTTGAGCAAAGTACTCATGATCTTGTTCATGTAGCTAATAAATTGTCAAAGAATAAAATAATATTAACTATGTCTAATGGGCTATAGCAATTTGCTCTTGATCTGCCTCAGTCTCAAGTATGACTATGACAAAGATGAAAGTAGTCGAGCTATGAACGGTACTAGTAAGAACATTAAACCACCTCACTAATTTACTAAGTAAGCCTCTACAGTGCTGTCTAAGCTTTACAGCTAGCGATGAAACTGTTGAGGATCCAACCAACCTTCGGATTGAGTACTATTCATTCATTCAGGCCTAATTAATTACAAAAGACTTAGATACTCGAAAAACGGCAGTTTATAAAATATAAAGTGCATACAAAGGATTAAGAACACACATGGGTTAATGAGCCATTGGCACATGTGATTCAATTGTGGAGGAAGTTGGGTGAGGAGGGAATGGGGTGTTTTAAAGCACCCAAATATACCTAATGTGAGGTGAGGAGGAAGCAGGGGGTTCCAAAGCACCCAATTATACCTTAGCAGGAGGTGAGGTGAGTAGGGAGCGGGCGTTCCAAAGCACCCAATCATACTTTAGCAGGAGGTGAGGTGGGAAGGGTGTTTCAAAGCACCCAATTATAATTTTGCAGAAGGTGAGGTGAGGAGGTAACAGGAGTTCCAAAGCATCCAATCATACCTTAGCAGGAGGTGAGGAGGAAGCTGGGGGTTCTAAAGCACCCATTTATACCTTAGCAGTTGAGGAGGGAGAAGGGTATTCCAAAACACTAAATTATACCTTTGAAAAAAATTGAGGTGAGAAAGAAGCGAGGGGGTTCCAAAGCACTCAGTTCTATTTATCATGAAGTGAGGTGAGTAGAGAGAGGGGTGTTTCAAGGAACCCAATTACACCTTAGCAGGAGTTGAGGTGAAGAGGGAGAAGAATGTTCCAAAGCACCCAATGAAGAATTACATACAAAATGATTGTCTTCCCACCTGCTCTTCTTGACTTGTCATCTTGTCTGTCCACCCAATCTTCTCAAGTTTTCTCCAGCTACTTATTTCAAAGCTCTCCAAGTATGTCCTTTTCATCTTCCTAAGAGTCCAAGTTTTTGCTCCATAAAGTGTAATGCTCCAAATGTAGCATTTCATCCATTTCTTAATCAATTCTAAACTCAACTTAATCAGCAGTAACCTCTTTTTATTGAAAGCTTCCTTGGCCATGGCGATCCTCGACCTAATTTCCTTGGTGTAGTAGGCATCCTTTGTCAGAAGACTTTCCAGGTACTTTAAATGCTCTATGTTCTCCAACTACTAGTTTCCAATTTTGATTTTCAGTGGTCCTTCATTTTTTTAAATCACCATCACATGTGACTTCTCAGTGTTGACCTCCATGCCATATCTTCTCCCTATATCCACCAGCTGGTCCTTTATTTTCTGCAATTCTTCTCTTTATTTTTGGCCAACAAGGATATATGAATTACTTATTTTATTGTGTTGATTACGCATCCTATCCTGAAATTGCAACATCCCTCCAGGTATTTTCTGACCTGCCACTCTTAAGTTGAACAGACTGGGTAACAAGCAATATCCCTTTATATGGTTTACAAAAAGCACCAAATGGTTTTTACATATAAACACCCTAGAATGGATATGGATTAAAGTTTATTACTTTGAAACATTTAAGAAAATGAAATAAGTTTACAGAAATTAATTGTGTTCATCCAGTCATACAAATTAAATACATGCTTTAATTATAATAAATATGGTAATGTATGAAAATATAGGTACACCGGTATATGACCCACATTATGTAGGCCTAAATATTAATAATGACCTCATTGGTCTTAAGAGTAAAATGCTTGTTTCAGAACCTGATGTTCATGGGTTCAATCCTAGCAACGGTAAACAGATTTTTCTTGAGTGATAAAAATCCGTAGCACAACTTCCTACATTCTGAACTCCCCTAGTAAATGGTATTTTTACCAGATGCTGCAGGCAGCACTAACCAGATAAATGGCTGAGTGCATGCCCAGCACTAGATGGATAAAAACCACATCAACCCAATCTTCAGGTTGTTGACTTTATATATTATTTAACCCACATACATTCATATATAAATAAAGTGCAATAATATTAAGCCAGGTAGGGCTATATAGGCCTATAGGCCTCTATGCCAAGATTTTGTTAGTAAGAATAACCTAAAAAGTTACAAGAAACAGTATTACTTATATACACACACACAGATTTAATATACATACACACACATATAAGGGCATAGAAAGGTGGGGGTCAACCCCCCCCCCCCCTCCTGGAAATTGTTGTATATGTCATCAACCAAATAAAGGTTGGAGAATATTTTAATATTCACCTTGTAAAACTTCAAATTGTAAAATGGAGTGAGCTGAGTAAGTGGGGTCCAAGAAAATGAGGCAAACATTTTTGCTATCACCTGTAAGCACTGCCAGATTAAGCGGGGGCGCGGATGCTATAGAGGCTGCAGCCCCAGGCTCCCGCTGGTTTATGGACCCTGGGCCTGAATCATTCTGAACCGTCTTTTGCAACTTCAAAAATTGCATTTTATGCCCTTATTTATGTATTTTTTTATAGTTGATAAGTTATACAGCAGACTTAATAATCACCTACAGTCTTACAAAACTTTTCATCATAATTTAAATTTTTAGTTGATTGCAAAATTTCAAATACTATGGATGAAATTTCTGTTATTAACTGTTTTAAGTTTTTAGTGTGAGGATCTTGATGAAGCTTTAAATATAGTCTTAAATTACTCAATTCAAGAGAGTGTAAGTTCATACCAACTCTAATAAGAATGATACAAAGTGACAAATGTTTGTAGGCTTGAGTAAATAATAAGTATTTTTATATAGTAAGAAACACATATAATATTATATATATTATTTTTTTAAGCACTGCATCCTACTACCTGTTTGAGTTATATACCTATGTACTAGTTACACTAATGTTTTAAGGATTCGAAAGGTTTAATTAAGAGAAAGTACACCCATATTTGTGTGGAAGGAGAGTGGAAAACAATTTAGGGAAAAACCCCCTCAGTGTACCCGACCGGGATCAAAACTCGATCACCTCGTCTTCAGCAGCCTAGTCTAACACGAGAGTAGCGCGTAGACCACGCAGTCACCGAAGTGGGTGTGTATGTATGTATATGTATGTATGTATGTATGTATGTATATATATATATATATATATATATATATTATATATATATATATATATATATATATATATATATATATATATATACACACACACATATATGTATACAGTAGTCCCATGGCTTCTTTGGTGCTGATTGACAGTTCCCAGCTGATGGCTTTGAAAAGTTACCAGACCAAATTATGTATCCCTACGCTGAACCAGATGATCTGCAAAAACATATGTTTAGCAGCTGTCCCTTCTGACAGTCAACATTATTCTAGCTATAACATTTCCTTTAATATTAACCTAAATAGTCTTAAATAAGAAGTTAAAATATAGAATGGTCTAAGGTGTCACTTGTATTAGACTAGAATGCCAATGTCACGAAGATCGAGGTTTAATCCCGGTTGGGTGTACTTAGGGTGTGTTTAAATAATTGTTTTCCACTCTTCCTTCATGAAAATGTTGGTACACTTCCTATAAGTTATATATATGTACCAACATTTTCATGGAGGAGTAGAAAACAATTATTTAAACACACCCTAAGTACACCCGACCGGGATTCAAACCTCGATCTTCGTGACAATGGCATTCTAGTCTAATACAAGTGACACCTTAGACCATTCTATATTTTAACTTATTATTTAAGACTATTTAGGTTAATATTAAAGGAAATGTTATAGCTAGAATAATTTTGGCTGTTCTTTCACTCTGCACTGATTGAACTCTTGACTTTGTGCACATATAAGAACAATAGACAGCACCAAAAACGAAAGTATCTTCCTCAACTCTTGACTTTGTAGATATTGACAGCCAGTTTTTCCCATTCAAAAAGTGGTAGGGAAAATAGAAGAGCTAAGAATATTTTACTAACCGCCTAGATTTTGAATGTTCCCTAACATCAAGGTCAAACACTAGAAAGTAGAAATTATAATGTAGCCCAATTCTAAACCAAGGTGACACCTATGAATTATATGTAATAATGAGTAGATGATGGTGACAGGACCGCAGCAGGCCTAAATTTTGTAAGCACTTTATTGCATAAAAAAATAATAAAAAATAAAATGTTGTCTATCCTACATAAATATTATTATTATTATTATTATTATTATTATTATTAGCACCCGTTCGGGTTATACGCACTTACGCTAATGTGTAATGGTAGGGTGATTGTGAGATGAAATGAAGGACCTACAGTTTAACGTGGAATCCGAACCACGGTGGCGACCTGGCATTCTGCATAAATAAAATATGACAAAAGAGTTAGTTTTTATCAATTTTCTGAAAAAGTACACCAGAGTTTGAGTTAAGTGTGCATCTTACTACTGTAATTTTTTTTCTTTGTCATATTGCATTTAAAAATCCTTTATTTTAAATACACATAAAAATATTTAGCTAATCAAATCATAATTATATCATATTTGGATGTTATAGTAATCTTATTAGAAGATAAAATATACTGTACACTCAACTAAATCATAGAAAAACATAATTAAACCAATGAAAATGTCCCAAAATGATACCAAAAGTATTTTAGTAGGTAGGCTATATATGTTAATACTATAAAATACTCCAAAGTAACGACCTAGCTTTCCATACAACAACAAAATGTTATTCCTAAAAATATATTTCCCCTAAAATACCATAAGTTAGAGCTCCTATAATCCCACTTATCATTTAAAATACATTTTGAAAAATGAAATAGTTTCTTTTAACAATATTGCCATTAGGTCCTACAAATTAATTGAGATTGTTATTTAATGACACATGGAAGGTTAGGTTAAGTTTGGTTGGATAATTTATTAAAATAAACACATTAATTTTTTTATGATATCAACGCTCTCACAACAATGCAACAAGGTGAGTACATCAATAATTTTCTAATGTTATGAAACTTAGAAACAAAACAATTTATTGAATCTAGTAAAACTAAGAATTTTTTTTAAAGTTATTAGACAAAGAAAGAGGGCATATTCAAAGTAATAAGATGTGTGGTAGACCAAAAGTTTCTCAATGTTTATACATTATTGTAAGTTTGACAACTTTACCCATCCCTAGTGATAATTGATAACCTTTTTTAAAAATAATGGTAGTGTCAGTTTGTGTTTGCAATTACACACATTCAATATTATGTCACCCTATACACAACCCAAGAGTCCCTAACTTAGTGGTACTGTATGGCATTAGGTAATTGTTGCACTTACAGAAGTATGCCACATATCCCTATCTTGAGCTAGTTCTAGCCAGTCCACCTCATTAAACCCTATCTCTTCAGGTCCATTCTAATGTTATGCTCCCATCTGCACTTAGGTCTTCACATTGGGTTTGCCAGTCAGTACCCCGAACAAGGTTCTAGATTATCTCATTCGTGCTGCATATCCTGCCCAGCATAATCTATGAGACTTGATTATCCTAACAATGTCTTGTGATGATTACAGGCTTTGTAATTCATTATTCTGTAACCACCTCCACACACTCTTTTTGAACCAAATATCTTCCTAAGCACCTTAATTTCTTTCTTTTTTTTCCCCATATAGGCTAAGGTAACATGTTACAACACCGCTTAGAACAACCAGTAAAACTAATGTTTTAATTATTCTGAGTGTTACATTCCATTACAGCATTCAAGATGTTAATAAATTACTGACCAAGTAATAGCATGTATTTCCCGACTCTATTCTTTTCCTAATTTCCATTCAAATATTGTTAGGCATATTGCTAGTTAAAATTGTACCTAGATATATAAAAATATTAACCATGTCAAATTATATTATGTTGTTTGAAGTAATCTCTAAATTATCATCCTCAATAGGGCCGTCTTTAGCAAACGTAGGGCCTTGGGCAAACTTAAGTTTGGGGCCTCCAGATATCTCCTACACCTGCCCCTAAAAAGATACCCATTTAAAAAACATAATATATGTTTAGTGTTATTAAGTTACAGTAGTTTTAACCAATATAATTATCAAGTTTCAGCCATTTAAGTTATCGAGAAATGCTCTAAAAGGTAAATACCTCACATGTGATAATTAATGCTAGAAGCCATGTTTTTATACATATAGCTTAAGCCTTAAAGGTTGATTTGTCCCCATGCATTCATTCAATTTTTCTTCCCTAATGAACTTGATTTGTATAGAAGTACAAAGAACAATTGTGTCAAGTTTTAATCGACTCAGTTAATGCAATCAAAAATTATCGTGAAACATATTCAGCACAGGCAGACTAATGTAAATCAGTGAAGTTAAAACGAAGAACTCACTTTACTCGTTGAATAAATCATACCACATGATTATGTTTTTAGTAGTTTTTACATTCTAACAATATTTGCTAGAACCCCTATACAAGTAGCCTACTCTAAGAGTGTGCAAAAAAATGTCCTATCTCAACTTGATTTTCCCTGTCATCTAAGCAAGTATGAGGCCCCCAAATCGCACTGCCCTATACAGCCGCACCGTTTTCACACCCCTAGAGGCGGCACTGGTTCTCAATGTCAGTGAGATCATATATAATATTTTCAGCATTCACTTCTAAACCTATTTCCTTACTAGCATCTAGCATTATTATTATTATCATCACCGCGTTTTACTACCCGTTCGGCTTATACACACTTACGCTAATGTGTAATGTAAGGTGATTGTGAGATGAAATCGAGTATCTACAATTTAACGTGGGATCTGAACCACGGTGGAGGCCTGGCATTCCATACATTCACAAGTTGTGATTAACACACGTCTTGTCAGAGGTGAAGGAAGGGTTTGGCAATCAGATAAATCTGTGCCAGGACCGAGGATTGAGACCTAGATCCCCAACACATAAGTCATCAGACCCTTACCCCCTAGATCGCCAGGTCACACACTAGCCTATAGTAACTAACGTTTCTCCATTTCTTGCAACAGCTTCTTTAACTTACTATTGGCCAACAAAGCTAAATCATCTGGATATTTTAATAGAATCCTTCCCTACTCACTTGCATTATCCTAATAGCCTCTAAGGCTAAAAAAAAAAGGGTTGAAAAGCAATGCGGGAGTTTTTTATTACCACCAGCAATGGGGACAGTGACTCTCCTGTTTTATTGAAAGTATCTGATGAATGATATTCAACCCATACCCTGCCAAGCGTATCTGTCAAACATACCTCAATTAGATTAACAAGATTTTTGGGTGTGCCAAACTTATCAAAAAGTACCGGTACTCAATATTCACCCAATTCTAAATAGATAGGCCTATTTTTCCTACACAAATCTAGTAGTTCTTAATATATTATTTTTGTAATAAAACATAAAATCATTTTATAGGCCTGCACAGTATGAATATTAAAAGAAATTGGCAAAAGAATCGCGTCATTTTAACCCAAAAAAATACATAAAGTTAAAACATTTTAAATATTGTCTCATAAAACAGTTTAACTAGAAAACTTCCTTAATATAACTGAAAAATACAGAAACAAATATTTGAAATTGATTAACAATGTTGTTGCTATGGTAATACGAGTTGAAAATCGTAAATAATAGTTCATGGATGACTGAAACATAGATAAGAGAGTGGTACTATCGATAGTATCGATAGTGTTAACTAATAATAAACATGGCCGCTGTATGGGTTGAACGAAAACAAAATACTGTTTGCCATTGAGTATATATAATATAATAATATACTCAATAGTTGTTATTATGAACCTATTTATATATATATATATAATATTACATAATATATTATTTATATGTTATATACTCACTAGTAAAAAATATATATAGTATATACTCAATAGTAATAAACTTAATGGTTCTACTTTGACAAACTTGTTTGCGTTCTTTAAATTTATACTCTTGATGCATACTGTAGATGCCTTAAAAATCCAGTTGAACGTATTTAAGAAGGAGAAACAATTTTTTTTTAATACATGCTCGAAAATCTTTTAGACTAGCCGCCTATACAAAGTAACGT
The DNA here is from genome assembly GCA_039000515.1 of Timema cristinae. Classification (NCBI taxonomy): domain Eukaryota; kingdom Metazoa; phylum Arthropoda; class Insecta; order Phasmatodea; family Timematidae; genus Timema; species Timema cristinae. The sequence goes on from JBCFYV010011172.1 coordinate 66,046,078, forward strand.
TGTCTGAGTGTAATACATTAACAAAAGAAAAGTCTGTACTATAATTAAGAATGTAATTTATCCCTGCCAACTGATGTACAGGGCAAGTCATAAATATATTTTCTAATGTTTCAGGAACGTTGCAAGCCACACAATGTGAAGACGGAACCTTGTGCATCAAATAAGGTCAGTCTTTCGTATAGGCGTGCCCGAGCCGAATACGGATTATTCTAAAAATAAACTTATGAGTGCCCTTAACGCCCAAAAACCACACTGTAACTAATTTTGTACCACAGACCCCATGGTACCATTTTGCTTTCTGCTGGCATGTGGTCTCCCATAATTCGCTCCACTTAAGCTGACTTCTGAGTTTTACGCTCGATATAAAATCGCTATACGGTAGCGAGATTTCCTGTAGAATGGAAAGTAAATTTACACTATATGACAAACTATCGGCTCTCTCTTTACCCATTATACCCAAGTAGCTAGGATTCCATTGGTACCCCAATTCGTAACCCCTAGCTCGTAGAGAGGCACACTCTTCGAGTATTTGAATTATCAATGGGTGTGATGGATGACCTAACAAGCAGCTTATATACTCCAAAGTGCTACGGGAGTTGCATAATACCACTACGAGCTGAAGACGTAAAGATAAGATATATTTAAATGTTTGTAGGATAGCAAATAATTCCGCTGTAAATATTGACGCGTTGAATTGTAGTATATATGTCTGACCATAATTAATTGTATCCACTTTTCCACTTTATATGGTATCCATTCCGACCATTTTCAAATAAACACCTTGAAGAAAAAATCTAAACTGTATCCACCTGAATTATATCCACAAAAACCTGAATTGTATCTACTATGAATGGTATCCATTCCGACAGTTTTGTAATAAACTGCTTTTGTGAAAATACTGAATTGTATCTACATTAATTATATCCACAAAAAACTGAATTGTATCCACTCTGGATGGTATTCATTCCAACAGTTTTGTAATAAACTGCTTTTGTTAAAATCCTGAATTGTATCCACCTTAATAATATCCACAAAAATCTGAATTTTATACACTGTGAATGGTATTCATTCAGGCAGTTTTGAAAGAAACACCTTAAAGAAAAAACCTGAATCATATCCACAAATGGCTGACTTGAGGTTTAACAGAAGAAACGTTTAACGTAATAGCTTCGTCACACTTCTGGTATAGGGCAGCAGTATGGAATCCCGATAAACCCAATATCATATTAATAATAGCTTTCATAGTTTATCAGGTTAAAATGTTGTTTTAAAGTAAATAATGATAACTTCCTTTTAGCGATCGCTTTAGAACATGCCTCTGTCCACCACGGACAACGTTTAACTCTCTTATGACCCCACTATGTGAGAGTGGTACTGCCACATCAGCTGAGCTATGTAATGCGTTAGTAAATTTGTCATACTGTACTAAAGTATCACGGTCCACCACTACATTTTGAAGTGTTAGCTCCACTTTTGTCGAATACAATTCCCAATTTGCTTTTTTATAGTTGCGTGACCTACCCAGAGGAACAGGTTTAGAGTTATATGGGACCTGAGAGTCTATTGTCAAAATAATGGTAAATGATCACTGCCCATGGAGTCACCAATCGTATCCCAAGTTAAGTATGGTACAAAACTAGGGGATGCAAAAGTAACATCTTAGCACGTGTTAGGATACGGAGGTGTATTAAGTTGTGAACTTCCCTATATTTAGTAAAAAAAAACCAAAGTTTCATGAATCCTTATCCCACAACGATCTATGTAAGGGGATCCCCACAACGCATGGTGCGCATTCATGTCCGCGCAGATAATTACCGGGGACGGTAGATCCCCTACGAATTGTTCCCAAAAAATATTATCGAACTTATCCGGTGTAGGGTTGTATAAAGATATAACTGAAAATGTCCCACCTGCGGAAAATATTGCTAACCCTACAAACAACCAAGGATATTGACAATTGCCCGAGGTTATTTCAACAGATTGAATGTCAGAACTAATTAACAGTGCATCACCTTCCAACCGGACATGTCTATCCGACCTAAAAACTTTAAATTTATTTATAACAAATGTATCCTGGTACCTGAGCCAAGTTTCACTTAACGCTAAGATATGGATATCACGAGAAAAAAATTAATTGCTCAAGGTCCGCTTTTTTTTTTGTTCCTGATGCTTCTAGAATTCCATTGTATCATATTTAAATAACTAACCATAATTACCAAAAATAAACATATACCTAACTCAGACAAGGTTACCTTGAACACCACTGCCTGCTTTGATCATAGCAGATCTACGATTTTAGCTATTAAAGCGTTGCACATCCCTTAACAACTTTTGAATTTTCCCTGTTATTGTTGCCATTAACCTGGTAGATCTAACTCCCCTGGCGCTAAGGAAGTCACGGCTACTAGAAGCGACAAACTTTAGATACTATCTGTTCCACCCCCTTAGGCTTACTTATTATATCAGCCAGTGTTCCTTTGATAGAGCTTCCCGACCTGGACCCCTAATTTTGAAACTTGCGAAAATACTCGCTTGCGAGCTAACTCGTAACTTATGAACTCGCAAATCGCAGGCTGTACTGAAACAGAGCTAATTTTGAAAGGTTTCTAATGTCGTGCGAGTCGGTGTAGTGTTGTTTCGCTTGCGACTGAGTTTTCAATCCGACAACACTGTAAAACCATGACGTACCAAAGGGTTGGGGCGATGGTATGCCACAACACGTTATTATACAAGATACGTAACTGAAAGTAAACATTATTATTGTATTGATTACATCATATACAACGGTTAGTTTAGTTTCATTGGGAAACCATCTTCCAATTGTATACATCTAAACGTGTTAACTCAAAATTTTCTCAAAGTTATATAAGTAAAATAAAAACCGCCTCTTAGAAACAATCTAATTTAGCACACTTGGTAGCGCGCTTGACCCGAATTCGTACTCCCACGAGTTCAATCCCAACTTAGGTAAAATAATTTAATTTTTGTCTGAATTTAAATCACGTTTTCGTAATTAGAATTCAGTAATATATTTTTTTATTTTCGCAACTATTTTTAAAACATAAATATACCCTAAAAATTTTACTATGCGAATAATAATTAGCTTACTTAGCCTTATTTTAAAATGTGTACAAGCCTTATTTTAAAATGTGTACAATTTTATGTCATAAAACCCATTATTTAATTTTTAAATAATCACCTACATACAAAATTTCAAAATTAATGTAGGCCTAGCTTTTTTAATTTAATACCTTTTTAATTTATTTTTAACGACTGTTATGTTAGTCTACTTAGGCTCAAATACCTTGTGTATTTCTATAAAATATATTTAAAACATATTATATGCGTACTAATACGATCAATTAAAATTAAAGTTTAAAGTCTGTTAAATTTAAAAAAAATTTTTTTTAAGGATTTGAACACGCGAACCTTAGATCATGAGACGGTCACGTTACCGACTCACCCAAATTGACGATTGAGGAAATTGAAAAAATTAGAATATATAGTTTCGTTTTGAACCAAACAAATATTTGTATTGAAGGATTGCATAAAGTGTACAAAGCAATCATATTCTTTTCTTCTGTAAACCTATTTTGTACAGTGATAGGTTTGTTTCAACTAAATCACTCTCAGAAAGCTGCAACCGAAGAGGGGGATGGCATCCATTTTGTTATTTTATTGCCTATTCGATAGACAAGGCCTGTCTCGCACGGTGTGGGCTGGCGAGTAGAATCCGCTCGCTATTCTATCGTGTGACGTCAGTTTTCGCAGCGCAGAAGTTTCAAAATTAGGGGTTTGCGAGATTGTGTGCGAGATGAGAGAAATACGCTAGCGAATCGCTACTCGCACGTTTCAAAATTAGAGGCCCTGTGCCGGGTTACTCGAAAGAGTCGCCGCGTAAGACGTTACATTGCGTGGCCGTATTGGCATATAAGGAAATTGAGAATTGTCCACGACAAATTGGGCTCCTTGGTTGCGAAGAGTGACTTGTAGGGAGAGTTGCGGTCCACAGCCTGACCAACCTCCCGGTACGACAAAGTGCGACGAGCCATTGTAGATTAAATTTGAAACTGTTGCATCCCCTCGGGACACGTTCGGTCGGTCGCCAAATGAGCCCCCTCACAGCTAACACATTTTGGGGTTCCTTTTAGACACTCTTCTATGAGATGACCATCTCCACACTTCGGAACAGCCCGATTTTAAACTTATGGCACAAGTTCGAGAATGTTGTCGAATATTTTAATATAGTTCTGTCATAGCCGAATCAACATCAGACTCATCACCGAAATCCACCTTATTTAACAACATTGATGGACGTTACGGTCTCTAATACAACAGCAACACACGTCCGTCCAACACTGATGGCAAACATCGACTCTTTTTAATCCTGTCTATGTTTGACATGAAAGATATCAATCTTTTTTTTTTATAAAAATCACCGTTCACAGACTAGAGTAATGTGATCTTTGCTGTAGACCATGCACTGCACCAACGATTTGCCTCCATGATAGATTGTATAGTTTATCTATGGTGCATACTTACTGGTACATCAATAAACTTTACTGAACTTAGCCACAACCACATAAACGTTTATTTTAGGGGAAAACAAGAAATGCGCAGGGTGACAACATCAAACTATGAAACCAGATATAACTATTAGTTTATAAATAAACCATTAGAGGGCACTAAAAACGAGAAATAATAAAGTACGTTTTAAGTTAAGACAATAGATGGCAGTATCAGAAATTATAAGGAATTAAGTAAAGACAAGATAACAATTAATAAAATAACCAATTTATTCAGAAAGATTGAAATAAGTTAATGATTTAATATGTTATTTTGTATATATATAAACTGTAAAACATTAAATTTCATAAATAATATATTATTATTAATGGTGGGATTTCATTTTAATGGTATCCCTATTATTCAAATTATTGGTCGTTACATTAATGATAGAACCGCAAGAATTGTATAAAACGAACATAGATAGGCTAATTATGAGTATTCAGAACATTTTTAATAAATAGTCTTTGAATATTTAACACAAAAATTAGCTATAGGTAATTCATTTTAAGGTAAAACATCTCCTAAATTTGAAATTGCAAAACAAACCTATACGATGAAGATTACATTTATAGATGCCTAAAAGTAATCTACATAGGTGTAGTACTCAGATCTACCGGAAATCTAAAGAAAATAACATTTAAAGTTGAATTTAGATTTTAAATAACGCCATGAACCGTTTAATTTAAGGTGCCACATATACTTTGTTTGATACTACCACACTGTGACTCTAATTTAAGATGCCACAACTAATATATTTGAAATTGTCACATGAACACACATGGTGGCGAGTACACTAATGAGTACCTACAACTAATCTACATAGGTGTGGTACCCGGATCTGTCGGAATTTTGGATTAAATTACCTTTAAATAGGAACGTACGTATTAAATAGCACAATGGGTTCTCTAATATAAGGTGCCACAACTTCTATATTTGAAATTGTCACACGAGCACACATGGTGGCGAATACACTTATAGGTGCCTACAACTAATCTACATAGGTGTGGTACCCGGATCTGCCGGAATTTTGGAGTAAATTAGCTTTAAATCGGAACGTACGTATTAAATAGCACAATGGGTTCTCTAATTTAAGGTGCCACAACTTCTATATTTGAAATTGTCACACTAGCACACATGGGGGCGAATACACTTATAGGTGCCTACCACTAATCTAAAGCGGTGTGGTACCCGGATCTGACGGAATTTTGGAGTAAACTACCTTTAAATGGGAACGTACGTATTAAATATCACAATGGGTTCTCTAATTTAAGGTGCCACAGTTTCTATATTTGAAATTGTCACAATAGCACACATGGTGGCGAATACACTTATAGGTGCCTACCACTAATCTACATAGAAGTGGTACCCGGATCTGCCGGAAGTTTGGAGTAAATTACCTTTAAATAGGAACGTACGTATTAAATAGCACAATGGAGTCTCTACTTTAAGGTTCCACAACTTCTATATTTGAAATTGTCACACGAGCACAAATGGTGGCGAATACACTCATAGGTGCCTACAATTAATCTACATAGGTATGGTACCCAGATCTGCCGGAATTTTGGAGTAAATTACCTTTAAATAGGAACGTACCTAGCGAAATGGAAACTCTAATTTAAGGTGCCACAACTTCTATATTTGAAATTGTCACACGAGTACACATGGTGGCGAATACACTTATAGGTGCCACTAACTAATCTACATAGGTTAGGTACCCGGATCTGCCGGAATTTTGGAGTAAATTACCTTTAAATAGGAACGTACGTATTAAATAGCACAATGGAGTCTACTAATTTAAGGTTGCCACAACTTCTATATTTGAAATTGTCACACGAGCACACATGGTGGCAATACACTTATAAGTGCCTACAACTAATCTACATAGGTGTGGTACCCGATCTGACGGAATTTGGAGTAAATTACCTTTAAATAGGAACGTACGTATTAAATAGCACAATGGAGTCTCTAATTTAAGGTGCCACAACTTCTATATTTGAAAATTGTCACACAGCACACATGGTGGCGAACACTTATAGGTGCCTACAACTAATCTACATAGGTGGTACCCGTATCTGCCGAATTTTGGAGTAAATTACCTTTAAATAGGAACGTACAGTATTAAATAGCACAATGAGTTTCTAATTTAAGGTGCCACAATTCTATATTTGAAATTGTCACACAGCACACATGGTGACGAATACACTTATAGGTGCCTACAACTAATCTACATAGTGTGGTACCCGGATCTGCCGAATTTGGTAAATTACCTTTAATAGGAACGTACGTATTAAATAGCCAATGGATCTTACTTAAGGTGCCACAATCTATATTGAATTGTACACGAGCACAAGTGGGAAACACTCATTGGTGCTATAATTAATCTATAGTATGGTACCAATCTCGAGTTTTGGAGTAAATTACCTTTAAATAGGAACGTAAGTTTTAATACCACAATGTTACTAATTTAAGGTACCACAACTTCTATTTGAAATGTCACACTACAAAATGGTGGCGATACATTATAGTGCCTACACTATCTAATAGGTGAGGTACCCGATCTGCGAATTTGAGTAATTTACCTTTAAATAGGAACGTACGTATTAAATAGCACAATGAGTCTCTAACTTTAAGGTGTCACAACTTCTATATTTGAAACTGTCACACGAGCACCCATGTGGCGAATACACTTAAAGGTGCCTACAACTAATCTATATAGGTTTGATACCCAGATCTGCCGGGATTTTGGAGTAAATTACCTTTAAATAGGAACGTACCTAGCGAAATGGAAAGTCTAATTTAAGGTGCCACAACTTCTATATTTGAAATTGTCACACGAGTACACATGGTGGCGAATACACTCATAGGAGCCTACAATTAATCTACATAAGGTATGGTACCCGGATCTGCCGGAATTATGGAGTAAATTACTTTAAATAGGAACGTACGTATTAAATAGCACAATGGAGTTTCTACTTTAAGGTGCCACAACTTCTATATTTGAAATTGTCACACAGCACCAAAGGCGCGAATACAATTAAGGTGCCTACCACTAATCTACATAGGTTGTACCCGATCTGCCGGAATTTTGGAGTAAATTACCTTTAAATAGGAACGTACTATAAATAGCACAATGGAGTCTCTAATTTAAGGTGTCCACAACTTCTATATTTGAAACTGTCTCACGAGCAACACATGTGGCGAATACACTTATAGGATGCCTACAAATAATCTACATAGGTTGGTACCCGGATCTGCCGGAATTTGGAGTAATTTACCTTTAAATAGGAAACGTAACCATAGCGAAATGGATCTCTAATTTAAGGTGCCACAACTTCTATATTTGAAATTGTCACACGTAGTACACATGTGGTGAATACACATTATAGGTGCCTACAACTAATATACATAGGTGTGGTACCCGGATCAGCCGGAATTTTGGAGTAAATTACCTTAAATAGGAACGTACGTATTAAATAGCACAATGGAGTCTCTACTTTAAGGTGTCACAACTTCTATATTTTAATTTGTCACACGAGCACACATGATGGCGAATACACTTATAGTGCCTAAAACTAATCTACATAGGTGTGGTACCTCAGATCTTCCTGAATTTTGGAGTAAATTACCTTTAAATAGGAACGTACCTAGCGAAATGGAAACTCTAATTTACGGTGCCACAACTTCTACATTTGAAATTGTCACACGAGCACACATGGTGGCGAATACACCTATATGTGCCTACAACTAATCTACATAGGTGTGGTACCCAGATCTACCGGAATTTTGGAGTAAACTACCTTTAAATGGGAACGTACGTATTAAATTGCACAATGGGTTCTCTAATTTAAGGTGCCACAACTTCTATATTTGAAATTGTCACACTAGCACACATGGTGGCGAATACACTTATACGTGCCTACCACTATTCTACATATGTGTGGTACCCGGATCTGCCGGAAGTTTAGAGTAAATTACCTTTAAATAGGAACGTACGTATTAAAGAGCACAATAGAGTCTCTAATTTAAGGTGCCACAACTTCTATATTTGAAATTTTCACACGAGCACACATGGTGGCGAATACACTCATAGGCGCCTACAATTAATCTACATAGGTATGGTACCCAGATCTGCCGGAATTTTGGAGTAAGCTACCTTTAAATAGGAACGTACGTATTAAATAGCACAATGGAGTCTCTATTTTAAGGTGCCACAACTTCTATATTTGAAATTGTCACACTAGCATCATGGTGGCGAATACACTTATAGGTGCCTACCACTAATCTACATAGGTGTGGTACCTGGATCTGCTGGCAGTTTGGAGTAAATTACCTTTAAATATGAACGTACGTATTAAATAGCACAATGGAGTCTCTAATTTAAGGTGTCACAACTTCTATATTTGAAACTGTCACACGAGCAAACATGATGGCGAATACACTTATAGGTGCCTACAAATAATCTACATAGGTGTGGTACCCGGATCTACCGGAATTTTGGAGTAAATTAGCTTTAAATAGGAACGTACGTATTAAATAGCACAATGGAGTCCCTACTTTGAGGTGCCACAACTTTTATATTCGAAATTGTCATACGAGCATACATGGTGGCGAATACACCTATATGTGCCTACAACTAATCTACATAGGTTTGGTACCCAGATCTGCCGGAATTTTGTGAGTAAATTACCTTTAAATTGAAACGTACCTGTTAAATAACAGAATGGTGACATGAGCACACATTGTGGAAAATATACTTATATGTGCCTACAACTAATCTAAATTGGTGTGGTACCTTGATCTAGTGGAATTTTGGAATTAATTACCTTTTAATTGGAATTTACGTTTAAAATAGCGGCATTAATTGTCTACTTGCAACATCTTCAAATTTTAAACTGCTACACTAGCACTGATTGTGACATTACACTCACATGTGACTTTAGCTTATCTTAATAGATGTTGCACGTTAATATTTTCATGACTAAATATTTTAAAATAATTGAATATACATATTTATCCAAATTATATTTAATATTCATTTAATAAAATATAATCAAACTCCTTACTGTTAATAAATATTATTTTATTAGGTATAAAAAATCGAATAATGACCTATACCAAAATCTTAATGTTTCAGATAGTTATTATTCTATAGTTAATTTTATTTTTCTATAATACAATTTAAAATATATTACATATCCTTCCTCCTTCCTTGTCCTCAATGATGTCTGCCTAGAATCTGTCAGGATGGGTGAGGAATGAGGGGGAGGCGATTGTGTATACTTGTGTGGGTTCGGGATTGAATTTAGACTTGGTTTTTAAAAAGGTTTATTTGTATAAATATTATATTACAAATGTGATGTTGATAATAATACAAGAAACGAAATAACTTAAATAATATTCGGAAGCTTGTGACAAAACAAGGTGTTGCTAGGAATACCCACTGGCTTGTCTGACTCCTAGATGGTCTCTACATTGTCTCTGCACCCTGGTACCCTGGGATCGAGCGGTAGCCCTCCTCTACGAATTCTGATGAACTGGCGTCCTAGCCTGGGTAGTGTCGAATTGAGTAGAATGACCCCTAGACTGTGATGTTGCTTAGTCAGCCACTATGGCTGGATCCCATATATTTTATCCTGATTTCCGGCATTGTTTCTGACTAAGGAATGCTGACATTGTTTTTGTGGTCAGCTCCTCTATTCTATTTGTTTATAGGTTAATTGCAACAACCTGCAACACTCGTTTTGTCATTCGCAATCCATAACACACAATATTATACAAACAATTCTTACCAAAATTAGGCCGTGTGGTTACAAATACATATATATTATCGTCAATTTTAGAATAGTTTATAATTAATTGAAAATGTATTTTGTGGAAACCTTTATGTTTGGATGTGAATTATTCCTAAACAAAACGTGCTAGCTATCTTCAGTGTCCATAGTTTTATCTATTTATCCTACATACTGAAAAAAAGTGATCAAGCAACTATCAGAATCAGTTTTTTTTTTAAATATATTAGATGTGGCTTACTAAGAGAAGCCGATATTTTCTTTATTGTGGCCCTATAAAATTTAAATGATTAATTTAAGGTAGAACTCCACCAACTTGATTCCTCTTCGGTTCCAATGGACCCTATCTATATTCCTATTATTAGGTGCTCCAATGAACTTGTAAAATGAATCATACATCAAATATTTTTATAGATTGTGTAATACATTTTTTATCTAGGAATTATTTGTTTATTGGCACTGCGTTTTACTACCCGTTTGGATTATACCCACATATACTATTTGCGCTAACAGTTTAGGGAAAAGGAAAGTTGTTATTAGAGGAAGTGTACTCGCATTTGAGTAGAGGGAGAGTGGAAAACCTTTAGGAAAAACTACCTTCTGTACACCCAACCAAGATTCAAACATCAAGCTCACCATTATTGGCAGTCCAGTTTACTGCGAGAGTGACTCGTTAGACCATTCAACTAACGAAGAGGGTATTTAAATGCTTGACCCAAGAGGGAATCTAGCGATATTGTAATTGATGCAAGAAAAGGGGAAGCCACATATCCTTAATTTCTTAATATCGCCTGTATCCTTCCTTCCCCCAATTTTTCACCGAAATTCATCAAATGGTACGTCCCGGTACAACATATTAACTTACTACTAATAATTTTAAATACTCGTACATTAGTTTCTAATATAAATTTAGATTTCTCTAAGAATATCTACTAATTTATTATTTAAGAATTATATAATATTTACCCTTACAATTAAGCTATTTGGTTGAGAGGGACTAAATGTATAAGGGGTTATAACGGTAGAAGAACACAATATTTATTTAACACCCTGTCTCACTACCCGTTAGGGTTATACGCCTATGTACTAATTACACTAATGGTCCAGGGAGGAGGTAGGTGCAATTTAGAGAAAGTGGATCCACATTTGCTTGGAGAGTGGGAAACAATTTAGGTTGGAAGCCCCCAGTGCACCCAACCAGGATCAAACCCCGATTTCCCCATCTTCCAGGGAATATGTGATGTGACTTTATATATTTTTAGATTTTATAACATTTTATATTAATGATAAATTGCTGTTATCTATTAAATACAATGGAGATGCCTTTCCATATTAAATCCTGATGAGAAAGTGAGGCTGAAAACTGGAGGTTGGCCACGCCCCTTGTGCCTAATCTTTGAAAGGAGAATATGGAAATTCACTTTTATATTAGTTTTCTTGTCAGCCAGCACCAAGAACTTTAGAAAAAGCACTGAAACTTTTGATGCCTTTTCCAACAACTTGTTTATGTGAGCAAGCCTTTCTGCTCTTTGTGGTGTGAAAAATTGTGAAATGAAATGGTCTTAGTGTGTAATGAGACAAAGAAATGGTCACTAAAATTGCTACAGATTTCATTGATATTTTAAAGTCACTCAAGCAGTTCCATTCTTCACATAAATTATCAGGGATTAAAAATATATATTTTTTCACTTGTGTTGTAATTATTTTTGCATTTATTGAAAAAAATATTTAATGTTAAAGATGTACAAATATAATACCTATATTTATTTAATTTCAATTTTTATTGTAAGCCTAATTATTTTTACATTAAAAGTATATTAAGACTAATTGATCCTCTAATATACTATAAATTTATGATTATAATTTTTTATGCGGTTATCATACACAGACATTACTACCACTGACAACTCTCGAGATTCGCATGGATACGTGACTTGAGCTTTATTATGGTAGTGTACGTCAAGTAGCCTTGTTGTGTCGGCACAGACGTAAGTTGATACTCCGTGGGTCAAACTGTTTGAACTTAGGGTTTGATAATTTCGTTGGCTGGTCAGTGTAGAAGCATCAGAGTAGCAAGGGCTATGATGTGTCTCTAGTTTATGTATTTCTGACTTGCTTCGTTTTTTTATTGCTTTTTTTGTGCATAGTGAGCGAATCAAAGACAATATATTTCATACTTTGACATAGAGAGTGGTACCTTCTTAACTTGACGCTCTGTGTGACCATACACACAAAAGGCCATTATCACTAGTAGCACTAGTTTATTTATCGTTTGTAAGAGATCTAAGAACTAACAAACTAAAATAGAATGAACAGTAATCTGGAACAAACCGAAAAAAGTTATAAAATCAACAATAAAAATGTTATATTTTATCTATTTGAGGTGAGGAAAGGGAGCTTAGCATAGTGATAAAAATATATTAATTTTAAAACTATCAACATAAACTAAACAAATTTATTAAAAAGACATTCAGAACAAAATAAAGATAAAATGTTATGGAGCATTCAAACAAACAACAAACTCCAAACAAAAAATGTTCACGTTTTGAAAGAATGTGAGAGAGCTAATACTAGAAAAAATTATCGAGGCTTTACAAAAGGAATAAATGAAAATCTTCGCAAAAAGAAATCTAAAATGAACCCAGAACGAATTATTGATTGCAAAGATAAAATATCGATTTTTAAAAGTTGTATGTGTGCATGTGGAGAATGTGGTTGCCAAAAAGCCGTCAACCTTAGCTACTAGTGTAATTGTGTCATGTGTTGTCCTACCAAAACGAAATGTACATATTTTTTTTGGAGGAACCATCCGGAACAAACGAAGAACAAACGATTGCAATCATAAAAATATGGATTTTTAAAAGATGGGAAAGGGGGGGGGGGGGGGTTGTCCTACTTCTTGGACGTGCAATGTAAACATACAATTTATGAGCGTATAAAAACATATCAAACTACTTTTTCCGGAACAAACTAAGAACAAATTATTGCAATCATAAAATATTTGTTTTAATGCTTTAGGCGGAAAGGACGGTGAGTCAGCTTCATGGAGGTCCAAAGTAAACATATCATTTGTGAGCGTATTAAAACGGAAAAATTGATTATTTTTTTTGCGGGAAAATCTGTAACAAACGAAGAAAAAAGTATTGTAATCACATACACACATACAAAAAAGTTTTTAAAAAGAAACAAGGGCGAATTCATGGATGGTAAATATAAAAGTATAATTAATTTTGGGGCCGTATCAAAACTTTTATATATAGATATATATTTGAACAAGCCGAAACAAACGAGGAACAAACGATAGCAAGAATAAAAATTTCAATTTTCAAAAGTGGGAGGGAGATATCGTAAAGTTGGCACTACCAATGTAAACATACAATTTGTGAGATTATCAAAACGGAACAAACGAAATGTTTGTGGGACAATCCGAAACAAACGAATGCAATCATAAATACATGGATTTTTCAAAGTGGGGGGGCTACCGTGAAGTTGGCCCCTCACGAGTAAACAAAGTATTACAAGTTCATGTTATATTTGTGCAAGAACAAATGCGGAACAAAAGATATTTTTTGCGGTACAATCCGGAACAAACGATCATAACCATAAGAATGTAAATTTTACAAAGTGGGGGGGGGGGCTACCGTGAAGTTGCCCCCCCAATGTAAACATATCATTTCTGGGCCTATCAAAATGGAACAAACGAAATTGTTTGCAGAACAATCCGGAACAAGTGAAGAACAAACGATTGCAATTATAAAAACTTGAATTTTTAAATTGGGAGGTAGGGGTGGGGGGCCACCTACCTACAAGAACAGTTGGTACGTACCCATGGTACAAATTGTGGGATTATTGCCGTATTCATAAAATTATCAAATTTTTGAATAATATAATCACTTTAATTGTCACCACTTGACTTTTTGAGTTTGCTACTTAAGGTAAAGTATGTGTGTATATATATATATATTTATGCTATCATAATCACCATTTATGCCCACATTATATTCACCTATAGCCTAGGCCTAACGAATTGGAGGAAAATCGTCCAGATGATTTAAAATGTAGATAATCACAACATTTTAATGTTAATTAAAATGTAATTAATCAATAAAATTTTAATGTCAATTAAAATGTAATTAATCAATAAAATTTATCATGCAGATAATCCTATATGAACCAAGATCCAAGCTCTGACTGACAGTATAAATATTCTTACCTCTAATTAAAATATAAATACATAAAAAAACATAGATAATTTAATTGAAGATAATAATTGCAGTTTTCATTAAATTGAAGATCGTGAAACAATTTTTTTTCCATACACATACTAATGTAATCAGAGTAATAAGTTTTGCCAATTTAAGTTCTATAAAATAATGCCTTTTTCATTAATAATGCCTTTTTCTGTATTAATAATGAATAAACTAGTTAAATAGCTAAGAAATTAAAACACTATAAACTGCCTAAATTACTTTTTTTTAATGAAAAAGATTCTTTATAAAATAGATGTATAAAGTTCTTTAAAATATTAAGTATTTATTTTATCAGTCTTGATATGCGATGTGTCGAAACTTTGGCCGATCGCTTACAGCCATTTATTGTTTATTAGATTGTATATTTTGTGTTACTATTTCTGGAAAACCCCTAACATATAAAATAAACATAAAGCTTACCTGCCTATATAATACATTATGCTCATTCTTGGTTTCGAAGTTTGACGTTTTCCAAGCTGTGATGGAAGGAACTATGGTTTATTATCTAATAATTAAATATATATATAATATATAACACATATAATATATATTCTAAATTTGCAGTTCAAAGTGATCAAAAATAAAATACAAATCTAAAAATTACTTCAAAATGTTTCAATAGTGAGAAAACCCCGTCAGTGATATAAATATCGATATCACTACAACCCGCCTCGGTGGCGGGAACCGGCGAGTTTACCGAATAGTAATTTTTAGAAAATCAGTTTTTCGAGATTCAATTATTCGAAGTTTTATTTTTCGAAAACCAAATTTTCCTCCTTGGAGTATACAGCTCATGAGCCGCTTCTGCTCCTCAGGCACGGCTAGAGCAGTCAATAATTACTTATTGGTATGTGGTGATATCGATCACCCATTAGGTGCTAAAATTGTGGCACGAGTTATCGACCGGGCATGGCCCATAGATTTTTGATATATCCGTGTAAGTTGGTCTTACCTCTTGTAAGGGGTTTTGCTCTGTATCCAGGGCTCTCTTATGTAACTGGACTTGAACTTGCCCTATGTAAGTAATAGCTGTGCGTGCACGGCCAACATGCCTTGTTGATAGATGTATCAGTAACGTAACTCAATTGTCTGAGTTAATCCTTCCGGCGCTTCACGCCCCTTGTTGGCCGAGGCTTAGGCAATACTACCTTATATCATATTTAGTTTGTATAGACTTTTCTTACTGAGATTACGTGCCAAATATTGTCCATGTATCTTGATTTATTAAATTGCATTACTTCTAATTTCCTCTCTTTTTATTATATTCATGTATATATGTATGTGCGCCACGGGGACTACTAAGGTTGATGTTTATAAAACTAACGACCAGCAACCAAAAAAGACGACATCCCCCTCTCAGTGCAGATTTTCGAAAAATATGATCGCGACAAACATTTCGTTCGAAAAATGGATGGTTCGAAAAAATTGATTTTTGACCAAATTACTTTCGATGGTTTTGTATTCGGTGAATTGATTTCGATAAATTACTTTTCGAATAACTTGTTTTCGAAAAATTAACCTAGACCCCTCGGTGGCGTAGTTGGCTAACGCGCTGGCCGTAGTTGAGCCAGGCTGCTGAGGACGGAGAGATCGAAGTTCGAATCTCGGTCGGGTGAACTGGAATTGGCTTTTCCTTAAGGCCCGATGCACACCGCACCGAACAAGACACGACAGAACAAAAATGTTTTTGTTTCATGGAACAAATTTGTGTGATGGTAGTTTTGATCATGGAACACGATGGAACAAAACACGATAAGACATTCTCTTCTTACTATATGCATTCACCAAGATGGAGGTCAGTGATGAAGAGGTAGCTTTTTTGCTGTGGGGATGGTTAGAGATTCATCATGAAGAGAAACGCGATAGAAGTATCTGGGTTCATCCTATGCTGAAAAAAAGGATGGATGAAAACTCTTTAACAAACTACATTAGTGAGTTGAAGTGTTATCCGGAAAAATTCGCCAATTTTGTAAGATTAAGTGTTGATACTTTTCATTACATCCTGAGTAATGTAGAGGATATCATCAGGAGGAGAAACACCAACTATAGGAAGAGCATTACACCGGAGGAAAGGCTGTTCATCACTTTAAGGTAAAAGTTATATATTTACTGATATTTCTTTGTATAAAGGTTGCCGTACGCTGGGTATTATGCATACAAGTATTTAATTTTATTATACTTTACAACATTTAGGAGACAATAACTTTGAACAATAGATACTTAGAAGGCCTACACTAAATATTTAATAAGACGAGATGTTAAATTATTGGAATCCTAATAACTTAGAAGTCAATTGTATGTAATTTTTTACAAAACCAAGCTATTTATAAATAAACAAGATACAGTAAATAAGTATTACTTAAAAAATGAAACCATATTTTGTAGAATTTATAATAGACCGAACGAAGTGCCTTCAAATTAACGGATGCTTTATTCTACATCATATAGTGACTTCATTTCCATAAGGAAGGTCAGCACACTCTGTAGATTCTATAATCAGGAGCGGAATATTTGTATCAGGCAGACTGCCGGGGGAAGAGATCTGGGTGAATGAGTGGGAAGAAGATGCGTTTGAATATGATGTTGACACCATCATTGGTGAACTGCCTTGTTCGTCCTGTTCATCAAGAAGATCGTTTAATTGTCTCATAATGTCCTGTTTGAATTTTCGTTTGCGCCTTTCGTCGAGCTTTTTCAAATCAGGAAGCAGGCCTTTAAGGTAATAAAGGTTTCCGTCTCCATCTTCATCGTGTTTGGGAGGAAGCTGTGATCTTGATTTTAAAAAATCAATCATTGGACTGACCACCATTTCACATGGATTTTGAGGATGAAACCTCCTCTTCCCGAATCCTGGAGGTCTCGTTGGAGGCTGAATTGGTGTAGTTGGTCTTGAAAGGTTTCCAGCTATTGTCAGGTCAACAAAACCAGAAGAGTCATCGTGCTGTTCTTCTTCTTCGTACGTTTCCATAAAACTATCATTGTCTTCCGTATTTGTGTTCTCTCCTGCTTGCCGTACATTTGGACGTAGGCTACTAGACATCGTCCTATGCTGACCCACGAAATCTGTTAGAAAACTCAGTACCTCTGCCAGATACCATTGCTTCTTTTTAGTTCCTTTTGACCCACTGGGGACATAAGTCTTTTCTTGTCGCATGTGTCTAGCGTACGCATTCCTGAGAGACGCCCACTTCGAGCGACAATCAGCAGCTGAAAAAAATATTTGTATAAGTGGTGTGTTTGGGGAATGAGCACATGAAAATGTTCATATCTATGAATTATGTTTTTATTATGAAATTTGGCCCAATAAATACTACAAAAATAAATATTAATTTTGTATTTAAAAAAATATTCTAATTTAGACCAACATAAACGACTTTTTATCTATAGAAATGTATAGATTATTATATAAGTTTCAATTAGAATTGTATAAAATTCCAATGCATATCTAAAACATTGAACTTTATTCTAATACATTGGTATCCGTATCTTTCCAGGTACCTGGCTACCGGAGAAATGTTCAAATCTTACCACTACTGCTTCCGTGTTGGGGAAACAACTATTGGACTAATTGTAATGGAAACATGCCAAGCTATAATTTAACGTCTGCGGCCAGTGTACATGCCTCAACCAACAACTGAAAGATGGGAGCATATAGCTCAGCGATTTGAAGACGTTTGGAACTATCCTAACTGTATAGGTGTTGTTGATGGCAAACATATCCACTTGCTGTGTCCAGAAAATGAGGGATCTGCCTATTTCAACTATAAAAAATTCCACTCGATCATTTTGCAGGCAGTGGTAGACGCCGATGCATGCTTTGTCATAATTGAGGTAGGAGACTACGGTCGAAATAATGACGCTTCAGTATTTCATAATAGTACTTTTGCAAAGAATATGATGGAAAAGAAGCTTAATATTCCCTCTCCTAGACCCATCAACTATGAAAACAATAACAAAATGCCTTTCGTTTTTGTTGGTGACGAGGCGTATCCACTTCTTGTAAATCTCATGAAACCATTTGCCAGAAAGTACCTTACAAATGAGAGGCGTGTATACAATTATCGGCACTCAAGAGCCCGTCGTATTGCTGAATGTGCTTTTGGCATACTAAGCAAAAAATTTGGGTTATTTAAAACATGCATTATGTTAAGCCCTGACAAAGTTCAGGTGATAACTGAAACATGTACTATACTACATAATTTAATCAGAAAAAGAGAACGAATGGATCGTCCCGACATATTTCAGGAGCTGTTGTTACTTGAGGGTGAAGAAACAGAAACTGTAGATACTGGAAGAAGCAAACCTCCTTCTCATGCAGCGTTTACAGTTCGCAACTTCTTGGTGGACTACTTTTCTTCAGAGCAAGGACGTTTACCATGGCAGGATGCATATGCCCACGTGCAGTAGTGTGATGATGTGTGAAAGTAAATCGCGGAAGCGACAACTATTTATGCCAAATAAAAATTAATTATCTACATAAATACTGTCACCAGCTAGTTTTTCTTTATCACCTCGTCTGACTAACTGTTCAAGTTATACACATATTTAATTATATTGGTAAATAACTATTTCTACCAATAAAATATTAGTAGCCTTCAACTCAAATAATAATATCATCATTCATATCATTATATTGATGTTACTAATACATTGTATAGGGCCCCGTTCCATAATAAAATCAAAATTAACAAAGATCCATTTCATTCATTAAAACATGCAGTGAAATTCCTAATTAATTAAATTGAGCCCCACAGAACGTATCGAAATAATATTACATAAATTAAAATAAACTAAAACAATAATATTTTTTGCACGTCTTCTTGCAATTATTTATATTCACTTTTTTACTTGGGAATCACAAAATACAGTTAAAGCTAAACTAGTAAAAATACTATTGGTAAACATTCATATTAATTAGCGTTATAAATAATTTTATTGTCAAATGAACTATAAAATTAATTCAACTATGTAGGTTTCGGTACTTACTGGGTGCTTTCATGTATTTCCCCACTTCCTCCCACAGCTTGTCGGCAATATCCTTGTTGTGGTAATCTTTGAGGTTAAAATTGTACAATGCAGGCCTCTCCTGCACAAAAACTATTAGTTTTTCCACATCTAGCTCAGCATTGGGTAGGCCTAAATCCTTTTCCTTACGCTTTTGCACAGACATGTTAACACACCAAAAAACTCACTTCGACAACCAACACACGCCACTAGACACCTTCACAAACTAGTAAACAAATAGTCGCGCATGCGCAATGTAAAATGTTCGGTGCATTTTGTTCCGTCGAACATGGGAGCGGGGAAGACAGCTGAATTGTGTAAACGTGTGTGGTCATGTGTGGTCGTGTTTTGTTGTTTTGTTCGGTCTTGTTCGGTGCAGTGTGCGCCGGCTCAATTTAAAGCATACAATCAAGAGAGCTCCACACATGACCACACAAAAATGTTTTGTTCTGTCGTGTCTTGTTCGGTGCGGTGTGCATCGGGCCTTAAGAATGATTGTTCAAACAGAAATCTCGCATGGACTGCAGATTACTTGGGTTTCTACTTTCTGTGATAACACAGCTGGAGTAACCGCTGTGTGTTGCGCGAACTGTGGAGGCGGGCTATCACCCGTTCTTGTCAACTAAGCTACACTTCCCTACAAAGTTTTGATATCGCGAGCAAACTTGGAATTTCAGTGCATATTTTTATGACAAACGGAAAGCAAGTTATTGATTAAAATATTGCATATTTAAGTCTGAATATGTTTTCTAGTCTTAAGTAGGCTCTACATATCTATAAATCGTAGGAATATTAATTTTTATAGATTAATTAGTATCAATAATAAACAATTGCTGAATTGTGTTGATTTTAAGGGAGCTTTATGCATATATATATATATATATATATATATAGTATGCTTCTAACTACGGTAAAAGGCCAGCTTTATCAAATAGGTATCGTATTAAAGATATTAAATTTCAATTTTCAAATTTTTATTTAAAGAATGTGGCCTAAAACTGGTTTCGGAAATCGAAAGAATTTAAGTTTCTTACTCTCATAGCTCGTTAATGAAAATACTTAAAAATACATTTATGGTGTGTAACATTTCAGATAAGAAAAATTATTTTAATGGCGAGAGAAAAAAAAATCTGTACTAATATCCTTTAAATGTCCACGAATCAACTGTTCCCTGGATAGAGGATCCACGTGACGGAGACAATTGAGAACCATTGCACTTATTGATTCTACTTGTCAAATTTTATCGCTCGGGATCCAGGCAGCAGCCGTTCAGCGAAAAACAACGCTCGGGATCCAGGCGGCAGCCGTTCAGCGAAAAACAATCTTGTATGTTATATATAATAATGGGTATTGAAAAGATTCCGGAAGAAACGGGTACCACACCTATGTAGATTAATTGTAGGCACTTATGAGTGTATTCGCCACCATGTGTGCTCGTGTGACAATTTCAAATATAGAAGTTGTGGCACCTTAAATTAGAAACTCCATTGTGGTATTTAACACTTACGTTCCTATTTAAAGGTAAATTACTCCAAAATTCCGGAAGATCTGGGTACCATACCTATGTAGATTAATTGTAGGCACCTATAAGTGTATTCGCCACCATTTGTGCTCGTGTGACAATTTCAAATATAGAAGTTTTGGCACCTTAAAAAAGAGTTTCCATTTCGCTACGTACATTCCTATTTAAGGGTAATTTACTCCAAAATTCCGGCAGATCTGGGCACCACACCTATGTAGATTAGTTGTAGTCACCTATAAGTGTATTCGCCACCATGTGTGCTAGTGTGACAATTTCAAATATAGATGTTGTGGCACCTTAAATTAGAGAACCCATTGTGCTATTTAATACGTACGTTCCCATTGAAAGGTAATTTACTCCAAAATTCCGGCAGATCTGGGAACCACACCTATGTAAATTAGTTGTAGTCACCTATAAGTGTATTCGCCACTATGTGTGGTAGTGTGACAATTTCAAATATAGATGTTGTGGCACCTTAAATTAGAGAACCCATTGTGCTATTTAATACGTACGTTCCCATTGAAAGGTAATTTACTCCAAAATTCCGGCAGACCTGGGTACCACACCTATGTAGATTAGTTGTAGGCACCTATGAGTGTATTCGCCATCATGTGTGCTAGTGTGACAATTTCAAATATAGAAGTTGTGGCACCTTAAAATAGAGACTCCATTGTGCTATTTAATACGTACGCTCCTATTTAAAGGTAATTTATTCCAAAATTCCGGCAGATCCGGGTACCAAACCTATGTAGGTTAGTGGTAGGCACCTATAAGTGTATTCGCCATCATGTGTGCTAGTGTGACAAGTTCAAATATAGAAGTTGTGGCACCTTAAAAAGAGTTTCCATTTCGCTACGTACATTCCTATTTAAAGGTAATTTACTCCAAACTTCCGGCAGATCTGGGCACCACACCTATGTAGATTAGTTGTAGGCACCTATGAGTGTATTCGCCACCATGTGTGCTAGTGTGACAATTTCAAATATAGATGTTGTGGCACCTTAAATTAGAGAACCCATTGTGCTATTTAATACGTACGTTCCCATTGAAAGGTAATTTACTCAAAAATTCCGGCAGATCTGGGAACCACACCTATGTAGATTAGTTGTAGTCACCTATAAGTGTATTCGCCACTATGTGTGGTAGTGTGACAATTTCAAATATAGATGTTGTGGCACCTTAAATTAGAGAACCCATTGTGCTATTTAATACGTACGTTCCCATTGAAAGGTAATTTACTCCAAAATTCCGGCAGACCTGGGTACCACACCTATGTAGATTAGTTGTAGGCACCTATAAGTGTATTCGCCACCAGGTGTGCTCGTGTGACAATTTCAAATATAGAAGTTGTGGCACCTTAAATTAGAGACACCATTGTGGTATTTAACACTTACGTTCCTATTTAAAGGTAATTTACTCCAAAATTATGGCAGATCTGGGTAGCACACCTATGTAGATTAGTTGTAGGCACCTATAAGTGTATTCGCCACCATGTGTGCTCGTGTGACAATTTCAAATATAGAAGTTGTGGCACCTTAAAAAAGAGTTTCCATTTCGCTACGTACGTTCCTATTTAAAGGTAATTTACTCCAAAATTATGGCAGATCTGGGTAGCACACCTATGTAGATTAGTTGTAGGCACCTATAAGTGTATTCGCCACCATGTGTGCTCGTGTGACAATTTCAAATATAGAAGTTGTGACACCTTAAATTAGAGACTCCATTGTGCTATTTAATTCGTACGTTCCTATTTAAAGGTAATTTACTCCAAAATTCCGGCAGATCCGGGTACCACACCTATGTAGATTAGTGGTAGGCACCTATAAGTGTATTCGCCACCATGTGTGCTAGTGTGACAATTTCAAATATAGAAGTTGTGGCACCTTAAATAAAAGAATCCATTGTGAATTTAATACGTACGTTCCGATTTAAAGCTAATTTACTCCAAAATTCCGGCAGATCTGGGTACAACACCTATGTAGATTAGTTGTAGGCACCTATAAGTGTATTCGCCACCATGTATTCTCGTGTGACAATTTCAATATAGAAGTTGTGGCACCTTAAATTAGAGACTCCTTTGTGCTATTTAATACGTACGTTCCTATTTAAAGGTAATTTACTCCAATATTCCGGCAGATCCGGGTACCACACCTATGTAGATTAATTGTAGGCACCTATGAGTGTATTCGCCACCATGTATTCTCGTGTGACAATTTCAATATAGCAGTTGTGGCACCTTAAATTAGAGACTCCTTTGTGCTATTTAATACGTACGTTCCTATTTAAAGGTAATTTACTCCAATATTCCGGCAGATCCGGGTACCACACCTATGTAGATTAGTTGTAGGCACCTATGAGTGTATTCGCCACCAGGTGTGCTCGTGTGACAATTTCAAATATAGAAGTTGTGGCACCTTAAAGTAGAGACTCCATTGTGCTATTTAATACGTACGTTCCGATTTAAAGCTAATTTACTCCAAAATTCCGGCAGATCTTGGTACCACACCTATGTAGATTAGTTGTAGGCACCTATAAGTGTATTCGCCACCATGTGTGCTCGTGTGACAATTTCAAATATAGAAGTTGTGGAACCTTAAATTAGAGACTCCTTTGTGCTATTTAATACGTACGTTCCTATTTAAAGGTAATTTACTCCAAAATTCCGGAATATCTGGGTAACACACCTATGTAGATTATGTTGTAGGCACCTATAAGTTTATTCACCACCATGTGTGCTCCTGTGACAATTTCAAATATTAAAGTTGTGGCACCTTAAAGTAGAGACTCCATTGTGCTATTTAATACGTACGTTCCTATTTAAAGGTAATTTACTCCAATATTCCGGCAGATCCGGGTACCACACCTATGTAGATTAATTGTAGGCACCTATGAGTGTATTCGCCACCAGGTGTGCTCGTGTGACAATTTCAAATATAGAAGTTGTGGCACCTTTAAGTAGAGACTCCATTGTGCTATTTAATACGTACGTTCCTATTTAAAGGTAATTTACTCCAATATTCCGGCAGATCCGGGTACCACACCTATGTAGATTAATTGTAGGCACCTATAAGTGTATTCGCCACCAGGTGTGCTCGTGTGACAATTTCAAATATAGAAGTTGTGGCACCTTAAATTAGAGACACCATTGTGGTATTTAACACTTACGTTCCTATTTAAAGGTAATTTACTCCAAAATTTCGGCAGATCCGGGTACCACACCTATGTAGATTAGTTGTAGGCACCTATAAGGGTATTCGCCACCATGTGTACTCGTGTGACAATTTCAAATATAGAAGTTGTGGCACCTTAAATTAGAGTTTCCATTTCGCTTCGTACGTTCCTATTTAAAGGTAATTTACTCCAAAATTCCGGCAGATCTGGGTACCATACCTATGTAGATTAATAGTAGTCACCTATGAGTGTATTCGCCACCATTTGTGCTCGTGTGATAATTTCTAATATAGAAGTTGTGGCACCTTAAAGTAGATTCTCCATTGTGCTATTTAATACGTACGTTCCTATTTAAAGGTAATTTACTCCAAACTTCCGGCAGATCCGGGTTACCACACCTATGTAGATTAGTGGTAGGCACCTATAAGTGTATTCGCCACCATGTGTGCTAGTGTGACAATTTCAAATATAGAAGTTGTGGCACCTTAAAGTAGAGACTCCATTGGTCTATTTAATACGTACGTTCCTATTTTAAGATAATTTACTCCAAACTTCTGGCAGATCCGGGTACCACACCTATTTAGATTAGTGGTAGGCACCTATATGTGTATTCGCCACAATGTGTGCTAGTGTGACAATTTCAAATATAGAAGTTGTGGCACCTTAAATTAGATTTTCCATTTCGCTCCGTACGTTCCCATTTAAAGGTAATTTACTCCAAAATTCCGGCAGATCTGGGTACCACACCTATGTAGATTAGTTGTAGGCACTTATAAGTGTATTCGCCACCATGTGTGCTGGTGTGACAATTTCAAATACAGATGTGGTTTCACCTTAAATTAGATTCAACATTGTGCTATTTAACATTTACCCACCTGTTATCACTATGCTGCGCTCTATTTTCTTATATAGAACTAAATTATTGTACTTATCGCTCTCTATGAGATGCTTTGGAACTAATTTTCGATTTTAGCGCTTCCTATTAGTTTGTTTGGAACTAATATTTGTTGTAGTGTCTTTTACTTTTCATATGTTGGCCAACATGTGGAAAAAAACGGTTAGTTTATTGTGGTTGTGGCGGACTTCTGCAAGCTCATCAATAATAAAGAAGTATGAAAGTGTATTTATGTCAACAGGACAAGTTTACTAATTATGTTACCTATTTAAACTTAAATTAACTAGATATCGGTCTTAATGTTTTAGCCATTATAATTTAAACTCAACTCAAATTCTTTTAATGAACATTTATATTATGTAATATTTGGATTACAAGGCTATACATTTAGTAAGTGTGAAAACAAACTGGGGCTCTTAAAACATGAATTTAAAAATAATAATTAAAAGGTTATACGTACAGGTACCCGTTTCGGTGGCTTCAATCTCTCAAGCTTGATAGACCTACACACGACACCATTTCTTGTACAAGAAATAGTACCTATACAATAATTTGAGCTACTCAATTGCACACAAGTTGTACCCCAAGTTTATTCTCACGTCATATGCGATTTGATACAATATTATGAGCAATGCTACAGTTTTTTGCTTTTTGTGAGATAATCACAGATAATAAATACCATTATATCAATAATAAATAGGCTATATAAAATTTATCATTTTTTTGTATATTTATTAAATAGGCTACAACTTTAAATTGTGTGCATGTGTGTGTGGATGTGATGATTATGATGCCATACAACTAATTATACTTTCTGGTAGTTTGTTCATAATATCTTTTTACCTGAATGACGGTTTAAAAATCATATGTTTAGGTTTTGGGTTGCAAACACTTGTAAAAGATCACTGTTTTCATATAAATAAATAAATTTTTTAATCATGTTATATTTTACATTTAAAATTACATAAACTTGTATATATTTTCACACTCTTTCATTACTTTTATTAATTTATAATCCAAAGCAATATTATAAACATTGTTAAAAGTACTTATTTTCACTTCTTAATTATGTGTAGGCCTACCTAATATCGTGCATATACATTAGTTCATACTTTTAATACGGGCATCACATTTACTTGGAAAAGAGAAAATACTTTTAATTATTTTATATATAATAAATTGTTTAATGATTATTTTATTATATTTCAAAATATTTAACGGAATAAAATATTTTTATGCACTTCGTGGGTGCACAATTGTGAAGAACTTGTTTGCATCATGATAAATCACATGGCTTAAATTCACTGTTTGCCATTTTGAAGCTATATTCGTTAGACCTTTTGTGAAAGTGCCGTGAATAATAATGTTTTAAGTGGAATAAAACAATTTAAATAAGCTCTGTGCTTGACCTCAAATAAAAATAAATAATATTGTCCTAAATTACTGTGGTTAACTATCACATTCATACATTACCATATGTTTTCATTACAGCTGGACAAAGTGACAGATGTCAGCTATTGACGTAGGGATACATTGGGACTATTTTTTGTAAGTTTTTGAGCTGTCATTCAAGTAAACTAGGGTGGTGAAAGTAGGCCTACTATAGAAGTATTCTCACAAACTATGTTGCTTGCACTTATAATTGAAATCAATACATGTGGTGTGTGTCATTATGCTAATGTCAATTAACTTTATTTATATACTTAAAAGAGCAAGGTAATGGTGTTTTTTATTTAACATGTTCACTTTTATTTTTTCATCCTATAGGACAACACTTTTTTTTATCTTACTACACTCCTATGCTGGGCCATACTAATGTATTGTTTTTTTTAAATATATATTATTGCTATCATAATGATAGGTACAGTTAAAACCTGCTTTTAATTTATTTTGTAAGCTATGACTGGATAGACATATCTTAATAAATTTCTGTAAACTTTTTTCACTATCCTATATGTTTAAAACTAATTGGTTTCGATCCATGCCAATACTAGGATGTTAATATATGTACGAGCCACTTGGCCCTTTTTATAGATCTAATAAAGTATCACTCAATCGTTTCAACTCAAGTTAGTGAGCCAATTGCCAAATTTAAATATAATTCGCCATCACGATAAACCCATTACTAGATTGTACATCAAATCTAGGCTAATCAATAGGACAACATGTAATACAACCTGCAATACAATTTCCTTAAATTACTTCATAGCCACATAGCTATATTGGTTGCATATAATGCGAGAGGGGAAGGCGGAAGAATGGTGTCTACACATATAATGCTGTCTAATAATAGTAAGACCGCACAGATAGAATGATTCAAATGTCATAACTCTGAGATAAAATCTAGTTCAAGCTCAATGGTTCAAATAATTTCAACGGTATGGGGTCATATCTGAGACAAGAACAGTGACTCAAGTGACAGCACAGCTGTGATGTCAAATCTGTTACTATACCAGCGAATAAAATAATTTCACAGCTATTATGTGAAATATGGCCCAAATTACAGCACAGTTATGAGCCGAATTCTGGCTCAATTGACAGCACAGCCGTGATGTCAAATCTAATACGATACCATTGCCAGTGGATCAAATAAGTAATTACTATGAGGTGAATTCTGGCTCATTTGACAGCACAGCCGTGATACAATGCCAGTGGATCAAATTATGTCACAGCTATGAGATCAATCTTGTCATTGGCTCAAATGATGTCACAGCTATGAGATCAATCTTGTCAATGACTCAAATGATGTCACAGCAAAGAGGTCAATGCTGGGACAATGTAATTGGCTTAAATGTTATCACAGTCGTGAGGCTACATCTCTAACAATGACTATGCTAAGTTATGTTGATTTAGAAACCGATTATTTTCAAACCAATCTTTATGTCCAAATAGTTAATGGGGTTGACTGATTATTCGAGTGAACTTAGTTTTTTATTGGTGATTGCTTCAAATAATTGCGTATTTGTCTAGTTATGTCATGTTTTTAAGATAACACACTCCTGATGCTATTTAGTAATTCAACGTATAAAATTGCCTTATTTAATTTTGTTACCACAGGTAAAATTATTTTAAGTTATATGTGCATAAGAAATTGTATTAAATTTCACATTAAATCATCAGTGCTTAGTTCAAATAAAATTATATAAAAACTACATTTTTTCAATATGTTAATTTACCTCTATATTTAGTTATCACAAAATCATTGAATCTAATATTCTTATATGACAAATTATATTAAGTCTTGGTAATAATTAATATATGATATAATATAATATACTAGATGACCCGCTTCAATGGCTGCAAGGTCTAAGGTGTTACTCTTGCTTTAAACTAAATTGCCGAAGATGGGAGATTGGGGTTTGATCCCTGTCAGTTGTACTTTAAGTGGAAGTGGTTTTCCTTTTTTTCTCCACATTTACCCTAAATTCATCCTTACTAATCCCTAACAAATTAGTGTAATTAGTACATAGGCATAAAACCTGAGCGGGTAGTAAAAAATGAGGCTAAATAAAACAAATATAGGCTACACAAATAAATGGGTTAGGTTGTATATAAACTATCTAAGTTATATTTTAATTTGGTGCTTACTGAGAACATGTTAGATATAAGTTTTATTTTTTGCGAAGAACTGTGGTTGCACATTTGACTTGTATTTTTCAATAAACTAACTTGTTTAAATTGTAGGTGTACCGTGCACTCCGCTGGTAATAAATGAGTAAGTACTCAAGTGACTCCGATTCGAGTCGGAGAAATGAGCGATACAGAAAAAGAAAAGGGTCAGATAGAACTAGAGGAAGGTAAGCGAAGGCTTTTTGCAACTTTTCTCTGGCAGAAGTGAATCAAGTATAGGAAGTTAATGTTTAATTCAAATTGTTTTTTTCTAAAATTATTAATCTTTTCTTTTTTAATCTTTTTGTAGTTTGTCTTACCAAATATATTTGTATTACTATTAAGAAACTAGAATTTTCAAATTTTTATTTTAGGTCCAGAAGTGTCTCAGGTTCTAGTTCAGATAGTAATTATTCCTACAAAAAGAAATCTCGTAGACGTAAACATGGTAAAGGTCACCGTTCTCGTAGTAGGGACAAATACAGCAAGTCAAGGTGAGTTTGAATTTTTTTTTGTTTGAATCAGGCACCTTAGCTCAGTCAATAGTGCATCTATCTGCTTTTTGAGCAAAGGTTTGCAAACTCAACTCCTAGCATGACCAAAAAAATTATCATTGGTGAAATTGGGGTTTCCCCTTTCATTGTGATAAATTAATGGCCTCTTGGTGACTGGGTGTTATCTCTGTTCTAGAATTTAGTTTTTAAGTTGTGTGATGATATAATCAATCAGTTCAAACACAAAGTGTATCTTAAAGACCCCAAATAAATAAATATTTGATTTAATATAATACCTTTAAACAAAAAATAAAATAAAAATCTAGTGTAAAATGTAAAGACTAGTGTAGAAGTGTGTGTGTGTGCCAGCATGTGTGCATGCACGTGGAGGGTGGGGGTTTGGTAAGAGAGAAAACGTTTATTTTAGTTGTTTTAAAAAAATTAAAACTATTTAAAAGTGCTGAAGACAAATAGAAATTAAATTAAATTCATTACAAAACATAACTGATAAATCATCTTAGTTATTTGAGTGTTATGTTTCATCTCAACTTGCACAACCATATAATGTTACTGCAAGTACAGTCACATTCAAACTTTCTGACACAAGCAAGTGTGAAATGTGCATTAACTGTCATTATGCTCCAGACTGTGTTATAGTGTACATGTGTTCGAGTAAGTGAAGTTAAAGATGAAGTGTTCAGTAGGTGCTACAGTGTATGAGGATTGTTATAAGACTTCTTATGGGTCACTGTTAGTATGTATAAAAACATACATATTGTAGTTAGATCTATAAGATATACACTTCCACAAATATGCATATTTAAAAACAAGTAAACAAGCTGATTAAAAGCTGCTATTTAATTTAAAGTTATTTAATGCAGGTAATTAGAATATATGGATATTAGTGTCGACTTTGTAGAGTGGACAACCTTACAAGTTCTTTACAAACAAAATAAAAATAGCTTAATATTAATGCCATAACTGAATTAACCATATATGTTTTTTGCGCCAGACAAAATTTAAGGATCTGGAATCAAATTTAGAACCTTTTATTATGCAGGCATCTTTGATACTGACTTGGCTGAAATGGATAAGAGATGTCAATTGGAATAAAGGGAATTATGTTCACTCTTCACACAAACATACCATTTAATTTAATACTGCACATTTCCTTTTACTTGCAACAAAGGATTAAATCAATCTCGCTGGTCTTGGGGTGAAGTGTTCTAATCTAGACCCTAAGATTGTGTGTTGAAACCTTGCTGGTTCTGTCGGATGTTACCATGGAGAGGAATTAAAACTGCCATTCTATTTTTAACACCCTGTTTTACTATACCTATTTGGTTTATTTGCTTATGTACTAATTACACTAATGAATTAGAGGTAAGGAAGGTTAAATTTAATGTAAGTGTGCCCTCATTTGCTTGTAGGAAGAGTGGAAAACCATTTAGGGCAAACCATCTTCAATACCTATGACACACATTTGAATCTCGATCGCCCAGTATCCGCATTCTATTCTATTGTGATAATAACACAGCTTCGACCAGGAATGACAAATCTATGACACGTGTGTCACTGGGTGACATGTGAAAACTGTTTGAGTGGCTCACCAACATGAAAAAGACTAACACTGAATAAAACTTTTCTAAACATGGTATAATTTTTTGAAGTGATAATATTTCGACAACCCGCTTCGGCGGCTGCATGTTCTAAGGTGCTACTCTTGCAATAAACTAGACTGCCAATAACAGGGAGAACGAGGTTCAAATCTCTGTCGGGTATACTAAGAGTGTTTTTTTAATAATGGTTTCCCCCTCTCTCTCAATGCAAATGTAGGTATACTGCCTCTATTTATAATTTTCCTCAACTTTAAAACCGTTAGCTTAATTAAAACATAAGTGTATAAACCAAACAATTAGTAAGACACGGTGTTAAATATAGATATGACTGTTGATAGTCATGCCATTCATTGTCATGTCACAGTGAACTTATCGTCTTGTATGTTATTGAAGACAAGTCATAATCCAAACATATCTATCTTGGCTATCAAAACACAACACGTTTAACCTAATATGAAAATATTATCTAAGGTTTTGATTTCAACATTTATATATATATATATTTATTTTACACTGTTGGTGTACCTTTCATTGATTTAGCTTAAGTTAGTGAAATGAAAATTGTCTAAGACACTCACTTTGACAATGTAATCCCTGACTTAGACCATGCAGCCATCAAAGCTAATTTTGCGATATTAATTTATTTTTTGAGCTGACTAAACAAAATTCGTTATGGATTTGTTCTTGGAATGCACTTGAAAAAAGTTTTTGTGAATTACAGCTAGTCTCATGTTTAAAATAAGTTTGAGGGCTAGCTTCATTTCAAACAGTCATTATTTTGCTAGTATGTTAAGTAGTAAGGGAATAACATTAGCCAACTTTCAACTTTAAGGCAAGTACTATTTGACAACACTTCACTCAAACCTTCACAACTGCCCGGCACACACATCCTAGCAAACCATTTATTGATATGCTAAAATGCTAGGACAGACTTGGTTCTCGAATAGCTTTCATGATGATAATCCATTCTAAATAAAAAAGACAAGGAAAATATGGTATAAAAAATGTAATACATACATTCTTCCCTGGAATTGCTGGGCAGTCTCATTGTGGAGAAAACATAATCGTTTGGATTTCTAAAAGAAAACTCAGAACTATTAGATCAGAGAACTATGTGATATCTGTGTGAAAATTAGACAAAATGAAATATTCAATATTTTATAATAGACAGAAAAACAAAGTAGAAGGTACATTCCAGGAATTATTATAAATATTTTACTGTCTACTGTAATGTTAGTTGCATTGATGGTCATGCGGACAAAACCTTATGCACATCTGGTTCAGTTATTCAGTGATAGGTGAACCAGGTCTCAAATTGTGGCTGGGCATATTGAAGGATTTTTTTTCCTAAATGGTTTCCTACCTTCTTTCCAAGCCAATATTGGAAGAAACTTTCTTGTTTGTATCTCCATCAGTGACCTGGCAGTCTAGGAATACTGTGTCAGAATTCTGTGCTGGTGGTTCGAGGTTCAATCCCCGGTCCCGGCACAGATTTATCTGGTTGCCAAACCCTTCCTTCACCTCTGACAAGACGTGTATTAATCACAACTTGTGAATGTGTGGAATGCCAGGCCTCCACCGTGGTTTGGATCCCACGTTAAACTGTAGGTCCTCCATTTCATCTCACAATCACCCTACCATTACACATTAGCGTAAGTGCGCATAACCCAAACAGGTAGTAAGACGTGGTGCTAATGATGATAATAATAATATATATGGTTCTGCTCTATCCTACAATCATTATGTAAGGTGTGTAACCCGAAAGGGTAATAAGACAGGGTTGAAATAATATTATTAATCATATAAAAAATATTCCAACATATAACACAATTTATATTATATCTATGATTTATATAGTATATTTTATATTTATAATATATCATTTATATTATATATAATTTATTTAAAATATATATCTAGATTTATAAAAACACATAATAAATGTATGTAATACATATATTTATCCATTTAGGCATAAAAAAATGGATTAAAAGACTTAACCCCTCCACCATCATTTTAAACAAAATCATTGTTTGCATTAAATTTGGAATTCAAAAAATTACTCATCAGTAAAGGGCTAGGGTGGAATTTTTTTAAATGATTTAGCCCTATAAAATATAAATATCAAGTTTGAACAAAATTTATTATACAGTTTTGGATCCGTGGCCAAGGACAGACTGACAGTCAGACATGGGGACAGAAAAAAATTTAAAATTCAATTTTTTTTTGTTCATTTTCACATAATCGTCATAATCTCGAGATGAATTTTTTTCACAATCACAATACTTTCTCTTAATATTAGAAAGCAAAAATAATACTTTGAAATTATTGACAAAACAAAATAGTGATCTTTAGTAGAGAAAAGCATGTGTTACAGCTTGAGGATTCTCTCAAAGATCAGGACTCAACTATGGAGAGACATACACCCCAATTGCCAGATTAAGTGATAGCAGTTGAAGAAAAATTTTAAATGAATCAACTTGATCTCTCATCATCTTTCCTTAATGGCAAGTATAGACGAGAAAATATTTATTCAAAAACCAGAATTTCTAGAAAAAATCCTCTGCAACATCATCCCTTCACAGGCTGATCTGTGTAATTACATTATGATTAGAGGGTAAGAAAAATGCTTGTTGCTATTTATTTAAGTGATGTAATCATGGTATCAAAGAGTCAGGAAAAATTGAATCAAGTAAAGAAGGAGCTAATGAGTGAATTAAAAATGAAAGATTTGGGAAATCTCCAGTATTGTCATAAATAGAATTTGAATATAAAAATGGAATTATTTCAGCTTCACAGATGAAGTACATTGATTAGATTCTTCCATAAATTCAATATGAAGACCTGCAATCCTGTGAAGACTTCCATGGTTCCAGGACTAAAGTTTACCAAGGCGTCAAACAAAAACCTACCAAAATTTTCATACTAAAATCTGATAGGAGCCCTTACGTATCTCAAAACAGGTATAAGACCAGATATTTCCCATTCGGTAAGCTAAAGTTACTTTAATAACTTTTTTCCAAGATGAATTGGCTAGTAGAAAAAGGGTCCTCCGTTACCTTCAAGGTACTAAGGAACTATCTCTGATCATCATAAAGACTGGAGAACCATTGATGGGATATGCTGATGCAAATTGGGGATCATGCTTTAATGATATAAGATTGTATACAAGGTACTGTTTTAAATATGCAGGTTCATTGATCAGCTGGGAATTTAGAAAACAAAGAACCATTGCTATATCTACCCAAAAAACTGAGTACATGGTCTTAACAGAAGCTCCAAAGAAGACAATGCATTTGAGGCAACTGCTGAATGACATGGAATCTTCTTAACAAGCCACCCAAATCTTCATTGACATCAACCCAAAATTTGACAAAGAATGCAATAATAAGTTCCTGATCGAAGCATATAAGTAAAAAAGAACACTTTATTTGTGAGAAGTTTCAAAATGGTGACATTGTTGTGACATAAAAGCCTTCTAAATCCATGGAAGTGGATATTTTTCAAGCTTGGTAAACCCCAAACACAACATGTTTAGTCAAGCAGTTGGACTGCATCCTCAGCTCTAACGAGCAAGGGGGAGTATTGGAACTTGACTAATATCATCCACTCATTAGAGCATTTTGTAGGCGGACCTTGACAAACAAGAAGACACACAATGTCTTCTAAATGTTACATTATACTTTGTTTTAATTTGTACTACATAACGAATAAAGAATATATTATGATCTCTGTTATTAATTATCAAGAATGTAAAAGCAATCATGTTTAATCATGTTTTATGTTTAAAATATTTAAATCATTAATAGATGTTCTAATACTATTTCCAATAATTCCTCTTTCCATTCATTAGCTGTTTCTGTATTTCATCATCCTTCTCCCTCCATACCATCAAGTCATCAGCAAACATCATGGGTTTCATTCTTTCCTCCTCCTCGAGTTTCTGTGACACTTTATTCATAACCATTTCTATTACCATCACAAAAAGTAGTGATGAAAGAGCACTTCCCTGTTTCACACAATTTTTTATTTTGAACCACTCTATCCACACCTTCTCCATATTAATACAACTCCTGTTATCCTCATACATACTCTTAACTTTCATTACAGCTCCTCTTTCCACTACATTCTCCCCCATAGCTTTCCAGACTTTATTAATTTCCATGCTATCATATGCCTTCTTTACATCCTTAAATACCATTACCAAGTCCTTTCCATTAACTATAGTATAGTGAAGATCAGGTCTAATTTAGACCTCTTCCCCAAATCTGTGCTGTTCCTCACTCCACTTATGGTGTTATTCTCTTTTCCACTATCTTCTTATATATTTGTGTACAATGGCACATCAGCATTATTCCCATAAAATGTGTACACCTCTTCCTCTCTTTCTTAAAAATCGGTACTCACTTTAATTATTCCCCTCTTCCAGTGTTCTGGTACCCTGTTCTCCTTCGATATTACTATCAGCAGCCTATATAACCATTTATCCCTGCTTCTCCTATAGCTCTTTATCATTTTCACAGTTAATTCATCCACACCTGGTGATTTTCCCTGTTACATACAAAACCATTGTAACTTAAATTTAATCAATTGATGCCTAGAAAAAAAAGATTTTTTTTTTATTCGAGTGCTGCATTCAATACTTAACTTAATTAAATTATTTTCTTTTCATAGAAGACACCATCTTAAAGTATTGGATGACCGTTCACACAGTAGCTTAAGGTCACGGTCTGGAGTAAAAGTCGTAGTCGTGCTCATAGGTCATCCAAGGAAAGATCAAGGTCACAATCAAAAAGTAGAGTCAGATCAAGATCTAGTTCAAAAGAAGGAAAAAGGTTGAAATCTGCACATAAATCTAGATCACGGTCTGGATCATACTCCAGGGGAGCATCCCAATCCACTTCACCTTCACCACCAAAACGGAGATCTCCATCAAAGAGTTCACCAGAACCTCAACATAGGAACAGTAAGCAGAGTTTAAACATAGAAGAACAATTAATGGAAAAATTGCAGAAAGCCATTCGAGCTGCTCAATCTGCAGACAACCAATTAAGACAACAAGGCCTTCTGGCCGGGACTCCTGTTCGCCCGGAAGACACAGAAAGAGGTATAGTTTGAAATCACAGAATTATTTAGTAAAATATAGTATCATAACATTTTGGTGTATTATTAAACCAGGCCACACACAAGGAAATGCCTGAGACACAGCCTTTAGGTTAAAAGTGTTGTGGTCCTTTAAACAACTTTTTTAGTCCTTAAACATTTGGACCATTGAGTGTAGTTTCCAGTGATAGAAGTGATTACTAGCAGGCATTTTCTAAATAATAACTAATTTTAAACTGTAATCTAGAAGAGAATGCTTAAAAGTGTTTGTTCAAACACTGTTGAAGCTAGGGTTTGTATGTTTAGGTTTGAACCTCTCAATTATAATAAAAGTTTGTCATTGTAAGATGCTTGCTACCACCTAAAATCTTGTACTCAAACTGCAACTCCTGCAAACTTCTTTTCTTGCATGTAGTATTTTATGAACATGTTGAGGAAAGAGAGCTGTTTAAAAAATAATCACTTGAAAGAACTGTTTTAACTAAGCATTCCACCTAGCAATTCTCGGTGTTTCCAGAGTTCCATAGAGGTGTTTATCTGGTGTTTCCTTGTCTCTCAATACACTGGACACAGAAATTGTAAAAAAAAAAAAAACTTTAACAATGGTTATATTATATGGCTCTAGATTCAAATCAAATGTTTGATTTATAAAAAATTGTTACTGTGGTAGCTTGAAGATCATTTTGCATATATTATTTTATGTAATGATTCTCATTTGTTTCCCTTTTATTTTTCTAAATTTAAATATTTATTTTGATTTAAATAACATTATATGCATCTCTTTATTTCTTGTGCTATGCTAACGTTCATTTATTTAAAGTCTAGTACTTTTCTATCATGCGTTGAATGGTCTAGAATCTTGCATGTATTAGAAACTTTGTAGAAGGCTCATTGGAAGTGTCGAGGTGTTGTTAGCTGATGAAAGTCACCCTTTCCTTGTGTAAGCCTGTTGGACAAGGGGAGCCGGATGTCATCTCAAGCACAGTTGGTGAGTAGCCAATGTTAGGTGTGGTTGTACACGGACTATGCTCGTAGAGATATTTGCGTGGAATACGTAACTAAGTGGTGTAATTAATTTGGTCACTACTAAATTGTCCTGAGTTACAGTCTAGGCCTCAGGACAGAAAGTGATGATAAATAAATAAACAACTAAATTGAAATGAAGTGAGATCAGTTATTGAAAAGTTTTATTCATAATTTAAATTGAGATTCATTAGTGGAAATATGTTATTTAGTTGTTCTCTTCCGCGGGGCTGGACATGAACACAGTGTAAAAGTTAACGTTATAATACCACCCTTCGCAGGACATAAACATAATTTCACGTTATAATTTGCCATCCTTTGTTGATCTGGTTAAAATAAACGGCAGTGTAATGTGGCATACTAGAGTGAAATATTATAACTACTGGGTTTAAAAAATAATTCTTTTTGGTCAAATATATTGAGTTGTTTGATCTAAATAAATATTCAGATGTTGGTAACCTATATTTATAAATATATTTTTCAGACATAATGCAGGCATCACACAGAAGCAATCTTATTGATGAGATTAATGATGCTAAGCAGTTTGTTCCAAAAAATTTTTTGTCGTCCAAGACATCGCGACATCAAACATTAGATATGCCAGTTATTGTGGATTTAACTTTGGAAGCCACTAATTTAGATGGTCATAAGTCTAAAAATGCAAACAACCTGGAAAGTATTTTTCATACAAATGTAAGTATAATTTTTCTCTCAAATATATTGTCATGAGTTTAACAACATTACAATAAAAAATCAGAACAAATCAAGGGACTGACTGCTGATACTGTGGGACTCTTGTAAAAACAATAAACATGTTTTAAAAACTGGAATCAATATCAAGTTTATGTTCTGGTCATACCTTTAAGTATGAAATATCATTTAAGTTATCAAATAGGAATCTGCAAGCTCAAGTTTTTTTAATTTTGAGTCAACCTTGACCAAGTTTTTCATAAACCTACTGAGTATCTAGTCGAGTCGGATTGAATAATTTTTTTAATGAAATAAGATACATGTTTAAAATAGAATAAAATAAAATTTTAAATAGACTTCACATTCCTAAGTAGAGTTTAAAAAAACATTCGTGAAAGAAAATAAGTTTGGATATGCAGATTTAGCAATGTTTATATGCTAATATTCCAACCCCTTCAATTTTCTGCCCAGATTTTTGTTGACCTCCTACCAGAGTGAGAAGATAAAGCATTAATGATTTTTAAGAGTTACATGGTACACATTTGCATTAAGCTATTACTTGATACTGTCTTGCACTAAGCTAATTTTGGTTCTAACAGCCCTAGTGAAAAATGCCTTTCCTATTCTATCTCTATCTACTTTTCATATCAGCTTGAACGAGTAGTAAGATGCCAGTGATAAATAATAAAAATAATACTTCATATCCTCCTTCATTAAACAACCAGTTTACTCAGTTGCTAACCTTGGACATTTTAATGGCTATTCCTATATTCTCCCCTGCATAGTATTTTATTATTAAGTATTTCAAGTGTCTAGCAATATTATCACATTTCTGTTGTTTAAGTACATCCATTGACAGAATAATCTGGTTATAAAAATTGACAACAATCTAGTGTAACATTGTTCACTCACATTTACTTTAACTCTAAATTATCATCAACTGTTTCCAGCTTGTGGCCGGGTTACTTTAGTAAAATGCCACCATCTTGCTCTACCCTTACACCATTATTCCTTCTTTAATTTCTTCCATTCTTCTGCTCTCTCTTGAACACTTTCCTATGTTATTTGCTCCTCCCATCTCTTTCTGGCCTTCTCTTTACATACTCATACCATCTCAGTCTTGCTTCCTCGACTATCTCATGTACTCCCTGTACCCCCACTCTTTCCCGGATAATTTAATTCCCAATCTTGTTTCTTCTCGTGACAGCTAACATGCTCCTCACAAACTTCACTCCCATGGCCTTCACTTTCTTAATTTATTTTACATTTATTGTCCAGGTTTCTGCATCATATGGTTGTGACAATAGGTACAATGTGCTATATTCCCTTACACTTCAAGGGGACTTCTCTTACATACTTATAGAACAACTCTCCCTGCTGTCCTCTTCACGTTAAATCCACTCTACTTCCACCTTTCGCCTCAATCACGCTTACAAGATATTTTACTTTATGTACTTTTCTCAGCTCTACTCCATACAACCTTATATCTTTACTAGGCTCGATTCTGTTCCTTACCATAATTTAACACTTTGCCATGCTAATTTAATTCCACACTCTTTCACTTCCTCATTCCATTCTTGCAGTTGTTCCTGTATTGTAATTCATCTTCCTTCTCCCCCATATCATCAAGTCATTAGTAAACATCATGGCTTTAATTCTTTCCTCCCGAGTTTTCCTGCCACTTTGTTCAAATGGCCATTTCCATTACAAATAGTAATAATGAGAGGGCACTCCCTGCTTCACTCAATTTTTTATTTGGAACCACTCTGCCCTTCCACTCTCTGTCTTAACACAACTCCTGTTATCCTCATACATGCTTCTCACTCTCATTACAACTCCTTTTCATCAGCTGTCTTATGGCAAATATTAAGTCTATGGTAAACCTCTGTTCCTTAAATTATTGCTGTTCCTCTCTCCACCTTCCTTTCACTTTATTTCTTATTCTCTTTTCTAGTACCATCCCATTTATTTTTTGTACAGTGGCACATCACCGTTATCCACCTATAATTTGTACACCTTTTCCTGTCTCCTTTCTTGAAAATAGGTATTTTAACTCCCTTTTCCAGTCTACCGGTACCTTGTTCTCTTTCCAAATCACTCTCGGCACCCTGTATAACCATTAAACACTTACTTTGCCTGCTGCTCTTATCATTGCCACTGTCAGTTCGTCCACACCTGGTGCTTTTCCTGGTTTTATCTTCTTTAATACCCTTACTATGTGGGACCTCTTTCCTCCTTTTCTGCTATTTCTTCACACTTGTATCACCTCCACCTTTTTCCCTCTGTCATTTATTGTCATCTTTATTATTCTATCATTCATCCCTACTATATCCACCTGCAGCCCTTCTCTCATTATGAAGTATAATCTAAATCCTTTTACTAAACATTACTTTATATCATTGGTTAACTAGAATGGCATGTACTAGGACACTGTGCTGAAAAAAAAACCAACTTTATATCTTGGTGCTAACTCTAGTGATGCTATCGATGAATTTTGAAATTCAGTACACTCAATTTACCCTGAAATGTAGTGAGCTTACCTTGATAGATTACACTGGTGTGGATTATAAGATAGGCCCATAGTGTAGTCAGTCAAGGTAAGATTGCTGCCTTTCAGAGTAAACAGAGTGTATCTTCCTGTTGTATTTATACTTTTTCTCTAATATTTATCTAATAGTAAACATCAGATCTATTCCATTGAAATTCACAATCATCATCGACTGTTTCCAGCCAGTGGCTGGTTCAGTTTAGTAAAATGCCTCCATCTTCTTCTATCCTTTTACCACTCTTTCTCCTTTATTTTCTTTCATCCTTCTCCTCTGACTTGAACACTCTTTGTTATCTGCTTCTCCCACCTCTTTATTAGCCTCCCCTGCAGTCTTTTTCCAATATACTTCATTTTCAACATTTTCTTCGGCATCCTCTCTTTTTCCATTCTTATTAAATGACCATACCATCTCAGTCTTGCTTCCTCTACTCTCTCATGTACTCCCTGTACCCCCACTCTTTCCCAG
Source organism: Timema cristinae (assembly GCA_039000515.1). Classification (NCBI taxonomy): domain Eukaryota; kingdom Metazoa; phylum Arthropoda; class Insecta; order Phasmatodea; family Timematidae; genus Timema; species Timema cristinae. The sequence goes on from JBCFYV010011172.1 coordinate 66,086,830, forward strand.
ACAACTTAATTCCTATACTTGTTTCTCCTCATGACAGCTAACATGCTCCTCACAAACTTCATTCCCATGACCTCAACTTTCCTAGTCTATCTTACATTCATTGTCCATTTTTCTGCTGCATATAATACAATAGGTACAAAGTAAACCCAAAACAATACTTCCTTACACCTCAAGGGGACTTCTCTTTTCCATATAAGGTCTCTTATGCATCTATAAAACAGCTATCCCTGCTGTCCACTTTAATTAAATCCTTTTTTCTTCCATCTTTCTCCTCAATCAAACCTCCAAGATATTTTATGTTCTGTACTTTTCTCGGCTCTACTCCATCCAACCTTATAGCTCTATTAGGCATTGAAATCCACACTGATGATCCACAATTATTTTCTCTGCATATGAAGTCAATCTCATTAAAATTATTTTTGATAACACTTTATAGAATGTTGTTAATAAATTAAAAGTCCGGTAATCTGTGACCCGTAGCCCTCCCCCAACCACTCATCTTTTAGCCTAGCACCAGTGCCATTTTCCTTTTTTTTCCTTGGCATGTTTAAGTTACAACTATTAAAAAAACTACTATCCTTTGAGCGGATGTTAATTATGAAAGCACACCGTGTAATTTCATCTTTACCAACTTTCAATATAATAAACACAGTAATAATTAATGTTTATAGAATGTAATTGGGGTGTATATGTAGTGAGCAGCCAACCCCCCTTTAATCCTTTTCCACTTGATTATTTTCTTTATAATACTTGGTAACTGTGTGGTATTCTGCTTGAACAAAAATAATGTCAATCAAACTTATATTTATCATTCACTTTATACCTATACGACCTTAATTTTTATTAAAACCGTTAATTTAGAACATTTTTTCACCATCGTTTTCCAAGATAAATGCAATTTGTAAGCTTCAAAATGTTAAAGGTCAAATTTTGTTAGCTTTGACACTCACAGCGATTGGATAACTTTAAATATGTCGGCATTTGAGACTAAAGTGTGATGTTTTTTTCTTTCTTCCTAAACCTTTCTCTTCACCTAAATGCACTTTTAAATTTTAAATCAACCTTTATGTGAAAACAAATATCTTTTCAAATTTAAGTCACACTTAAAAAGTGATCATTGTACACTCCTATAATTTATATAACTAGTGTATTTATGTTAATTATTTAGGTAGCTTTAAGATTTAATATACATATTCAAAGAACATTAATAATGTTGCCTTTAAACAGAAAAACTTGGCAAATCAAACAAGTGTGACACATATTTAATCGCAAAGCTTGATTTAATGCAAATAATTTTTTTAGATATATCAGTCCACAGGGTGACCAAAAAGCTTGAACACACAGGTAATGCGGGTGAAACTAATTTTATTCCATAAATATGTTCAAAATATGCTTCAATGACTCGTCAATAAGTTTGTTTTAACTCATTTATAAGGTATTTTTTTTCTAAAGGACAGTTTAATAGTTTGATAAAAAAATATGATACTTAGGAAATTATAATTCAGCATTCACTTAATTTATTTTGAATTATAATGTCCTAAATATTATCATTTGTGTAAATTATCATATCCAATAAACAATAATATAGGCATGATTTTCTTGAAAAGGTTTGCAGAAACTTCCAATAGCCGACTAATCACTAACCAATGCATACAAGTTGATGGAGCATTCATTAGACATAAATAGTAACACACAAGTATATTCAATACCTGTTTACAGACTGTATGGTCACCTTTTGTATAATTTGTTTGCATGCTATTAATTACTGTGCATATTTATTTTCTAGTTAATGGTGGATCCTCAAGTGAAGTTGGACAGATGGGTGAAAAAACTTTTTAACATAAGACAAAAGGCATTACATGGAGAACCAATTAGTTAAGCTTAAAATAATTTTTACAATCAAGAAGTGTGGTGAAAATTGATTTATGTTATCATAAATTGACAATGTATACTTCAATTTCCTTACAAATAGCCTTTGAAGCACTTAAAAATATATTTTTAGTTGCATTGCTTGTTGAAATAATTTTTATTTGCTTTGTAGTTAATGAAAGTAGTTATAATACTGCCTTAAAGATGATTATATGGTTGGTTTTTTCATGACTAATCGAAATAATAAAAAATATTAGGGCTGGGATGATCATTCGGTTTTTTCTTTACAAGGTTACAAAGGCAATACGCTAAACATGCAAAATTTTAAATATAAACTATTTTTTGTTCATTAAACTATTAATAAGCTTAAATCATAATAAAAAACTTAAATAGGCAGTGGCAGCTATTTGAAAAAAGTGGAGGGGGAAGTACAAGTTATATAAGGGTTTTATACTGCTTTAATATAAATCCAAAATGGATAACTGTGAGAACAAATGATTAATAATTTATAATAATTCTTTCAAAACTAGCATAAAGTTATTCAAAGGTCAAAATTCATTTATTTAGATGGCTTACATAAAAAATAGCCGACAATGATTTTTTTTAGCCTCATCTCACTACCAGTTCAGGTTTTACAGATTAGGAAGGTCATATTTGGAAAAAGTGTATCCGCATTTGTGTTGAGGGGGAGTGGAAAAACATGTTGAAAAACCACCCTTGGCACACCTGAGCAAGATTTGAACCTCAATCTCAGTCATTGGCATTTTAGTTTACTGTGAGAGTAGCATCTTAAGACCATGTGACCAACAAAGCGAATAACATTATTATATATTTTTTAAATAATATACTTGAATGAAACTATAGTGATAAATGGCAAGATAAATATTTTAAAGCCATTAAATTTAGTTATTAGTTTATATTTATTAAATAAGTATTGGGCCTTCAAGTACTGTATTCAACTAGTGTTAAATTTTCCTGGTACTGTCTGCTCTTGATTGCAATCAAACCAACCATTTTTTCAATTCAAGACGAGACTATATAAAAGTATTGAGATGAGAAAATATCCTTTGAAAGAAAACAAATTTAGATAGTGTTTATTAAAGTAAATATCTAGTCTATAGAGTTCCTTTTCGGCATTTGAGCTAGCAGCGCTTGATTTAGACTGTTTTATGTATAGTTCATTCAAACACTTGAGATACCTAATACACATCTTAAATGCAATTATTAAAATAGTGATAGTTGAAATGAACACCCTTTATCATTTAATTTATAGTGTAGATTATAATGTCAAAGTTTGATGTTGAAAAACAATATTTATAACCAAAACCTTTCTTAATGAAGGCTGTTTTTTGTGGGGAGAACGGGAGGGGACATGCAGTCTCTTTTTGGGTCATTACAGTATTATTGGAAATAATAAATTCCCGGTTTGGTGTTTTAATTTCTCAAGGCCATTATCTGATTTTTAATTTATTTCTCAAACTTTCGAGGTTTTTTTTATTGAATTTTTGAGTATAAAAATTATCGAAACCATTTTATTTTGTTGTATTATAGTGCATAAATAATAAATGTATTATTTTCACACATTTATCTTGTAACTGGCCACTATGAATTATTATAACCTGAATGATAATTTTATAACCAAGAGAAAAATACATATACAAAATAGTATTTAAAAACTAAGCGTTTATGCACAATCCTATGAATAACAGTTTGTCACCCGAGAATGCAAGTGTTCTATGTCCAATTTTTCACTTTTGTGTAAAAGAGCATTGAAGTTTGACCTTGTGTATAAAACCATTGTTACTAGACGACAAGTCGAGTTTTTATCTTCTTAAGTAATTATATACTAATTTCAATTTCTCTGCAGGTGAATCACATGCGATTAACTAAACGTAAACAAATATTTAACAATTTTGGAAATAGAATACTTGTATTCTCGTGTGATGAGTTGTATTGAAATCATCAAATGTACACTCATATACATATGTGAAAATATGAAGGGAAGGCAACCTTTTAAAATTCCTTGTTTGTAAATAATGTTAAAGTGAACTAAAAAAAAAGTTAATTTCAATAATGTATAAAACACTTTTTTATTGTCAGTTTTTACTGCCAAAAGTGACAGCTGCTCAACATGAGTTTGAAGATAATATGATTTGGCATATGGATACATCAAAGTCGATCTGGTAACTTTTCTAATAAATCAAATAAGGTTATTCGTAGGGAAATGAGGGATTAGAAAATTTCCTGTAAAAATGAGTCACTTATCTTTTGGTATTTTTATTTTGTAAACACATTTTACATTTATGTATGTGTAAATAACCAAGACAAACCCTTAACTACAAATTAATATCAACCATATAGTCTTCTGATAATTATTGCTCATGAAAATAACTAATAAATGCTGAAAATTGTAACCTGATTTTTATATTAAACAAGTGTGGAACACAATCTTTAAATCTGAAAATTATCAAACTTATTTAAAATGTCTACTCTTAAAATTATAGTTTATAATACCTTATTATTATTGTGAACTTTTAATTATAACAATGAAATATTCTACAGACAATTCTATTTGACTAAGATATTTAAATTTAATCACTTTGTATAAGAACATTTAAAACTCTTAATTTCTTTCAATAAGTTATGTTTTAATAACTTGGAATTTTAAATATATATATAAACCGTATACCTATAACCTATATGACACAACAGTAACAAACAAAAAGTTATAAATTGATACATTTCAAAATCTAATTATACCTCAAAGTGCTCTGATCAGTCTTTCACTGATTTTGTGTAAATAATAGAAACATTTGTTTTTATTTATGTAATTTCAAACATGTCCAGCAATATAAATTCCAGTGAATACAATTCATATATATTTTTATATCAGAAAAATTAAAAAAAAATTATACAATTTCAGGAGTGTCCAACCCTGCCAAGTCATTTGGCATGTTGACTATGTCCACTTGGAAAATCTTGTCGCCGGCAAATACAGCAAAGGTAGCATCAGGCACACTTCTTTTATACACTAAAAACAAAATAATACAAGCTTTTATTTTCACATTTAAAATAAATAGAAAAATGTAGGTTACACAAAGTTTAGCTGGAAAAAAATATAGTATTTAAGTGAAAAGTAAATTCATAAACTATTTGCAGCTTTCTCAAATACTATTGTATCGAGAAGTTCAATAGACCAATTTGTTCTGAAAGGTTGACCAGCATAGTTGAAAAAGCCCAACCTAGTTGTGATTTATTAGCTTTAATTAAATGTATTATGTATATTATCCGATTATACCCAATATTTAAATATAATAATTTTTCGAGATCAACTTTAACATATTTTAAATTTAATAAAGTAAGAAACAGATTGATAAGAGACACATTAAAGAAAAACAATAACGCAGCAATGTATTTCTTGACAACAATACTTTATCATAGGCTAGCATGTTGAAGGAATATAAAGATGAGTGGGGCAAAGGAGACCATGCATCAAGTTACTGGTAAGCCAGCACCAGAATTAATTTGTTACTTTCGTTACAGGGAAAATAATGTGTGTCAAAATATTATATCAAAAGCAATATTAAATAAATACAAAGACAATGGTCAACAAAATTCTTCCAAAGGATATGTTTTATTCAATCATGAAAGTAAAAGCTCTGGTCTTAAATTCAATGTTTTGTTTTTTTAAATTTAAAGTAAGCAATAGCATTTTTGTTTTGATGCCTGAATATGTAAAGCGTCACACTCGCAATGAATTAAAGACTGGCAATAATGGGGAAATTGAAGTTCTATCACAGTTGGGTGTGTTGAGGGTGGGTTCCTAAATGGTTTTCCATTATCTCCACAAATGAAGTCACATTTAATCTAAATTCATCCTTACTCATCCCTAACCAACTAATGTTAGTACATAGGCGTATAACCCAAATGGCTAGTAGTATGTGGTTCTAAAAACATTTATTTAATCAAGTTTTTTTTACATATACATCCATTACTGTTTCCAGCCTATGGTCTGGGTGTTTTTTATTTACGCCATTTTTCCACTGCTGGCTTGCTAGTCCTGTCGCATGTATACCTTATAATCTAAGACTAGGACAGGCACAACATCCAGTCCCCGGTCATTAATTCATCAATGTGAAAGGGTAAACCCACATTTCACCAATGATAATTTTTTTTTTGGCCATGGCGGGAATCAAACCTGGGACCCTTATCTCAGTAGACACACACACACATATGACTAAGCTGAGGTGTCGGAAAATTAGTTAATCTAGTTTGTTTAGTTCAATTTCTAATCTATATATTACATATTTATTTAAATTAATCAAAGGGAAATCACATTGCTTTGTATATAAAATAAAGTGTTTTTTATTAATACAGCCAAGGTTTTTGGAAGAGGGTTGGATGAAATTTTAACAACCCTGCTGGTCAATGATCAGGATAATTGCAATTTATACTTGAATGTTCATGGTGGCTACAGACAGGGAAAACCTGGAAAAGTCAGGGAATTAAAAAATATGTCTAAAATATCCCATTAATTTTGCAACTAAACACTAAAACAAAAGTTAATAATACCTAAATAAAATAACATTTTAATTTTTAAAGTAACCGATAAAACCGTTTATGTTTAGTAGATACAAACTTTTTTAATATGTGATCAATAATAAATAACCAACAGTCATCATCCACCATTAAAACTGGAAAAAATAGTCAGGGAAAATTGAAAAATGATGCCTGGAAAAGTCAGGTAATTTTGTAAAATATGTTTTGTAGCCAACCTGATGTTGCTGTCTGTCAGTAATTTAAAGAAGAGAACCACTCTAAATAGCTTAGGGATATCCAAATTTCAAAACTTGTATGGGAAAGAACCAATATGCTATAGAGGAGTCTAATTTACAATATTTTTAGGGAGCATTCAATTTTCAAACATTTTCTAGGGTTGGGTACCCAAATCTGCCTTTGACTTGGAGGATTTTTTTAATATTTCATCATCCCCCCTCATACAAATAAAGTTCCACCACCACTGAGTGTAACACCTTTGTATGCATACTAATGTTAAACTTGCCTAATCTTTACCCATGACTGTGAACACATCACAAAAGGAATGATAACTTTCTGATCCATACCTTAAAAATCAATGTGTTAAGAATGTGTTTAATTCGATGACTGTACCTTGAATTATTATCCTTTTTTAGGGAAAAGCAGAAGGGGTCCTATCTGTGGTGACGAAGTCTCCCAAAAGGAGATGTTTAGGATTTTTTTTTTTTTAACAAAGACCCTTCTTGATATATTCTTGTGTCAATTGGAAAATTTTTGATATTTCTTTTATAGCTTGCAACAGTTTATATTATAAATGTATACATTCTTAGAATGTTATTTTAGGGTTTTTCACTCATATAAAATTGCGTATTTTTAAAAATTTCAAGTTTTTTAAGGGGTAAGAGTGTCACATTCTCAAAGATATTTTAGAAAAAAATAAAATAACAAACTTTAGTTTTGAAAAAATATAGCTCTTTTACTACTTATTGATGTTCGTCCTATCATAATAATACAAACTTAACATCCAGCCCAAGACAATTAATTTACCACTTAACTGAATGTATGATTGATATAATGAATCTTCTTTCAAATTAAACGAATCATTTATGTAAACCCTAAACTCAATGATAAATAAATTGTTGGCGACTTTTGACGTAAAATTCTTTAACTATTTACGGCCGCTCTATCTGTAATTCATGTCTTTATTTCCTGTTATCATTTACATTAACATCTCAATAGATTAAATATTGGATATAAAGATATCTGAAACAAACAAAGAAAAGTAAAAGTGCAATAGGGGGTTTATCAAGAGAGTCTGATAAGAAAACTGCTCAGTGCAATATTTGCCTGAAAAAATACAAGACTCCAACATATAGTGCTGAATTAAATAACCAAGCTATTAATAGTTGTAAATTAGGTTATAGAGAATGTTCTTCACCCATATTTTATATTGAGTATGATGGAAACGCAGAAATTAACGGCTACATATTATAAGCGCACAGTTAAGATAACACAGCTACTTTCAACTCGAGAGGGTTTTATGCTGTCAAAAGTACAATGACAACTGTATGAATGTGCATATCATGACAAATTATAAAGCCAAGTTATTATTGTGTTAGATTATAGTTAGCAGTTAAGCAGCATACTAGGTCTAATTACAAATGTATGAATGTGCATATCATGACAGATTATTAAGCCAAGTTATTATTATTGTTGTAGATTATAGTTAGCAGCATACTAGGTGTAATTAATTTTTTCCTCCTAATTCTTTGTCATTAAATAAATATGCAGAAGTGTAGAAAATGAAGCATCAATAAGAATTAAAAAACAAACATATGACATTGAAATATTGAAGGGTTTGTAAATCCGACACCTTAGCTCAGTTGGTAGCGTGTCTGCCTACTGAGCTAAGGGTCTCTGGTCCGATTCCCAGCATGGCCGAAAAATCATGGTTGGAATGTGGGTTTACCCTCTCAAGTTGATAAATTAACGGCCGGGACTAGATGTTGTGTCTCTTAGTCTTGTTAGATTAGAAATCATATGAAGCTATGACAGGCCTAGCAGGCTGGCAATGGAAAATATATGGTTTGAATGAAAAACTGTCCCAGCCCACAGGATGGAAACAGTAATTGATGTAAATAAAAAGGTCTGTAAGTATGTTATTTCCCTAAGGAGGTAGTACTCTCTACACCCAGGTAATTAAATGAATTTGCTCTTAAGATAACAAAATACTGTTTCTGAAATTATCCAGAAGCCTTAGTATGCAGTAAATTAAAAATAAAAAGTTTATTAAAACTGGCATGCCTCATATGTAAATAGCCACAAAGTGTACTTAATTGCTTTGTGGAAGAAAACCAATATATTAAAAATTGTTATATGGAGCAGCTTCATAAAGTGTGTGTGAAAATCAATAATACTCACCTCCGGTGACCACCTTCTCCAGCAAGTATGTGGGAGCATCTCTGCACTCTCGGGTAATATAGTAGCCAACATTCTTAAAGTCCGTTATGGCAGGAGTCACAACACGCATAGTCTCCCTAACCACATCGGTATTCACTTCGTAATAACCTGCAAACAGGTAGGTTCATAACTCAATTTATTCCTATTATTTTATTAAACTATTATAATTTTAAATAACTTTGAATAACAAATGCTCATATATTCTAAATACCTAGTTCAAATGGGGAAAATGTCAGGAAATTAGAAGACAGCCTTGAATTTTTTACTATGTACTACTTTTATTATGAATGCCCGGAACAAAATATGTTTCTTTTCATATTTAGTTGATAATTATAACAATAATAATATTAATAACAAAAAAATAGGTATTTGTAGAGATGGATCGAATCCACATTTCTCAAATCCAAATCTACATTTTATCTTCAAATCTCGAATCCGAATCTTAGCAAATTGTTAAAAAATTTAATGATTTAAAAATAGACCTACATTACACAATATAGGCCTAAACTGTAAATTAAGATTTATTTCAATCATGCTTTCAATTTTAATCAACCCCAACCACCTCTCGCAAAATAGAGGTTAAAATCCAGACAAATTAAACAATCTAGACTCATATTGTTTAAAAATTTGAATGTCTTAGTTATTTTTAAAAGTGTTATTAGAATGAGTTAGAACAGATTAGGCCTAGTTATCCTTTGATCATCTTTAATCATAATTGAAGGATTATAATTTATTTTAATAAGATAGCAAAAATAAAAATACAGATATTTTTAATGAAGACTAGAACAACATGCTTAACAATTAAACATACATTGGAAATAGTGAACTCTATAATGCCTAAGTATGTTTTATTATTATTTTATTATATATCCATTATCTATCTTCGCTTAGAAAGCAAGAAATATATTCGATTCTTGCGTTACATCGATTTCTGAGAATACATTCTATTTAAAACACAAACATATTTTCGACTCCAATATGTTCATTCTCATTTTATAGGGAGGACTACGTATGAATATTTTTACAATTACTTCAATAACATATTAAAAATAACTCTTAGTTAAAATCAATTTAAAATAAATAATGAATTAGCAAGTCATTATTTGATTCTTAAAACTCAAGAGCGCTTATGAAACCCAACAAAATGTCTAACTTAAGGATTGTATGCAATAAATTGAGGTTCTTTGCATTGTTTTAGATAATTAAAACCAGTTGGATAATAAGAATTAACAGTATCTTTATTTTAATCATCACTCTGGCGAATAAACATAATATACGTCATGGCGGCTGACTTTGTATCATGTGTAATGTGTTCTTATTTATGTTTTAAAAAAAAGCCGTAATTTGTTTTATTTTTTTAAAGTTTATTTGTAATTCTAGTTTTGATTTTCAGTTTTCGAAGAGTTTTGATGTGTTTATTAAAATATTTACAAGATTGTTCACGAGGTGAAAGTTTTAGAAGTGAACATGTGCCGAAACGGTCGAGTCCAAGTTTACCATAGAGGTGGGAGGGTACGGTACTAGGCACATAAGTTTTTCCACACCTAAGCTTTTTTTTTTAAATGATTTTATTCATCCTAATCTCTTTTGTCTGACAAAATAAAGATTATGTATTAAGTTGTGCTTTTCAAGTAGGTCAAAGTAATTTTTAAATTCAAAATATTATGCTTTATGAGATGAAAGATTTGACCATCAAATCCAGTAAAACACTGAATCCTCGAATCTCGAATACTTGTCAGGTTCATCTCTAGTTATTTGTTTTATTCCTAAAATAACAGGAAACATGAGGATTGGCTGTGAATGGCAGCTAATCCATTAATAAGTTTCACTTATTTTGACAGTTCTGAAAGAAATTTAACTTGTATTTCTTCTTCAAGTCTTATTACTCGTCTGGCTATCTGCATATTTAAAATAATAGGATAGGACTAAGGAAGGTAGAATTAGAGTAAATCCACATTTTTGTGTAGGGAAAGTAGGAAATCGCTGTGGGAAAATCAATCTAATACACATTACCAAGATTAAAATCCCAACCTGTCAACAAAAAACCAAACTAGACAAGACTGACACTTTGGGGTGCATGCCCATTGGTACGGATGTACAAACCATTGTTAAAATACAGAAAAATCATTCTTTTTTACAATGAAAATAAAATGTTTTAAAATTTGTATCAAGTTGATAAGATTATATTTTGGTAGCATCTTAGTACTTGTTTTGGTTGTCACCTATGTACTAATTACTCTGATGTGTTAGGTATTAGAAAGGTTAATTTAGAGGAAGTGTACCTGCATTTGATTGGAGGGAGAGTGGTAAACCATTTAGGGAAAACCACCCTAAGTACACTCAACTGGGATCAAATCCCAATTTCCTAGTCATTGGAAGTCTACTTTATTTATTCTCTTTTTCACACATTTGTCTACAATATTTAGCCATATCTAACATGGCTTATCCCCTTTTGATCCAAACACTATAACTTCATATATATGCATCATCACATTCTTTAATGGAACAAAATAAACAAATCCAAGAGCCTGGCTTTGCTTGTATCTTAATTCACACCTTGGACGGTTTGATATTAAACACTGTTGCTGATGGGGGGAACAGAAATCACTTTGGTTAGTAGTTCATGCTCTAATATCACAATTAATTATTACAAAGTACATCATTATATAAATATAATATAAGTGTAACAAATGAAGCACAGATAAAATAATTTATATTGAGATATTTAACGTGGACTTTCTGAACCGACTCACCAGCACATAAGGATTTCTATGAACGAGAGCGAAAGGGCCTACCAATTTTTCCTAGAAAGGTATTTTCACATATCTCCCAGGATTCTTTCAGATACCACAATCAACGTGGGACTGAGGGCTTTACTTCCCTACAAAGAAAGTGGTGCCATGAATTTTTATCGCTCAAGATAAATCTGTCGATCCTGGCTGGATTTGAACCTACAAACATAGAGTTCTGAGGCAAGCACTTTACCCCAAGTCCACCGAGGTCGACATGTTTTGTGTTTTTTATTTTACTTATGTTTAATTTTCTTCAATTTTATGTCATATTATATAACAGGGATGATCAATCTTTCTGGGTATCAGAGATAATTTTTATTTTAGAAAACTATTTTACTTATTGCCAGACACTTGCTGTCCAGTAATGAGTTGGTCATGTTTGCAAGTCATATGATGTAACTGCTGTCTACAAACACCCAATTAAATTATCAACAATTATGTGGTTTTGATCTTTTGTTTTTATTGTTTTCATGGCAAAAAAACTTTGATTCACATTAAAACATAGATCTGACAAATGCTATCAAATAAAATGCAAATTTTCAAATATTCATATACAATTCATCAGACAACAACCACTAGAACTCAGACAAATTATGGAAGTGAGTTCATTCACATGATTTGCTTTCATTTCTTTGAAAGCAAAAGTCATAAAGTCAAAGTCCTTCAACTGTGAATACCTTGTGAACCTATTTTCAAATCATACTATTGCTCTGCAGAACACTTTAAATGATCAAATGTTATAAATATATATTGACATCAATTCAACATAATCTTAAACCTTCTTTTATTAGAACATAACCATTCCTGTTAAGAATTCCAGTTTTACCCACTCCCACCATGTGAAAGCACCCTGATGACAGATGGTGTTTTACCAGAAAAAAACCTTACTGCCACGGACTTCTAAATTTAAATATACATTTTACGGGCGACGAATTGATAAACAAAGATTTGAGGACAGGACGACTAGGTCCAGTAGCCAACAAACTTCTAGTATAAAATTTACTTCTTGAGTTGATTTTTATACAGATTTTCTCGCTGATAGACTATATTCCGGTTATACATTTATGACATATATAGATATTTAATGTTTTAGCATTATTTATGGTAGTATAAAACAAACTATAGATAACTATCTCATACTTTAATGCTATATCTAGACAATACATTTGTTAACATGCAAGGAACATAATCTCTAAATTTAATTTTAATATTTATGTGCAGAATTGATGGTTGTTTTTTTTAGCCAAGTATTAAACTCCCCTAATTTTTTCCTATTTTCAAATAGAGATACTGAAATGTCAATGTGTTCACCAAAATAAAAAATTACCTAACTTTTCCAGGGCTTCCTTGACTATAGCCACAGATATAGGTTTAAACTCCCTCAAATAAAGGTTAGTTTTTTTAGTATAAGAGAGCTCTGAACCAACACAGATACTATAGTTATAAAGATTAGATTACAGACTATGGCCTATCATATAGAATAATTGACTTACCATCCCACATTTTCTTTATGAGATCAAACAAAGACCTAGGTGGCAAAACACGGTTCCTGTTCAAAGGCATCACAAAGCAACGCTGACCGTCTAGATCAATAATTCCGGTCTTGTTCTGGACACACAAAATGAAATGCATTTTTCATTAAAAACTTTCAGTAATGTACAAAGTTACCAATAACACAGGCCTAAAGCATATTCTCACAAACATACCGAGTTGAAGTCATGAATAAAACGTCCTCTACGGCCATCTCTGAAATCTGGTACATCAATCTTTTCAAAGTTCTCATTCTCAAGATCAATTTCAAATTTCTCCTCAAAGAACTCTGGTGGTATATTCTTATCTAGGTTGATTTCATCCAAGTTGCCAGAATTTGATAAGCTCTGCAAAAAAAGTAGGATAATTTAATTTTACAAAGAGCACCTACATTATAAATACAATTGTAAATGACTTATCTTATGCCAACCTCCAACCCCAGGCAGGAGATCCTTTTGATCTATTCGGTTTTGGGTAATATGTATATTATGTTTATAATAGAAATTAAAAAAAAATCCAATTGAGTCAGAAGGGAAGGATGATATATTTTGCAAATAAGAGGATTTCCAACTTTCCATCCACACCTAATACTCCTTGAGCCGAATAATGTTTACTCGTATCTCTTGCTAAGAATAGCAATCCTAATTATTCATAACTAAACCAGTTTGTATGTATATGTAATTCATAGCTTACTTAACTAAATTAAGTGTGTGGTTGTGTAGTTAGGAGAATTGGCGTTTGTGAGTTGGCAGCGATAGATACGGATAAAAAGTACTGTTGTTAAAAAAAAGATGAGCTTGAGAGAGACGCTTGGCTGGAGATTGCTCGTGAATGCTAGAGGTTGAAAATTAATCGTGTGGCAAGGAAAATATTGCTTGTGTTGAAATCTAACTATCTAAAGGAGCCCAAGAGTGTCCTTGATAAGGATTGGACGCATGTTCAGAGGTACCTAAACAATCGCTGGAAAGGTATCTGTTCTTGAGTTATTTGTATCGCTGGATTTGGACTGTGTGTAAATCCGTGCGCTGGGACCACCTAACGGACAGTTATATAAACAGATGGTCACAGTAATGACTGTTAGATTAATAAGAACTCAAGGGAATATGTAAGGGGTTGTGAGTGAATTGGGAGTCACAAAAGGCCAATTCAAAACACTTATGGTTTACTTAGGTTTTTTTTCCATGACTTTAAGGTTTTTTGGCCAATTATATTCTTTAATGAACTTGAACTTTTGTTGATAAAGTGCTCAGGCCTAGTAATAGTTTGTTTTAGGATGATTTATTGTCCATCACAATCATCACCTATTAGAGTAAATTGTAAGGGGGTAAAGTTTTGATTTGTGGGTAGATATAATAAATGTAAAAGTTTCTCCACAACATCTTTTTTTCTAACCAATAATTCAGAGTATACACAACATCACAAAATGTATTAAATATTAATTTTCTTTTATTTCTCTATGCCACTCTGACGTCACCCAGAGGTCTCGTAGAAATAGGCCAGTGCCTACCAGTATTGTACGGAGCAACATAGCCGAGGGCCTATATGTAATTTAACTATTAGAGGCCCACCCAATATTATAGAAATCGTACAAAATCAAATTTGAATAAATTCCGAATTTTAATTTTACTTGCAAATCCAAATCAAGATTAGTTAACTTTCCCACAAAGGTATGATTTTTTTTTAACTTCAATTTTAATTTTCTTACCATTAATATTTAAGCTCCTACAGAAAAGATACATTTTATATACATGATCTTTTTTTATAAAGTGAATTCACCTTCATTTAAATGGTTATTAGGTTTTTTCTATCGTTTTCAGATATATGTAAAAAAGGAATATAAAAAATGCAATTAAAAATAGACTTGTCTTTTGAATCTCGACTATTTTTAAGGATTCGAAGATTGGAAAAACCAATCCCCAATTAAAATGTCCTAAACAATTACACTATGGTGCTTGTTAACAACAATAAGGTAATTTTATCAATTTTTTTATTCCCAAAGATAGGATTTGTATATGTAAAAAATAAGGTATTTGCTTATAACAAATTGACAATTAGATGATTTTTTTCTAGATAATTCTTTAGTATTTTTAATATATTACAAAAACTTATATATGGATGACTAAATACAATGACATATTGGTCAGAACTGTCACCCTCTCTTTCACCGATTTAACACCCTTTATTAAAAACTCCATTCTTTCCTTCACCTCATGTGAGCCAGACTTGGTAGTCAAATGGTTTTAAAGAAAGAATTGAAATATAAATTTTCATGAAGTCAACATTTCTAGAAGCTGAAGGAATGAACAATTTAATTTGTTAATTTTTTGTGTAAGAGGTTGGTCAACTGATAAACTCACTCCAAAATAATAATCTGATTATATAAAATCAAAGAACAAAATATGTTAGCTTAATAAAAGCCAAAATACAAAAATACACATAACCAAAGATAAATAGAACAAGTACAATATAGTACAATATTACAACACATCATACCACTATACTGTTTCACTATGAGTATTATCACTATATACAGTACAGTTGGAGCATAATTATTTTTAAAAAACATACTCCCCTTGAGCCAGCCATTGTCCTTGAATTAATACTAACATCCAGAAAATTATTTTAGAAAAATCTTGAGAACATAATACTCATAACTGTAGCCTAACTAAAAAAATGTTGGGTCTGTTAAAAGACGCACCCTTAACACAAAGTTCTTGTTTAGTTTTGCCGAGAGGCTTTGTCATCATATTGGTAACCATTTCCGAGGTTGGCTATAAAGTAATATTAAACTTATTCTCTTCAATAAGTTCACCGAGAAACAGTATTTCCAGATAAACTAACGCTAGAAAACAGATGCCTTTTTTTCTGGGGACATAATGTCCACAGTGCTCAGGATACAATCCTTGATAAATTCCCCCTCAGAAAACGTCTTTGAAGCATGAACAATTTTTTTCTGATATTGCATAACTACATTTCACCGCAGCATCACTCACTTTTTTAACATTCAAAAACACAGTTTGCTGTAATTTAAGTCCTCTTATTAATTCTAGTTTGTTTTGACACACTAAACCCTTATATTTTCCATAGCAATTAATGTGCTTTGTTTTGTAGTGTCTTTTTGAATTGTACTCTTTTGTGACCGAAATATTTTGCTTACAAATCAAACATGTCGGTTTAGATTTAATTTCAACAAAAAAATAATCTCCCAATTTTCACTAAACACCCAAAATTCTTAATCAATTTTCCACTTACTCTTGGAAAACAACATTCTCACACAGTGAAGACTAAAATAAAACACACACACTGAACGCTGGAGAACCAAGACTATACTAGCAAAAATACAAGCATTACTGCCGCCAAGTCAGTGAAAAGAATGTTGGTAGTTTCCAGAAGAGGGGGTTGGTGTTGTTTAGTAGCTGTCAATCAATACTACCATACTTATAGCATCCTTTCACACTGGAAAAAATATAAAAGTATTCTTCCCAGAATTTTATGGACAGCCCAACTAAAAAGCAATAACTTGTGTTATTACACTGCCCACCTCCCTCCACCCTCTTCCCCTTACTGATTACTCCATAATGCCACCCAGCTCGAACACACTTACAATCTACAAACAATGGAAGGATTATAAAACCTCAGAAAAACCATAAAGTGGTCTTTGAAACAACAAGAAATAAACTGGGAAATATTTTTGGTTTATGTATTTAATCACAGGCTGAATAGTTTTATAAAGGTGTTGCAGATACACGGGCCGATCAACTCTATCTCGTGGGCCAGGAGTTTGCGACCTCTGTTTTAAACACTTTGATGTCTTTAAAGACTATTCTGTTGTAATGTTCTATTGTTAGAATAGTTACTTTATGTTCAGGCTATTAAGCTGGCATATTCACTTGAGCCTCTTTCTAATTACCTCTTGTTTCTTTTTAATGTTTAAAGACTTTGATGGTGCAGTCGCTTGTATGTTAGACCTATTAAGGGGACACTTACCACTTCTTGTATAACCTAATTTTACAAACAAAAATAATCTAAGGGCCTGGAAATAAACTTGTATTAAATACTTAAACTTTGTTATCATTAAAGTTGCATTTATTTGACTTGCTGTTTGTGTTTCTATAACAAACCTTGCCGAATAACTAAATTTGGTTTAATAGAAACTATAGAGGTTTCACACTCACCAATCTGGGCCCATAACCTTAAGGAGTGAACAATCTAACATGTTCTTTGTATGTGGAAGTGGTTGGTTGACTGATAAACTGTCCTCAACCATGGGAGAGTATATTGCCATAAGCGAAGGATCTAAGGAGGCTGTTTCTATCAAAAGTTTCTTAAGGGAAGTAATTAGTGATGTAATATCTCTAGTATTACATGGCTGGTATATAGTTTAAAAATGAGGTGGCCCAATGGCTATATAGATGGACTTCTTCAGTGATAACCAAATCATGCGCCAAAATGCTACTAACTCTTGCTGGGGATCGTAAACATACAAAACATTCATGTCCGTTTCTATTATGTTAGGGAACTTAATAAATGAGAATAAAATTAAGCTTTGTATCTACCAACCACCGAGATGGTGTACAATATGATGACTAAGCCTCACAAAAAAAAAACTTAACATGAATTTTTGGTTAAGAGTGCTGATCTGTTCAGAAAAAAAGGACTCTGGCATTGTGGCAGTGTGGCATTGTAATGATTCTATGAACAGATAAAAGTTAAATGTTTGCACTCTAGTACCACTATATTGAAGCAATCTCATATAATAATTTTGTGTTTCAAATAGCCATCCATATTCATGTTGATTAATTGTATTTTACTTTACATCTATTACTGTTTCCAACCAGTAGCCTGGGTCAGTTTTTTATTCAAGCCATATATTTTCCCACTTGGCTTGCTAGGCCTGTCGTAGCTTCATTACATTATTATCTAACTTAAGACTAGGACAGGCACTACATCCAGTCCCCAGCTGTTAATTTATCACTGTGAAAGGGTAAACCCACATATTACCCACGATACATTTTTCGGCCATGCCAGCAAATGAACCTGGGACCTTTAGCTCAGTAGACAGACATGCTACTGACTGAGCTAGGGTGCCAGATTGATTAATTGTATCAAAGTGTTAATCAGTGTCAATTGCCACCATAAAAGTGTATATTTTGCCAGAAAGATATCATAATATAAATCTTAGGAGCCACCACCACAGTTAATAGACAAGTGTAGCAAAACCTGTAGTTGAACAAGACAAGCTTGCATCAAATAATTTCAAATATTTTGGCATATCTCCACCTAGCAAATGAGCAACCTGCTTTTCCCAGACCTAACAACCAAAAGCTCTGTGCACATTTCTGCAAAGATTTTTTTTTGAAACCCAATCACCAGAATTTATCAAACTACTGCATATTATAATGAATTGTAGGTTGGAAATATAAAAAGTCTCAATATAATAATAATAATAATAATAATAATAGTCTTTATTTGGGCTTAGTTAAGGCCAGCAGCACCTTTTCTTACACTTAACACAATGTAAGCACTTTGGGCTTGCTGGATTTTAGAAAATATTAACTTGCCTTGAACATGTTGGAATCAGCCCAAGCAGAGTCGTGATGCTGACCTTGAGCATTTCTTTGTTCAGAATACAGTGTAGCCTTGGTTCCATCATATGGAATGCTACACCACCCACGGAAACGATGCATCTGCAAATGAATTAACTCTATTAGTGAGAAGTAATTTATGTGTGGAACAAGAGTTATTACATTATGTTCCCCAAAAATTGGATTGCTATATAAATCAATATGTCCATTCAAGATGGCAGTGAGAAATGTGTGTTCTATAGAAGTTCCCATCATAAAATCGCAATTTATTGTAAATACTTTTATTAAAATAAAAGAATTGAAAGTAATTAAAAGTTACTATAATACATAAATATTTTGAATGATCTAAGATGATGATGGTGACTAATCTCTCAAATACCTTGTTTGGCATGTGAAACAACATGGTTGGCAATAAGTATATGTCTGTCAGCTATGAATAAGAAATAGTACTATAAAAAATGCTGACAAACCATATGAAATACTTTATGTACACTCTATTTGTGTTCAATTGGTATCAAGTCGCTCAGCTCCAAACTTGCACTGGGCATTAGATTAGAAATATAAAACCTAGAATCCACTTAACCCTATTCAAGAAGACAACACAATGTTAAGTGAAGACCATAGCTAAGAAAATTTGTAAAACCAAGGGAACACTGAATTCTGTAACTAAGAGGATGTTTATAAGAATATCATAATTAAACTCAAGATGTCAAAACTTAGTTAAAAAAGAAATAATATTGTACAAGAGAAATACTATAGTCATAAAGATAAACCATACAGGGTACCTATCTCCTTGCTACATCTATCTTATAAATTGAATGGGGTATGTGTCAGGTGTGGCAATGCTATAGGTATGGTTTATCTTTATGACTGTCTCTAAAAATATTCCAAAATCAACAACTTAGAAATAAATAATGTGCCGTAAGCCAACATTGAAGATTTTTTAACTATTATGCTAAAACTTTCTGCCATAGTGTGTCACAACAAATAACTGAATTGAAGTCATGTCTGCCCTACTACAAACAATGACAAGCAATATTTCCAGCATTTTCAACCGATTAAAAAAAATGAAACACTTAAATCTAGAAAAAACATAGCAAGCGACATGAATGACCTACCAGGACTGCCAAGTGTAATATATGTGAACTACAATCGTGTGTTTTTTGCTACACTACTGTGCTAAAAATGAGAAAGGTTTGACTTATATTATGTGTACCAAAATGTGCATGAAAAGAGTGTAAAATCACCTTTAGTACACCCAAATGAGACTCAAACTATGACCTCCATGTCATAGGCAGTCTAGTCTATTGTGAGAGTGATGCATTAAATCATTTGATGACTGAAGCGTGTAGCATCGTGATTCTCAAATAAAAACAATTTCCCAAACTAAAGGAAAGCAGTGCCAACTTAAAAAAAAATACCCTGTATATCGATCCTAAAAAAACTTTTTTTTTTCAAAGAAAACAACAAAAAACAGGTTTTTATTTATTGATCTCATCTGAAAGCATGTTTTATATATGCTGAAAGCATGTTTTATATATGTTTAAATATATATCACTTTAATTTGAGTACAATACATATTTTTTTTAAATTACATTTTCAAACAGAAAATTGTATTTTTAGCACTCAACCTTAGTATGAAATTTGCGATCCCTGATTTTATTAGATCCGAGCTTGATTATGAATTGGACTATAAGGATGATTTACGTAATAATTGTAAAAAAGGAATTTAGAATATTTTAAATTCTTTGTAGATGGAGATTCTTAGAGATATATTAATGTAGTTCACCCTTGTCCTTACAAAGGTAAATTATTGAACAAAATGAAGTGTATAGGATAGTGTCAGAAGAGATTAAGAATTTCTCAAATAAATTTTAGGGAAAATAATGTCTGATCGGTATCGTGATTGGTAAGATGCAAAATTATTTAGTCTTCGCTCTAAGTGCTAGCACCAGCAGTATTAAATGTCAAAGGCAATGTGGGCAATTATCTTTATTCTTTAATCTATCGGCAAGATATAAGGTCAAAAACATACAATAGATCTCTTGATGTAGCTCGAGCTATAAAAACCAATATTCAGAAGAATGACTGTTGCAGATATATGTATTTTTAAAATGATTGTGTGGAAAGCTCTAGAACCATTATGAGTCACTCAAATGAATGATTTATCGTTAATGTCCCAAAAAAAACATAAAAAAAGCTCTATCTGCACTGAAATTACTAGTAATAAATGCTATTTGCCATTTCAATTGTGGAAGTAAAATATAAGCTGAGGTAGGCCTAACCCAGAGAAAGAATACTATACCTAGCAGCTACAAATTAGCGGGACAAAATAATTTGTCATATGAGAGATAAATATGTGCAAAGATTATAGCATAACAGAGCAGAACTAACACAATATTTCAAAGAGGATGAAATAAAAATAAAGAAAAAATACCCCTGAGGAAAGTAAAATGTAACAAATTGAAGGCTTTTGAAAAAAGAATAGAAAGTTACTGTTCTCAATGTGACACAACTCTGTGTTATAGTTTTTTTAACATTTTTTTGGTACTTAAATCTAAATTAAGTACATTTACAAACAAAATAATAATTTGATTCACATATCAATTTAAAGATAAGTCTTGTACCTATTCAACAAACTAAAAATAATCCTAAAAAATTTAAATAAAAACAATAATTATAATAAAATTTTATCAATTTGATGTTTAAAATTTTAATTACAATGCTAATACGATATACATATACATATATATATATAAAAATTTGATTTTAGCACAAAACATACATTTCATGACATCATTTCTATGAAAAATTCAATATCCTTAAATTTGAAAATCAATAACGCACATTTGTTTTATCACCTCATCTTACTACCTGTTCAGGTTATAGACATGATTACTTTAATAGGGTAGCCTATTGATGAGAAAGAAAGCATTTTAAAGGTAGTCTGCTCGCATTTGAATGAAAGAGAGGTTGAAATCATTTAGGAAAAACCACCCTCAGTAGACTTGATCATGATTTGAACCTTGATCTCTCCTTAATCAACAGGCCAGTCTAATACAAGTGTGACACCTTAGACCATTCAGCCACTAAGCAGATTATCATACAATTTTCTTTGTATTCAAAATAAATGTTTAATTTTTTTTCATTTATTTGGGGTATTTAACATGCACTTTCTGAACCGACTGATTATATCAGCACATGACTTGTTAACTAACTTACATAATCTAGAACAGACAAAACATCCAGCCCCCAGCCGTTAATTCATCATTGTGAAAGGGCAAATCCACATTTCACCAGAGATAAATTTTTCAGCCATGCAAGGAATCGCACCCAGGACCCTTAGCTCAATAGACAAACATAGTATCAACTGAGCTAAGGTGTTGGACAAACAAAATAAATTAAGTGGATTTTAATGGGAGTTTTTAAGTGGACATAACCCAAGGTTTTTTTGGGGGGAAATGGTAAATTTATAAAAAAAAAACTGCTAGTGTGTCAAACATCTGCACTATACTGACACTTATTTAATAAAGAGTACCCACCATTATAGCATTAGATGTTTGAGGAAATAAAAGAGAAGAGTGTAAAATAATAAGTATAAACTATTTTGTTATTGGCATCTCACCTGAGCACGAGCAAACTGCCGATATAGGTACACGCCACCAATGATCCCTATAGTCATGACAAGAAGAGCCGTCAGGAACAAGCAAACGGTGGTGGCAGTCGTCACTCTGCGGGCACGAGTTCTTAGGACTAGATATTGAGGCTCAGGTTCTGCTGTGGCCTCAATGTCCACCTTGGTTGGCTTCAAACACAATAACATCAGTGATAGTGACAGTAGTGCAGGAAAATAGGTTATACATGAAGTAAGATCAGCAATTATCGCTAAACAATACTGTTACACGCATTTCCCTTTGATCAAATAATTACCTTACAGTTCATTCACAAAAATATACAAATATATTACCGTTTTCATCTATTTTGTTTTAAAGAATTTTTCCATTTTAGGGAAAATTCTTTATACATTTGTTGTCTGTGTTCCCCATTATAAATGTTGAGCTAGTAAAGATATTTTGACCAATCTTAGAAAACAATGATATGCACCAATCAATAAACCTTAATCATTTTTATTTATACTTTCCATCATTTTGAGCATCGACATATTAAGCTTTGAAAACAGTTGTGATTATCTTTGCCTTTTATAATAAAAATAAAATAATATTTACCAAACAAAACTAACACAAAAAATCAAGTACAATTATGGCTTACAAAGTTGAGAGTCGAATAAAAAAAGAATGATTGTATAAAAATAAAAATCTAAGCTTGGAATAAATTATTTTAAGAGAGTGGACAAAATTTTGAAAGAAATGAGTTTGGTATATATCAATTTTGATCACAAAGCCATCCTATTGTGGACAGTATTAATAGAGATTGAGTTTCTTCACTACATTGGTTATTAGCAGTGCCAATGCTATTCACAAATGAACAATCTTTCTAATTGTTAATGGTACAGTAATTTTGGTTATTGTAAACAATAAGTTTACATTTTAAATATGCTTAAAATGATTATTAGTAACAGGAAAATTACAATGAACTTGGATCAATATTTTTAAGATGTGCATAGTAAACTTTTGTAGTAAGCTATTTACATACCTTCAACAAATTACCCTCTTTATTGGGTTATTCCTCCTCCCCAATTGCACAGTTTACATAATAATCATATTAAGCTATCGGGCCCAAAGTATATATTAAAAATGTGAGTAGGCCTACAAACAAAACCTTGTATATATAGTCAATTTGTCATCTAGGTGTGTTGGTTGATAAGTGACACATAGCAAAAGTTACCAGATCTACTCTAATGTATCCATTCGCCAAGCCATATGATCTGCAAGACCATTTAATGATTTTTTTGACACTTTTAGCAGTCAAAACTTTCAGCACAATTTATTTAAAAATGTGTTTTTCTTTTAACTGTTTTTACATCTCCTGCTGGCTGTCAATTACCACTACTCCTATAGCAAATCAATTTGACTTTTGTTTTCTTACCTACGGCACCCTGAGTAAACAACACCTGTAAACTAATGATTAGGCCCGTTGAATGAAGCACACCAAAATCAATACTTGAAAGCATTTTCAAAATTAGAATTATTACTTTTTTGCTATTATAGATGGCATGTTAAGCATCAAGAACAGGTATTTTAGTTAAATTAATATCTAATCAAGACTTAATTGGGTTTTAATTTGTGTCATAAAATTAACAAAATTGAAATTTTCAGAGGCTTGTAAAGTATAAAGGGCTTAGAAGCACAAACTGATGAAAAAATAATTATGTGTAGTGCTGTAGCTTGCAGCCTTAGATAATCTAGAGCAGGGGTTTCCAACTTGTAAGGGCTCGAGGGCCACAGTGGAAGCCTTAGGCATGATTGCGGGCCGCACTTTAATAATAGGCCAATTTTCGTATAACTCTGCAAATAGAACAGAGGTACCAGTATGAAATAATATGTATTGTTTTATTGAAACAAAGGCTTAATCATTTTATTTGCTTAAAACACTATTTTACAATTGCATAAAAGAGTGAAATTAAAAATAAACAAAAACTATTATACCAAAAGCAATTGAATTTTGAAGAAGAGCAACAATGTCAGTTTATTTGATTTAATATTTGACAAATGGCACCCAAAAAAAACTAATCCAAAGTTAAACTGAAATTAATAATATATTCAAAATAAAACTTAAAAAAGGACAATTTAGTGGGAGTATTGTGATCGATCAGCTGCCTCTACCAATGAACGAATGTCCACCTCCAGCTCTGTTGTTGCTAATCTCAAAAGATGCAGCAAGGAAGAATCTGCAAGTCGACTTCTGTACTGATTTTTAATGAATTTCATAGAAGAAAAAACACTTTCACATATGTACGTGCTCCCAAACATTGAAGTCATTTTTAGTCCACATTGTCTTAAGTTTGGGTATTTTTCTTTCGCTGGATAGCAGTTTAAAAAAATGTGATTCCTTTTCTTGTCTGGTCTGTAGGAACGTATCGGCTTGTAGATCGCACAGTTCAAGTTGTAGGTGTGGTTCTTGTTCCTTGATTGTAACACCAAGAGGATTCATGTAAGGCTGTACACTGCTTTTCAGTGTTTCAGTTTCCTTGAATCGTGTGTTGAATTCTTCAATGATCTCTTGAATGTGTGAACTGAGATCTGAAAAATCTACATTTTCCTGATCTTTTGACGCCACTAATTGTAGACAGCAAGGGAAATGTGTCAACTCATTGTTTTCCAAAGAACGTTTGAAAATATTTAACTTATTTCGAAATCCATTTACAATTCCCACCATATCTGATACGACCTGGTTTCTTCCTTGAAGACTCAGGTTTAAGGTGTTAAGGTGATTTATCATGTCTGTTAGGAAAGCTAACTGCTTTAAAAATTCTGGGCTTTGAATTTCTTCTTCTAGTTCTGTGGTATCAGACGAGACAAACTTATTAAGGAATTCAGGGATTTCCTTGCGAATAGCAAAAAACCGTTCAAGGCACTTTCCTGCACTCAGACACCTTACATGGTTGTACAGCAGCAAGTCTCCATATTCTGCCTCAATTTCCAGCAAAAACTGCTTTAGTTGTCTATGCAAAAGGGCTCGATTTCCACCTCTTTAACATATTAATAATTTTAACCACAAATTTAAAAACTTCCGTTTTCTTAATTGATTTCCCACATAACGCTCCCTGGTGAATAAGACAGTGGATCATAGGACACGTTACGCCATTTTCTTTTAGCAATCCCGTTAGACCTGTCTTCTCCCCTGTCATTGCTGGCGCTCCGTCTGTCACAATGGTTGAACATTTACTGAAGCCTCCAACTCTGTCGACAGTTTTTTTTAAAGCATCATAAATGTCCCTCCCTTTTGTTGTTCCTTGAAGAGAACAGACATCAAATAGCTCCTCTTTACTGCTGAAATCTTCGAAGGTGGTGCGTATAAATATTAATAGCTGACTGATATCTGACTGGTCAGTGCTTTCATCAAGGCATAGCGAGAAATGCATGCTTTCTTTAACCAATCTAATCAGTGATTTTTCTACTTGTTCTCCCATATCAATGACCCTTCTCTGTACAGTTTGGTTGGAAAGTGGCACTGATTCAAATTTCTCAGCCATTTTAGCATCTCCAAAAGCCTTTGCCATTTCCTTAGCACACTTTTTAACCAGACTGCCTTCAGTGAAGGGTTTTTTCGCCTTTGCAAGTTCAAGCGACACCGCGTAGGAGGCGTACAGAGAAGATGACTGATTTTGTAAGACTTTAATAAACATACCTGTTTGCTGTCTTAATTTCTTTTTGAAGTCTGCAACTAGTGTGTGTCGAGCTTCTTCCTTATATGTTGCATACTTGTCCTCATACATTGTTGAGTAGTGTCGTTTAACATTGTACTCTTTTGGTACAGACACAATTTGCATGCATACCAAACACTGAAGCTTCCCACTGTTGTTAGTAATTAAATAGTCACTCTCCCAGCTTTCCTTGTAAATTCTGTTTTCATTTTCAATTTTGCGTTTCTTTGAGTTTCCGCTAATTTTTATTCACGTAAAAGACACAAGCAACGGTACACTTTACACTCAACACAAAACAAAGCCTTCAAAATGGACAGTAACTTGTGAAACTTCACTACACGTCAAGCAAACGCGACTGAGCCAGAGTGGAGACGAGAGGAGTAGCCAGCAAGCCTTACCGGGTGAGTCTATTGTTACGGGAGTGAAGGGGAGAGAGGTCAGTAGAAGGGCCCAACTACTTTTGCTGGGTCCTGCACTGTGCGATGTAGTGCGTAACTTGTAGAACGGCTGACTATTATTTCTTTATCAACTTCATTTGCTCATTTTTGCCTTATGAATATTAATACATTTTTTGAAGAGCTATGAAATATTTTTCGTAACTTTTCTTGAGATTAAAAAAAAAATTCTCAAAATGATTTGCGGGCCGCAAAATTGGTCTCACGGGCCGCCAGTTGAAAACCCCTGATCTAGAGCATGCAAGGATGATATAAGCTTAAGAACTCTGTCAATTGTTCTGAGTCAGCAGTTATGGACTCATACCAGTGAGTCAGCAGTTATGTACTCATACCAGGTCATGTTTTCAAAAACATAGATGTTTTTGCCCATTAGTATAACATAAAGTATTGGCAAAACTAGTAGCTTAGATATATAACTGCAAGTTTTTGGACCTTTAAATGATGCAGGGGGAGGGGACAGTTTTTGAGGGGCTTAAGTGCTCTACATATTCAGCTACCAAGTTACAGTAAATTGTCCGGAGAATATCCTCTAGCTTAAATCCATGTTCAGTATGAAAGAGGATGCCCTAACCCATCTTGAAAGTTTGAGAGAGACAACAACTGTGCAATGCCGAGCAACCCTGTGTTCAAGACCAGTTAAGAGTTATAACACTGAAGATAGAGCAGGGCACGAAACTGCTGATTAGGAACATTGATATAACAAGGACCTTTTTTTAAAGCTTTTTCAACTAGTTCTAAGACCTAAATCATATTTACACAATTGTATAGTAGTAATTGATTTATTTCAATAAACAATATCAAAACGAATCCCACAATTATATTTACCACTGGCTACTCATCCCGCTAAGCTATCCCGACAAGTAAGCCAACAGGTTGGGGGGAGTAGCAAAAGCAAAACTGACGTTGAGGTTTTAAGGCCGCCATTTTTCACTCTTTTGCCCCTAATTTGTTTTGCCATAAAGGTTGAAACATTTGTTAAAACTATATCCTATTTCAAGATCTAATTTATCCAAAGAAGTAGCTGCTAATTTTTTTTTAACTTTGTAGTCCTACATTACAAAATCTGTGTCTTATTTTATGGTTCAAACTGGTTTCCAAATAACGGGCTATATATGTGGTGAAAAAACAAGAATGAAAAAACACTTTTATACATATTAAATAGCTACACACCTACCATACTGTTTATTTCAATAAAATTGTGTTTTTATGCTAACTTTTTTCTTTTAGCATTAGTCTTACTACGTCTTTGATTATGTACTAATTACACTACTGGTTTTAAGAATGATAAAGGTTATATTTATGACTCATTCTCAAATTGAGATACAAATAGGAAATCCAAAAATAAAAAATTCAGGAAAATAAAATGTATTGCCTTATTATTCAATATTTATTAAAGAATTAAGTAATAATACCAGCAGAGCTTGATTTTACAATTTTCTCATTTTTTTAAAGTCTTACCAAAGTGACTACTCATAGTCCATCACTTCGCTAACAGTGTTTCAGATGCATATAAATATGTCACAAGCTCTAAAATACATATAACATATGTATTTGTACTAAGTATACCATATTTTATCAACAATAATATAAGAAATGATATGTTTTTCTTAATTTATTGGAATTAGGATTTTGTGTGAAGACAGTGATATTAAATTTTCCAAAATTCAAAGAAAATTATTTTTGCATTTCTCATTTTTATTTAAGTTTTTAATAGCTCAAATGCTGATAATAAATAATAATTTTTTATTAAGACTGTTAATGAGAAATAAGTGGTTTTATTTTATTGTTGTTAGCATGGTGAGGTGATGTTTGAAAAAACAGGATTTACATTGAAAATTTCGCTTTACTAACGTGAGCTACGTGGCTAGATCATCAGTTTCATCATCTAACTGACGTTAGCCAGGTGATTACACAATTTTTGTCACTAAGAAACGTTAGCGAAGTGGAGTGGTTTTTGGCGGACTTTAAGTTTCATAGCCATAATAGGTATAAGTATAAAGTGGCAAACAAGCAATGAGGTTAGTTCTAGCCTCCATTTACTGGTATTGGCTTAGTTATTTCAAAAACTCTAAATGTTATTTACGTTAGCGAAGTGATTTGCAATTAACATACTATATACTATTTACCTGAATTATGTCAAATAAACTTTTTAACTAATGAAATATTATTATTAGCACCGCGTCTTACTACCCGTTCGGGTTATACGCACTTACGCTAATGTGTAATGGTAGGGTGATTGTGAGATGAAATGGAGGACCTACAGTTTAACGTGGAATCCGAACCACGGTGGAGGCCTGGCATTCCCCACATTCACAAGATGTCTTGTCAGAGGTGAAGGAAGAGTTTGGTAATCAGATAAATCTGTGCCGGGACCGAGGATTGAACCCCGGCCGCCAGCACAGAAGTCTGACACCTTACCCCTAGACCACCAGGTCACCAACTAATGAAATAACAAGAACTAGTTAGTAGAGGACAACAAGACACTACAGTTAATTGGGGAAAGCTGAGCATTCTGTAAGGTTTTAGTGCCAAATTCAAAATATCGTGTCCGTCCAGTGTGCTACTTGGGGATACACAAACATTGATCAAAATGTTGAAATTCATGAATAATTTATTGAAATGAATTCTTCAGATTAAAATAACAGTATTATGGGAGTATTTTAGCGTGGCTATGTATTTTTTAATCTTTTTCTTTATTTTTGTTGAGAACGTCAAACTTCGAAATTCAAAGAGGGGGGGGGGGAGATTATTGAGGTTATGAAAGGGTATTTTAATAATCATTGAGACTTTTAATAATCATTTGTTATAGGCAGGAGACATAAATTGTCCCTAAATTTGAGAATGACCCTTATAGAAAGTGTACTCACATTTGCATGGAAAACCATTTTGGGGAAAAAAAACTCTGCCTACACCTGACCAAGATTCTAACCTCTATTGCCACGTCATTGGCAGTCTAGTCTGTGAGAGTAGCAAATATATTTTTTTAAAGCTAAGTGCATAGCCAGTAGTCTACTTATCCAGAGTTTATTTGAAATTAGACTTACTGTACCCTTTTTTAACTCAAAAATTACTTCTATCTGAGGTAATGATCATAAATTCTTTAATAATGTCCACACACTCAAGGAGAAAATTATATAAATATAAAATTAGCAAACTAGTGCCAAATAGATTAGTTCAAGGAATATTATGTTATTAGAATAATTGCTTCAAGATGCACACAAACATTGGACACATTGATTGATGCTTGATAACTTTGATTCAATGAAAACTATCTGTAGCAAGGTGGGGGTGAGCCTTATGATAAGAGAAGTATATGCAAGATATCTGGTCATCCCCACTAACTGTTAGTGAGTTAAGTCCCCACAGAAAATTAAGAATATTTTCATAGCTTGTTACATTTATTGTGAAATACACCTCAGAATATACATTTTATTTAATTAGACCCAACTGAAATTTTAAAGGTAATTTTTATAAACATCAAGTTACTGTTATACAACTTTATAAACTAGATCCTAATCAGTCAGCAGATTCTATTTTTCACTCCTTTGAGTTTCACAAGAATAACCATCTTTTTTCCTTCAGAACAGTGTACTTTTTTATACTCCCCTGTATGCGCCTCCAAAATGTTTTGCATACCTTGAATACACCATAAGCCTGTTCCCAAACATCAAGTTGCAATATCTCTAAACACAAATTCCTATGCGGAGGACAAAATTAAACCATACCAATAAGGCAATTTTTTTTATCTAAGAAAACTCAAAAATCACACTATGTTATTAGCATTACAGCACACTCACAACATTGCGGGGAATTCAATGATAGTAAATCCAAGGTTATTAAAAACTTTGTTATAGTAAAAAAAAAATGCAAAATCAAACTCACCTAAGTGACAAAAACAAATATAGGCTAGTTGAACAATCTGTAAAATTGCATGACATTCTTTTACATATTTACATTCTTCTATGATAAAGGTGATTTCTTTAGCACAGTTAAATATAACTATTTTACATAATTAAATATGAGTGTGTATGGATGCTAAGATCGTAAAAATTATTAAATTAACCATATTATGACACACAAGAAAATCTCATTGTGTAGATTCTCAGAAATTTTCTGCTCGCTTAACACAAAACTTTTACAAATACGGCATAGACCAAAATTTATTAACTAGGTAAAGGTTAACTTAATTAACAATTAAAATGCTTTAACTTTTCTTTTATTAAACTCAACCAATTGCTCAAGTCCTAATAGAGGTAAGATAAGAAGCTAACATTTTGAAAATTATAGAACGAAAGTTTTATAAAAATGATTCTTAGACAAAAGTGATGATAAATGTCAATTTTTAAACAAACATCATGGTTTATTAACTCTTCAAACTTTAATAATAATCTCGTAAAATAATATTTTGATGCCATTTTATTCATGTAATCACAAAGAGGGTGTTTCCTGGTAAATAAGTTCAATTTTATGTACTAACCAAAGGTTGAAGATGTTCATTTTCCACCAATGGTTCTTCTAATTTGTCCGACTTCTTGTCTGTGATAGGTTTTGTTATAATTGTCATTTTAGTTAAAAGAATAAATACAAATTAAACTGTACTACGTTTTAATAACAATAGACACCATAGAAATCAATGACAGTGACAGCGAAGTTCCGAAATATAGTCTTATCAAAATAGCGCTAGTGTGTAAAACAATTGAGTATCATTAAATAATTATTCATAAAATATTCTTAAATACTAATTTGATTGCGTTTTCTATGTCCTTGCTAATGATAAAATTTATTTATGCTTTATCTTGATGCTAAAATCCTTTGATTAAATGCATTTCTTTAAAAATTTTGTTCATACATTTTTTTTGATTTGCAAAATTTAATATTTGTTACACACGAAGGAAAGTGAATTTGTGAAGGTGTTCACTGTTCAGTGCTGATTTCATGAAACCCCGGTGAGGGTGGAAGAGGTTGTTTTGGAAAATAAATTATTTATATCTATGCATTTAAGGATAATATGTCAAGTCTGAAAATTGGTAAGAAATTTACATTCAACGAAATGAATACACTACCATAAATGTGAATCTATGTGTAATGTTGGTTGATTGTTCATAGTGGAAGTAATGTTTTTGACATAAGGAGTTGTTCATTGCTGCATTAAAATTTACTCATTGCTTTTAAATTAACACTATAATTTCCTTTACTTCCTAAATTATTTAATTTGCAGGAATTCGATTTAACCTATAATATTTTTAGTCCTCTTTCACAAAATACTACATAGACCTTGAGGTTATAAGAATAATTTCTTGGCTGATAGTAAACTAATTTTTTTCACACATCTCCCCAAAAAACTTAAGTTAATGCATTTAATATTAAATCATGTACTCGTTTGATTAATAAATATTATTATATACACATGGAAATGATTACTTTGAATGTTAACCAAACCACATAGGGCCTCATAGCAAAAATATTATTATTATTATTATTATTATTATTATTATTAGCACCGCGTCTTACTACCCATTCGGGTTATACGCACTTACGCTAATGTGTAATGGTAGGGTGATTGTGAGATGAAATGAAGGACCTACAGTTTAACGTGTAATCCGAACCACGGTGGTGGCCTGGCATTCCACACATTCACAAGATGTCTTGTCAGAGGTGTAGGAAGGTTTTGGAAATCAGATAAATCTGTGCTGGGACCGAGGATTGAACCCCGGCCGCCAGCACAGAAGTCTGACACCTTACCCCTAGACCACCAGGTCACCGACAAAAATAATATTAATAATATTTTATCACCTCGTCTCACTACCCGTTCGGGTTATACACTTTAAGTACTAATTACGTTAATGGATTTAGGAATTGGGAAGGTTGAATTAGATGAAGTGAACCAGCATTTGCGTGGAGGGAGAGTGGAAAACCGTTTAAGAAAAACCACCCGTAGTTCACCCGACCGAGATTCGATCTCCCCGTCCTCAGCAGTCGAGCTCAACACGACAAGCGCTTTAGCCAACTACGCCACCGAGGTTGGCATAACAAAAATGTTTAGCTAATTTTCAATATTTAAAATTAGAGAGAAAGCCCAATCTAATGATGATTTTCTGTATTGGACCCATTAAAAAACACCAGCTTACATAGCAGCAATAATTTATCATTTTATTCTGTATACTAAGAACTACATCTAACTTTATACTTGGTACAGGTTGTAATTTTGTTTAATTTTATTTTCTGTACATTTTAAGTCTTATAATTCCACACGATGGGTGAACCTAATATGCATAGTTTACATCACAAACATAGTTTAATTCAATTCACTGGGTTGGAAACAAATTAAATTACCAACAATCTTTGATAAACTAAGTTAATGTAGGTAATTCCTAAAAGCTAGATTATATTGGTGTTCCGATGGCCGCTTGGTTTAAGGTGCTACTCTCGCAGTAGACTAGACTGCTGATGAAAGGAAGGCCAAGGTTTGAATCTCGGTCGGGTGTAGGCTTACTGAGGGTGATTTTACACTTACTGTCCACACAAATGTGGGTACACTTCCTCTAAATATAACCTTCCTAATACATAATACTATTTGCAAAATTGGTAGGCCTACATAAGCGTATAACCCGAACGGGTAGTAAGACACTCTACTAATTATTTTTTTCTGTATAATTTACTTAACACTAGTTTTTCCAGTCTATTTTTATTGTTAAGTTACTTTACATTCATAGATTATTTTTTTCAAACCAAGTTGATTAAATTTAACTAAGTATGTACAGTAGGCCTTAGATTAAACATGAATGTCAACACTAAAATTCAAGGTATAACCAAGCAAAATAAAAGTGGTTTGGAAAAGCACCATTTGTCCTATAATCAACAGATTTAAAAATTCCAATAGGCTCACTGTAATAAACTTTTCTGTATTATGCCTAAAATAAAGTAGCCTAGTTACCCTAGTTGTGGATGTTTGTCTATGATTAATGGTAGTCCATAAATGTTTCATTAACAAGTTTAATTACCTGACTTTATAATGGAATGTTCAACTGTTCATAGCTTGCTTCATCATATATTTCTTTTACATTAACATATGTTTGTGAATGCTTCAATGTATCTTTTCTGAGTATGCAAGTTAGAACAATTAGTTTGATATTTTATAACTTTTTCCATCTTTTGTTGTCTTATTTTTATTTTTATTGAGTTTTTTTTTGTATCTTGTTTGTTGTAGTTTTGATTGAGTAAACAGATCTTGGTTTTCTCTCAAGCGGGATGGACCGCAGCATGCGTTGTCCGTTCGGCTTGGCTTGTAGCCATTAAAAGTAGCGTACATTTGTGGCATGGGAGAAATGTTGGAGGCTCGATCACTTCGTGTGGATAGAGAACCTCCTGGCAAGTTTGTTGTTCGTCCCCCGCCCCATCACATGGCAGCAATGAGACACGGTATGATCATTTATAAATACACTCCACTAACAAGTTTTGGAATATTGTACCTTTTATTTTTAAAGTAAGTGTTCTGTACACTAGGCCTATTTGTTTTGCACTTTTATATAAAAGGAATACCAGGGTTAATGCTCAGCTAGAAAAAAAAGAAAAAACTTGGTAAATTCAAGGAACTCTCAGATTTAAAAAAAAAAAATCTTCAAAATAGAAATTAGAAGAATATATCCAGGCGTAAACCAAATAGTTTACCATTTTCTAAAGAACACTAGAATATATACCTTTAACAGCTTTTATGTTAATAGTTTATTAGCAAACTGAAAATATTGAGATATTATTTATTTATTTATTTAAAGTCTTGCTTATCAAATACTTGGGGAATACATTTTTTTTTTTATCTTGAAAACCTGGAAAAGTCTGATAATTTCAAAACTTGCAAAGTGTGTCAATCGAGAAGTTGTATAGCCCCTATCTAAAGTCTTAGCTTTATTTGAAAACATTACTAGATGCCAGAGTTGACGCACATAAGCAAGAAAGGCCTGTACCTAAATATACCTACCATAGCACCCAATATTAAAAGGAATACCGGTATTTTATTTGAGTAGTAGGCTAAATCTATTGGTTACCATCCATAAATATCATCAGAAAACTTTAATATTGTATGTATTGATCAGAGATATTCTTCTAGAATCTTTGAAACCTTAGAACCCATAAAAGTATTCAAGAATTTAAAAAAAAAAGTCTCAAATTTTGAATTGATGCTATTTCTTAAAGCTAGTATGAAACTTACTATGTAGTGGCTTAGCCTAACATAACTAGGTTCTATAAAAATATTAAAATCAAACCCTAAACCAAGGATTTCCAACTTAAAAGTGCCTGAGGGCCACAATTGAATAAACAAGTCTGGTGGCATCATCATCGTCTAAGGGGTGAACCGAAACAGGATCTGTGTGAATACACAAGCTATTATAAAAATAAAGCGCAATTAAGTTTATTAATCAACATCATTTTCAGCTTTCATGGATTTTTCTCACACAACGCAAAACTTTCAGGTTCTTAGCTAAAAGCATCCATTTTACAGTTTAGGAGATTACTTTTCCAAGAAACTTTGTGGACTGCAAAAAAATACATTTTGGTTCACCATTGGGAAACCCCTACCAAACACCATTAATTTACCATTTATTGTACACAAATTCTATACTATAGAATACTATAGAGTCATACTTTCTATGTACAAACACACAAAGATATGTGTGCACAGCTCATGCAGCTAAAGTCATCTCTCAATCCATATAGTGTTTTAAACAACATCCTATGCGTGTATTGTGGGAATAGGCACATCTTTTTAAGACACTTACATTGAAAAGTACTGTACAATATTAAAATCAACAATTTTATATACACAATTTGTGGATCCAAATTACTATAGTACATATAATACATTACTGTAATTACAATGGAACCTTGGCTCGATAGTAAGGAGGGCCTGATAACAGGGGGCAGGATAGTCACAAGCCTAATGTATTTGAAAAATATGTAGTTTCAATCTGGTTTTAAAACGAAGGGGAAGAATATATATATTAAGAGTGCCTTAGTAAACTATGTCGTGTCATTTGCACAGATATCTATGATTAATATGATATCTGCTAAACTGTTGGCTAGAGCTAGTATTTAAGGAGATACAAGGTAAGATGAATGTATCTATAATTTCAGTCTTCCCTTCTTTATAATGCTAGCTACACCACTGTAAGAACTTCTCATTTGATTTCATTTTGATCAGGATCATAATATACTACAATGATAGGAACTTTAATTGTCTGACACCTTAGCTCAGTCAGTAGGATATCTGTCTATTGAGCTAAGGGTCCCGAGCTCAACTCCCGGCATGGCTGAAAAATTTATCATTGGTGAAATGTGGGTTTAACTTTTCACAATGATGAACTAACAGCCGGGGACTGGATGATGTGCTCGTTGTAGTCTAAATTAGATTATAAGGCATATGAAACTATGACAGGCCTAGCAAGCCGGTGGTAGAAAATAGATGGCTTGACCCAGTCCACAGGCTGGAAACAGTAATTGATGTAAAGTAAAGTTATGAACTAAAATCAAAAATCTTTGTCTAGTGCTCCTTTTATGTTAACATGTTTTTAACAATATTAATTTTCTTTAACTAAAGTTATCGGGGTTTTATTCTATTAGGAAGTAAAACTAAGCATTTAAAGTACTATAACTTTAAGCAGTCTGTGGCCATTTTAATAATTCCAATTTTATTCTGGCGTGTGTACCTTCTTGTCTGAGCTACTTCAGCCATCTCCAACCCTTACAGAAATAATACAGGGTGACCCACGGAAAAGTAGCCCGCCTCCTATATCAGGCAGGCGCCTCACTCTGAATTGGAAGAGGTCAATCCCCTTCCACCCATATTGTGACATGAAGAATGAGCAAGTGAATTGTTTGTCTAAAGCTTTATTGACTCATTCTTCATGTCACAATATGGGTGAAAGGGGATTGACCTCCTCCAATTCAGAGTGAGGCACCTGCTGGATATAGGAGGCGGGTTACTTTTCTGTGGGCCGCCCTGTATAATTACCTCCATCAGCAACATTCAAGTCAAGCTTGCGCCTAATAACATTAACATCCCAAATCTTATGCTAGGGTTCTCTGAGTTTTTAAGACAATCAACCTTATATGAAAATTAAAACACCCACCCTAGCTTCAGCACTAGAATCTAAGAATCGTAGATATGGCATTTTGTGACAGCTCAGCCTAACATCATCTCTGTCCCGTACATCACTGTATAACTATAACACTGTACTGTTGAGTCACAGCTACTCATCATATTTCTGTCAACCTTCTCTCGCTCATGGTGCAGCTCTTGATGATATTAATTTATTTGACTATTTAATTTGAACTATTACTCACTTGACACTGTCTCAATTATTACACAATTAAAATTTGGTTTGTAGCTCCGTGGGTGACATGGCAGGAACATTAACATGACAACCATTTTGTTGAATAGGCCTATATATTTAAATTGCAGTTTTATTTATTTGCAATAATTATTTAAAACTTATAAAATCCAAGTTGTTGTAACCATGACATTGTATCAAATAATTTTATTCTATGTTAAAGTTAAATTTGGCATTTTTTAAAAATTTATAACAATGAATATATGGTAATCATCTTAAACAAAGAGAAATATTTTCGAAACATCAACAGAGATATCCATAAAAACTGGTGAAGGTCTATCATAGGTTGGAATCTCAGATCAGTGCAATGGGGATGGATTTACACTTGAAGGATTTTCAAGACTATTCCAATATTTAGTTTTGATATATCATTGAACTTTTGTCTTAGGCCTAGTTTTAGTAGCTATCTGCTTTAAATGGCCATTTTATGCAAAGTGGGGTATATACATTATCTCTGTTCTTATCCTTACTTCTTGCTAGTTGATTATATCTTTGAGGGAACTCTCATTATTTTCTAATTGTTCCCTGCAAAATTTGATGTAGCTACCACTTCTCTAACACTTTGTGAACCATCAAAATTATATAATGACAGAAACTTAGTAGGCCTACCAGGTAACTTGGTATAGTGCCAATAACGTAACTTTTCTTTTTGATTAAAATTAATATTTTTTATGTTCTTTGTTAAAAAAAAGTTCATTTTAATCGTCTCAAGTTCGCGTTAGGCAATTATGGACAAGTATGGAATGTTTTATTGTCTTCTCCTTGTGCCCCATTAACATGTTACACACATGATAATAGCAGACTGTCCAAGAGCTACACAAAGTGTAGGACATGTTGCGTGCTATTGTGTTAAACCAACAACATCTCTAGCTTAAATAGGACTTTCTGAACATGCACAGTACTAACTAAATTAAGACACAAGGGGTTAATTTATGTTGTTTGTAGTAGACCATCACTATAATTTTACGTTGTGCCTTTTCAGGCATTGTTCATGAGAAATTGTGTTAATTTAATCTCACTTATGTGTCTTGGATGAGTATTTTTGAGCGAAATTAATTCCTGTTTATCCTAGTAGACTTTGGTTATTTGTTTGAATTCTTCCCATGTTTGTTGAAAAAATTTAAACTACTTTTTAAACCGTCCGTCAGTAATTTTGCCTTCAGCCCAATATATATTACCAACATTGACATAATCTCTTTTATTAAATATATTCTTCACATCGGCAAGGGCTATTTTTTACTTTCTATTATAAATAGAAGGTATTGTAATCGTGAAAATGTCGACCTCGAGGTTATGGTGGATTTTATTTTTTATGTGCCCTAAAGCCAAAATAGTGTATTTTACAATTTTGTTTATCTGTCCCTGGGTACTGACCAGAAACAGATTGATGGATTTTGTTCAAATTTGATATTTAAATGCTATAGGTATATGTATCGGCCCCATTTTTTTTTATTTTGACTGTAGCCCTTAAATTAAGGGTATTTTGATGAGTGATTTTTTTTAATTCCAAATTTTATGAAAATCGCTTAGACAATTTTGTTCAAAATTTATATTTAGATACTATTTTACATGATAAATAATAATGTGTGATGCTTTTTCTAAAATACATTAATTTAAGGGTTGTTTACTTAAGACAAATTTTAGAAAATTGAAATTTTTCAAAAATGGCTTATAAGATTAATTTCAAAATGGCTGTTTGGAAATTTATTTTCTTATAATTAATCATATAAGCTATAATTTTTTACAAATATGGTCAAACTTTATAATATTGGGCCCAGGCAACCGACAAAATTTTCTCGTTATATCCATTAGTCACTTTATCAGGGATGAGTTAAATTTACCTCGTATTTTTTATATTTCTTAATAACATGATAAAAATATATGTTCAATAAACAAGAGCGATATTAGAGCTAGAGAAAAATAATACAATTACATAACTTACCTAAGTATTTGGATTAATATGAATGTAGAAACTACAATATACTTGATACTAACTAACACAATTTATTTCTAAGTAGTTTGCGTTCTCTATCTAATTTTTTGGTTTCACTTATGCTATTTTTCACTGCTGGTATGTAAATATATTTATTCTTCTACAATGGATACTGTTGAAGAGAACAACTCGTTTCAATATTTTTCACATTTTAACAAATAATTTTGACTTTTCCACAAATTTAGAGTTTTTTTTTTTCTGATGGAATAGTTCATTTTTAACTGATTCTACATTGGGGAGTGGTGTGAAGATGGATGTAGAATGTAGACTGTCCCCAAGGACAAGGCAAGGTCATAAATTAAACCATATTCCTATATAGTCTGTAGAGTTAAGGCACACCTTTAATTTTGATTTGTTCCAAGAATCTGATATTTCCAACTACTCCAGCAATGTTTGCACAGTTACCAAAGTTTGTATGACATATCCCTGTAGTACCGTTGTTATAAAAGTGAGCAATTGTATAGGAATATGCATAAATTATAGCGTTTTGCTCATTACAGTCATGATTCAGTTATTTCTATATTTGCTAAAACCAAGTTCAACTTTAAATAATTTGAGGTTTGTTTACAAATAACCAATTTTTAATAATTTGAAACTTTTTAAAAATTGTTTGAACAATTTTGAATTTTGTTCTTAAATTTATATAACCAGAGTGTTAATTTTAATTAACAATATGATGATTATTTTTATAAGGTAAACTTAAAAGTAGGTTAACTGATAATGTATTTTTGAAAATTTTATTTTAAACTTTAGTACACCACAGTATATGGAAAAGTTTGCACAATTGTATTTTACAGTCTGTTTTTGTTATTTTATCTTTATGTTAACTCTATCATAAATATTTACTTTTTTATTCTGATTTTCATAGACCTATGTTATTGTTTTTTATCATTGTATGGGAAAGTCTCATTTCATTTTAATAGTCAATGAGCCAGGTAACTTGTTATTTAATATAAATTAAATCCAACCTTCTATTGTTCAGTCTTATCAATTTTTTACTAACATATTTATGTCGTCTATTCTGTTTTTATTTTTCTAGAATTTTAGTTGATTTTTTTAAATAATATTTCTTGTTCTTCGATTATTCTGTTTTTAAATTTATTATCTTGTTTAAGTTACATATATTAATAAAAATATATGTAACGATTATGGGTGAGTAGGGAAATTGGTCAAAACTCTAGCAATAATAAAACCAAAGTAACCCACTAAAGATGATGTCTTGTTACAGGCAAGACTAGCCAAGATGATGTGTGTTACGTGGTGGCCAAATACGACTATGCAGCCCAAGGGGCACAAGAGTTGGACTTGCGTAAGAATGAACGCTATCTCCTCTTGGATGACTCCAAACACTGGTGGAGGGTGCAGAACTCACGCAACCAAGCAGGCTATGTCCCTAGCAACTATGTTAAAAAGGAGAAACCCTCTCTCTTTGATAGGTATTTAGTAGTCTAGTTCACTAATAGTATAAATAAAGGATAGAAACCTCTCTCTTTGATAAATATTCAGTCATATAGTTCACTTTGAGTGGTAACATTATACTATAAAACATATTTAAAAAAAATTGTCAGACTTGTATGGATCCATCTGTTAGTCCAATTAAATGTGCCTATAGTCAAATAAATGAAAAATTAAGCGTTATTTGCCACAGTAAAATTAACATAAATTGTTTCATGTACTTCTTATTAAGGTACTAATACCTATTTTCACTATGCTAGACTTATTAATACTTTGAAACCTAGCTAACAAAGAATTTTAAAATAAATACACGAGTGCTCAAAATAATCAACAAATCAGATTAATATTATTTTATCTAAAATTTATAAAATTCAACTCACATAGTGTTTAGGCTATATAGGCGTAGTATGTTTTATTTCTGCAGTTCATATTAACTGACCCAAAGATTTCATAAATACAGTGCCTAGGATGATTAACATTTTGAATAAGAGCCCCTCCACATGGGGCCACCACAGTGCTTCTGAGAAGTGCTTCAACAACGCCACTGACAAGCATCGGTGGCGCTGCTAACATGCGTTCGAAGTCCTACCTATGCACATTTAAAATCCTGTTTACACTAGCTATTTATACGAGTATAATTCAGTCTTCAAGTGAACGTGGACGTTGAAAAAACATCTACTTTTAGCAATGCTGCTCATACAAATGAAGAATATACATAGAGGTTGAAAAAATTATGTAGGGTCCACTCATTGCTTTTGGAAAGATCAAATTAGGGTCTGTTTCATAACTTATTTATGATCATGATTTTTTTTTTTCATATTTTCGAATGTCTAAAAACTCACTTAAAGAGCTTGTATCTGAAATTAGCAATGAAATTCAGGGGAAAAAGACAATATCATGAGACAGGTCATTTCACCAAATGAAAGACTAGCTTTGACATAAAAATTGAATATGTTTTAATGCTATATTATTTATTGTATGCATCAAATATAAACTTACATACAATCATAATAGTTCATTATATACTATATAGTATGAATACAAAATACCTCGAAGTTTTCCCCCCTCAATTACTTGTACAAACAACAAACACACGGAAAAAAAAAATTGTGATAACACAAGCACCTTCATTTTCAAGTAGAAACTGGAGGTGTGGGGTAGGCAGTTGGTACCCAACACTCGTGCGCTAGCAGCGCTTCCACCACACCACATGTGAGCTACTAGAACAGCGGTATGGCTGCAGTCACATGTGAAACCTCTATTTTAATTCAAGGTTTTGTGACAAGCAGCACCACTTTTGGTA
This sequence comes from Timema cristinae, assembly GCA_039000515.1. Lineage (NCBI taxonomy): Eukaryota > Metazoa > Arthropoda > Insecta > Phasmatodea > Timematidae > Timema > Timema cristinae. The sequence continues at coordinate 66,128,517 of JBCFYV010011172.1, forward strand.
AAACCACCTACTTAGACCGGAGGAGACCGTTTTGTGTCTGTGTGTGAAGTCCCCATTTATCTCTAGCATTTGCAATTGGAAGTGCTTCTCAGAATCGTTGTCGAGTGCCCCCCCTGTGAAGGGGCTCTAAGTGTTATATTAAAAGATGAATAGCAATAATTATTGTTGGCTTTCATAAAATAACACAAGTTTTTTTTAACACTAAAGCCCATTTTATAAATAGCTTACAATTTAAGTTATTGTAAACAAAATTAATTTATCTTTATGCAAGTTAAGGCCTGTTTTATGTTACAAGGTATTAAATTTAATTCAAACTGCTCCAGTAAAACTGAGATCCAAATAAATAAATATATATATATTTCTGCAGGCTTGCCATCACATTTTAATTAACATTGCTTGAATCAAATTTTGACCTGTGTCAAGAACATTTCCCACTTATTATTGAATTCTTTAACTACTGATCTCAGTGGTTAGATCTTCGGTATAAAATTCATGCATCCCCATTACAACAATCTTTTTCGGTTATAATTTCTAGGTCTGAATAACTCATCGTCATCAACTGTTTCCGGCCTGTGGCCAAGTCACTTTAGCAAAATGCCTCTATACTACTCTATCCTTCCATCCTTTCTTCCTTCTTTAATTTCTCCTATTCTTCTTTAGCTTGCACACTTTCTGTTAACCACGCCTCACATCTCTTTTTTGACCTTTCTTGTGGTCTTTTTCCTACATTCCTCAGCTCCATCATTCTCTTTTGCATCCTTTCCTTTCCCATACTCATTAGATGGCCATACCATCTCACTCTTGCTTCCTCTAATATCTCATGTACTCCCTGTAAATCCCGCCCCCCTACTCCCTCTGCTTTTCCAGACAACTTAATTCCTTATTTTGTTTCTTCTCATGACAGCTAACATGCTCTTCACAAACTTCATTCCCATGGCCTCCACTTTCCAAGTCTTTCTTACATTTAATATGCATGTTTCTTCTACATATGGGAGAATGGGTACAAAGTATGCCTCTAAATATTTAGCTAAATGTGACCATCAGTAATTTCAAAATTCAGTAAAATGTTGTTTGTGTTTTGGGTTCAGTATCAAGAAGAAAGTAAAAAAGGGTTCCGGTTCCAAGACACTGCCCTCCAGCAACTCTCCCTCCAGAGCAGTGGAATCACCCACTATGGGTCGACGGCTGCCTGCAGACCCTGCGGAGGCCATTGGCACAGCCATTGTCAAGTACAACTACCAAGCACAGCAGGTGGATGAGCTGTCACTGGTGAAGGGCACACGAATCCTCATTCTAGAGAAAAGCAATGACGGGTGGTGGCGTGGTCAGAGCGGATCTGCTGCTGGATGGTTCCCTAGCAACTACACACAGGTGCTGCCAAACCTTCATAGTCGTTCATATTTAATATACAGTGAAGTCTCGATTAACAAAGTGTGGAATAACCGTGACTATATTATAGCTCCTTCCCTAGGGAGTTTAGTAATAGTAATGAATTAAAGACTGTTGATCACATATCATACAAAATTAGAAATGCGAAAGATTAAATGAAATATCCATGTACTATTCTTTATTTATTCCTTAGCAGATAGGGGTTTGATATGTATGCATACCATTAACATTAATATACTACCTGCTTGTCCTCTTGCTGAATCCAGAAATTCCATTAATATATGCCTTGATTTTCTTATGAATGGATATTTGGAGCACCTTTTAGAAAATACAAACATATTTTTTCTAGATATGTCATGATACCTATTTTTCTCGATTCCAATTCTTAAGATCAACCTCAATTTTTTAAAATTCTCAAATAGTTCCTATTTCATTATTTTTCCAAGCATCCAACCTTATATAAAAACATTATTTTTCAACTTCACAGCAGTTGTAAAAACAATTTTTGTTCAATTTTGACTTTAAAAAAGATCCATTTTACCAAGGCATATCATAGGGGAGAGTGGGGAGGGATGAGACAGTGGGAGGGGTGGGTCAATGAGATTTAAAATAGAACTGTTGGAGCCACTGATTTTATTTCCCTCCAAAGGTTACTGTTGGCATAGCCTATCCGGTGACCTTTTGGTTTGTGCATTTACAATAAAAGTTTAAAGTGTGTTATTAAATCAGTATTTTGAGAGGAAAGGGCCTGAATTTTCAAGGTAAGGATTACAGATTGTTAATAAAACACTTATATCAAAAGCAATTAACTAAATACAGTAAATTATACTTTAGGATATCAGCTATGTTTACCAAACTTGTAATCTTGGAAATAATATTTATTTATTGTCAAAATATTTAAAATATAAAAATAGTTTGCATAGGGAGGCATGGGACGGCTGTGTTCCATTCCTCACTTATATTTAAGGTTATTGAGGGCTTACATAGTCGGCGTATGCTATTTTATATGGGCACTCTCTAGTAGTCTGCGAGCTTGGGTTTTATCATTCGAGTCGAGTATTTCTAAAAGCTCCCGAGTTCAAGTGGAGTTTGAAAATATATATACATAATTTTAAACTGTTAACAGTATAATATTTGTTTATTTTAAATGTAAATATGTATCATATCTTTAAAATTTCAGATTTAAAAAATATACTAATAACACATGTTCTTAAAATATGGATGACACTCATTCTTATACATATTAATACTTTTGGATAAAAGTTTATAAATGGGAATATCAGTTTTTAAATTAAAAATAACACTTTAAAAATACACAATTTTAAAATAATAACAAGACACGAAAAAGGGGCCTAATAGAAAATATAATTAAAATGGTTTCAACACTCATGTCTTTAAGGACATTAAATTATACTAACAGTTATAAAAAAAAGTAATAAAATGAATAATTGCATGATGGCTTAGAAATGTACAACAAGATAGTACAGAAACCCTGCACAATAATGTAAGGTAAGACCGAGATAGAAACACACACGTCTCTCTTCATTTCTTCAAACACATTTACACTTAACACTAATGGGTTTCGATCCACGCCAATACTATGTACAAGCCACTTGGCTCTTTTTATAAACCAAATAAAGAATCAATCAATCGCTTCTTCAAAACTTCCACAAAGCACAATGTTTTGAATTTTCAGAAATATTACTTTTTCATTAATCTATTTTCATATGAAAAATAAATATTTCTGAAAATTCAAAACATTGTGCAACTGTGGAAGTTTGAAAAAGTGTACAAAAATATAGAGAAGTGTGTTTGTTTATATCTAGGCCTAACCTAATTATCTTTCAGGTTGGCTTCCTTCATTATCACTTTACATTATTGTAGAATGTTTCTACACTCTCTTGATAAAAAGTTAATAAAACTGACGTTATAATAAGCTAATATTTCCCCAAAATATGTTTCAGTAACTTAATTTGCCGTATAAGAAAACGTAAGAATCATAAACAGTTAGAAATTTGAAGTGTTTCATATTTTGTTTATTATTCCTAAGTGTAATTGTGCATGATCACGTCTTCTGTTCCATTTATATTCCTCTATGTGCATTTGCACATGCGCATTATACGGGCTCTCGTTGGATATTATTTTATTGAGAAATTTACTTCTATTCCATTTTTAATGCTTATAAATATTGATGCTCATACTTTAAAATTAAAAATAATATTCTTAGCAAACAATATGAAATAGTAAATGCTTTTTTAATATAAATGTGGTAAGTTTGGTAAAGTATCTATTGCAATAAATAAGATCAACATTGATTTTAGACAGGTTAACCAATATAATTCTATAACTAAATAGTAACTAAAATAGTGATAGTTTTGTAGCTAAACATATTAATTAATAGTTTTAAATATCTTAAATTTGCAAACATTTAATATAATGATATATTCTTGAAATTACATTATTAATTTAACATAAATTATTATTTTAAAAAGGAACCAGGTAAAAAAGTAAAAATTGTCCTTCAATTATTTAGTTATCTTCTTTGCTATTTTTATTTTCACTGCTTTGTCATGGCAATACAAGTAAACAACTTAAATCAAGTATAATTCAAAATGGACGACAATATTACTAAATTTACTAGTCAAAAGTGGTTTTAAAGCTCTTATTATGTTATTAATGTGAAAATTAATATTAATTTTTAACAATTTGTTAGATAACCAAATGATTTATGAGTGGAAATGCTGAAATTATCTCAGTTAAATAGCCTATCCTTACTATTGTGTTTTAAAAATTTATTATTAAGTACATTAAGTGAAAGCTCGAAAACGACGAACCCACAAAACTTTCGATCTTTATCTCGAGCTTAAAGGACGAGCTTGCCTCTAAGCTCAAAATATGAGTACTCGCAGAGCCCTAGCATTCTCTATAGGCCTACTCTATTAATAATTTTAAAATAAGGCAGTCTTATTTAAAGCATGCATGTTTTTAAAAGTTTTAAGAATAAACTTATAGAAAAGGCCAAGTCCTAGAGCTTAATGCTTCCAATAGCTTTCATATGATATTTACTATCAGCTCGATTTACTAAATATAGCTCAAGCCTATTTAAATCTTTAATTAGAACAAAAATTTTATTTTAAACTACCAGCTAAGCGGGGAAAAGTTGCATTTTTACAGACACTCCCAAAAAAACGGGAAATAGAACAAATTGAAGCCAAACATAGGCCTAAACCATCTATAAGTAAAAGGTCAAAAATTAAAATTGTTCCTGAATTAGTTAACAATACAGAATCTGAAGATTCTCAAATTGATGACCCAACAGCCATTTTATCAGAAGAGTCAACTGATAAGGATGCAATACAAGTGGTTGTTTCTAGACAAAACCCTAACCTCTTAAAACAAGTAGCATTTGCTTTAGTGAAGTTACTAGGGGGTTCCTGTAACACCACAAGATATGTATATGCATGCATTTTACAAGGGCCTCCAGAACAAAGTGATTGACCTGACCAACAGGAAGTATCAGACCAATGACAGAGATAAGAAAATATTTTTGCCGGTGGATAGTGACGTTTCTTTTTTGGACTTTAGTCAAATAGTTGGTATTCTTCCAAATCCAAGAATGTTTCAACAAGGTGGTAGATTTAGACATGTGTTTGATAACCCCCTTGAGTTTGTGTTTGAAAACCAGCACAAAATACATTTTGAACAGTTATGTTGTGGTAAATTTGTAGCCTAAAATATTAATTTCCTTTTAAATAAGAGACTGTTGAGTTTTATATATGTACAGTATTGGAATAATTAATTGAAGAACCTAGTATGGCTATACTCATATATATATATATATATATATATATATATTTTATTCTTAGAGACTACTAGGGTTATTTCTGTTAAGGTCAAATTTAAAAGTGTACTATGAACTGTCCCACCCCTGCCCTGACCATGTCCCATGCCTCTCTAGGTAAGGGGGGATGGGACAAAAAACATCTGACAACCATTTAGTAAGTACCCTTTATAATTACAATTTTAAAAATGTACAAAAATTTGTAATGATTTATTAAATACCTAACAATTCCTGAGTGCAAAAATCTTGTGCTAGAATAAAAAGTTACATTTTTAAAGCGCATAAAGTGAAAAGTGTCCCATATCTCCCCAGTCTCCCCTACATAAGTAATAAAATAATTAGGAATTACAATTGTAAGCGTGTATTTTTACCTACAATTATGGCCTCACTGAGTCAAACATTTATAAATATTTAAAAGACAGGTATAATAAGCAACTATCAAAAACACAAGTATTTTAAAGTCACCAATTAAGGTTATTAATTTAACCAAAATATATTGCATATAAACTAATTTAGAGATAAGTGATTACTATTTATTATGAATTTTACGTGTTTTTTTTTTTTTTTTTTTTGTAGTTGCCGATACTTGATTTAAGAGCTAAGAATTTAAATATTGACTATCATAATATTAAGATTAATTCTTTTGATACCAGTAAGAATTGAGGGTATTGAGATATCGAAGAATTGAGTTTAACATCCCTAATCTCTTCCTCTTAATATTGATAACATTTTACTTTACTATATTAGTGTTATTTTATAGGAATTGATAATATTTGTCAGATTTGACAGTTATCGATCACATGACTGGACTTGAAAATATGTGAAATCAGATCTAGTAATGTTTTATACCTTTCAGATATGTCCATTTATCAGAATATTAGGGTATACATATTTACCAATCAGAAAAAATATGTCACTTTAATTTACTTATTTCTTACGGGTAGTAAGACGCGGTGCTAATAATAATAATAATAATACTTATTTCTTATGCACTTTTCACATGTAATACTTGTGGTACAAAGTATTGTTGAGTTAGTAGCCTAGCCTGTCAATCTTGTATGGTTTAGCTCTTTCACATAGTGTTAATTTTTTCTTATAATCCTCTCTGCGAACAACCTGACAACACTATGCATCACATTTTAAAAACCACTGATTTTGGGACATTTAACTTTCAACAAAAAATGTCTTGGGGAAGCCCCCTCAACTTCACTCCGGGTTGCTGTTCTCCACCCCCCACAAACATTTCTACTGCTGCTCTTAGTAGGCATATTGTGAGTGTCCCTCACATGTCTGTCCACACCCACAGGAGGAGGGGGATGCAGATGACACGCTACACACATATGCCATGGCGGAGAATGTCCTGGACATTGTCGTGGCCTTATACTCCTTTAGTTCCAACAATGACCAAGAGTTATCCTTTGAAAAGGGAGATCGACTGGAGATCCTTGACAGACCGCCATCTGACCCTGAGTGGTACAAGGCACGCAATGGCCAAGGGCAGATAGGACTCGTCCCTCGTAACTACTTGCAGGTACATTTATGGAATTAAAGTGTGGAAGCATGTTAAAAATAAGTAAAGAAGTACCTATAAATGATACATTTTCATTGATGGCTATTAGGGGTGTGCAAGGCTTCAAAACAAATACGGCTTTGGCTTAGCTTGGTAAAAAATCTGGCTTTGGCGATTTGAAGGGGTTTGACACCTTAGCTCAGTCAGTAGTGTGTGTGTCTACTGAGTCCCAGTTTTGATTCTTGGCATGGTCGAAAAATGTATCATTGGTGAAATGTAGGTGTAACCATTCACAGTGCTGAATTAACAGCCGGCTGCTGGATGTTATGTCTTTTCTAGATTAAATTTATATTTTAAATTGTATGCTGATATAATCAAGCGGTTCAGAAAGTGCACATCGAATACCTCAAATAAAATAAAAAATGAAACTTTGCCAGTAAGCAAAAATATCAATTTCACATTAATACTGATATAAAAAAAATTGAAGTAATTGAATTGCATATTGTGATAATAACTTGGTTTATCAGATTAGAATGAAATATTACAAAAATAATTGTGCAATAGGGACATTTTCTATATGAGCTTAGTGCATATTTATATAAATAAACACAATATATTTTTTTCCGGCATAAAACAATAAAATTAACAAGTAATATAAGACCTTGCATTTGGCCTAGAGATTATTTCATAGTAATCAGGTTTGCTTCAAATTGAAAAAGAGGATTTTACGCACTCCTTATGGCTATAAAAATGTATTAATCAAGGTTGTGAACTTCTCTGTAGGAGTTGAGTGAGTATTTGACCCAGCCATACCGAAATCGAGATGGTGGTGGGGAGAGGCAAGACTCGTTGGATCGAAGACCTGACGGTCCAGGGGTAAGAGGCATAGAGAGACCTCATTTGATGGGCAAGCCTTGGTACTACGGTAACATCACCCGAGCCCAGTGTGACACTCTCCTCAATCAGCACGGCCATGATGGGGACTTCCTCATCAGAGACAGTGAGACTAATGTATGCACACTTTCATTAATTACATCTTAAACTATACTCTCTTCAATGGTTCAATTCCTGTTTTTGCTTTAAATAAGTGGTGTACACAGTAAACTCCCTATAAGTCATGTGCATACTATTTGGCTTACGGTTTATCTGTGCATCCATCTAGGTTAGTTGTTTTTTTTTCGCTTCTCGGCTACATGGACTTCCAACAAATTGAGTTCTACAAGGCCACTGTTGACCTTGTAGTTTGACAAAAATTATCAACTATTTTTTATAAAGAAATATTTTTGAGAAAGATTTATGAATTTTGGATTTGATAGGCGATTAAATTTACTGCTTGTGTTTTTATGGATAGTCATGCAACTGCCTCCTGTGATTAACCTGGATAATCAAGAGTTTAGTGTACTTTATTTTGTTAGCTAAATAGTGAATTTCTTGTTGTTAGAGTTGAGTGTTGACATGTTCTTTCTGAGGTTACATGAGATTTTTTAAAGAACTATATGTTTGGTCTCCTCAATGTATATTAAGATGTGTTTCTTTCACAGGTTGGAGACTACTCGGTGTCTCTTAAAGCTCCTGGCCGCAACAAACACTTTCGTGTGCATGTGGAAGGAGCGCTATATTGCATCGGCCAGCGCAAGTTCCACACCTTGGATCAACTTGTGGACCACTACCAAAGGGCCCCCATCTACACCAACAAGCAAGGGGAAAAGCTATATCTGGTCCGATCACTCCCCAAGTCTACCAACAACAGCTGCTAAATGCCCTTCCTTCCACCTCCACTTGGCCGTGTTATAGCGGGTACGAAGTTTTCATTTTGAAAACCACGATAACTGTTTAAAGTATCACTATATTTATATGTTTAAATACGAGCGTGGGGGGTCTTGTTGCAGTCAATTAAACTAGTCACCGAGTTTTATTGTAACATGGCTACACTACTGTGTGCGTGCATTTAAAAAAAATCATTTGTGATGAGATTAGCTATTAGCGGTTGAATGAATGAATTTACATATTGATATTTTTTTCTATAATAATTTTCTCTTATTATGTGTGTGTGTTTATGTGTGTGAGTGAAGCTTAATATTTGTAAGCATTTGAAAGAGCATACATAGTAGGATTAACAATGGTTGGAAAGTAAAATTGAAATGCGTGAATATATTAAGATAACTTTTAGAGTAAATTGTAAATTGTACATTATAAATAGTGATAAACACCTGATTTTCTCTCGTCTTGCAGTCATTACAGCCAAGGTATATTTAATAATTTTTTTCATTTTTATTCTTTGAAAAATACACAAAATAATCACTCCTCTCAATATTTTTTAATTGTGTACATGACAATCCAAAGAAACAATACAGGTAATAATCATTTGCAACTTTTTTCCTTCTAAAATTAGTAATATTTGTTTGAAGTAAGGCTCGATTAGCTTGTGGAAAAGCATTTAATTATTTTTATAAAATACCCATTTGCTAAAATATTCCTGCCTAATGTTATCGAGCTATACTTTTTTCATCCAGTAATTATCATCTCTGTTATTTATAGTTATCTATAGTTCATCTCTGAGCTGGTTTTTAAATAACTGTTGTACTTTTGTATATGTGTTTCTTCCTCTTGAGCATAACAGAGTTGGAAACGTGTTGCGTCCTGTGTGCAGAAACCTTTAAGTAATGTTTATATTGCTAAGATTTTATTTGACTGGTGTTAAAGCATAATTTACTCCCCCTCCACATCATGAATGCTGTCACCTCAACTGGACACTAATTTTATTTTAGATCTAGGTTAGATATGTCACAGTTGTAAAAAAAATTAACCTTGATTTTTTGATTCTTGATTTTGATTCCTCAATATTTACAAATTCACTACATTTCCATAAATCCATCCTCACATTAAAATACCTTATATCTTCAATTCTAAGATGCACTTTTAATGCAATTTAAACATCTATCAAAACGGGGTGCATCTTGGAATCGATGGCGTCTTAGAATTTCAGTTCATAGATGGGCGCAAAAAGATTACCCATCACTCGACAAGCTATGCAATTGAAAGTCAGAGAAATTGCCAAGTCCCTTGGAATAGAGGATATAAATTTTAAAGGCAGACGTGGCTGGTGCGACAGACTCGGTCATTGTAGCGGGGTTTCGTTTAGGTGCCGAACATTTCTTTCAAAAACTTCCCTCAGACTTTCAACAAAAGTTAATCAACTTTCAGCAACATGTGATCAAATTAGGGTGAAAAAGAAACTATGATTTTAGTCAAATTGGAAATGATGATGAAACCCTGGTCTACTTCGATATGCCTCAAAATTACACAGTCAACGCTAAAGGTGCTAAAGAAGTCAAGATTATAAGCACTGGCTACGATAAACAGCATATCACTGTGATGCTATGCATCACCGCTGATGGCTGAAAGTTGCCAACCATATCTAATTTTAAATCGAAAAACATACTGAAGAATTAAATTTTCCCCAAAGATGTTATTGTGTGTGCACAAGAAAATGGATGGAGGGTGGCAGAGCTTATGGAAGATTAGCTAGATGTTGTTTGGAATTGATGCCCTTGAAGTCTTCGTAGACCACCTAGCATGCTAGTACTTGCTGCATTGCCTGGACGTTTGACCGAACAGGTCAAAAATAAAATCATGCTAAAAGGTGTTGGGTGACTTGGTTGTGATTCCTGGTGGCATGACTAGCCAATTGCAACCCCTCGACGTTGCAGTCAATAGACCATTCAAGGATTACTTGAGAAAGAAATATGAATCCTGGCTGTTGACTGACAACCTTCCACTGACACCTTCCGGAAAAATTAAGAAAGCGCCAGCATCAACATTAGCAGAATTAGTATCAACTATCAACAGCTTGGAAGCTAATCCCACAAAGAATAGTGCAGCATTGATTTAAAAAATGTTGTATCACCAACAAACACTCTTGATGGTTCAGAAGACGAGGTTATATGGGAGAGTGGCGATAAAGACGACTGAGAAGAATCAGACTGATATTGATTCAGAAGGAAGTGATAGCACCTACTGACAAAAAAAGGTACTGCTTGTAGTTAGTAAATTGAATTCTGTAATAAAATATTTCCAAGCTCTAAGATACCTTCTTTTTTTTCTGTTGCTGGTACTGAAAAATTAAGGTGTGTCTTATAATATATGGCCTCTTAGAATTGAAGATATATGATATGCTATTTATTTACATGCCATATTATAATGTGTTTGTAAAATAATTAAAGAGGGGAGAGAGTAAAAAAAACTATTCAAACCAAATGGCCATGTTTGATTTGCACAATATCACTAGAACACAAAGGCCACGTTAAATACATACATACATACATACATACTAAGTTGGTACTAAAATCAAGTGGAAAAATAGCTAATAATTATCACAAATTAAAACAACTAAATTCTAAATATTGCCATTTCTTTTAGTTGCCAGAACTAAGAATCGAGGTATTGGAAATTGTCATTTCAAGATTGATTCTTTCGATGCCAGTTTGAATCAAGTTTGATAGGGGTGTGCGAAGCTTTTGCTTTAAGTATTCATTTTCTTTGGTTTGGATTAGAAATTAAAATTCTGGAATTTACAGTTATGAAGCTTTAAAAAAAAAAAATTTAAAGCTAAAAAACACATTTATGAAGGCGGCGGTGACAACCCCCTGCGCGCCTTCCTCATTTTCTGCTGTTGCTTCCATCACAAACTACCATTTGCATAAAAAAAAATCTAAGGTTACTAAACTAAATCTTATGTGTAATATAAACATTTGAAATCAGAATTGGCTTTCATATTATTCAATTTGACTTTGCTTCGAATTGAAAAGAAAATTGGACTTCGCACACTCTTAGGGTTTGACCTCATTATTTGCCAATGAGCTTTATAAGAAAACCTCATTTTACTTTCTAGGATTATTTGTATAATATAAAACAGTTTGTTGAAATGGGATGGGAACAAACACGATGAATACAATATCTTGCACAATGATATGTTCTGGGGTTAGTTTCTCAAGAGGCAAGTCATGCTTGCCTCTTAAATGGAAGAACCAAGTGTTTATTTGACAAAGCAAATATTACAAGTGACAAGTGATTTACAAAGGTTTTGTTTCGTTTTCCGGTGATTTTCTTTAATTTTGATTGGTTTTTTAAAGTAGGGATGAACAGGAATGACATTTTATCCCTGAATAGGGCTGTAAATGATTCAAAATATGAGGAAGGAAACAAGAAACTAATAAAAATGACACTTTAGAATAATTTTAGATAAAAATTGTATATTAATTTTTAAACTAATATATATTGATTTTTAAACTAACATGATAAGGCTTGCAAAAGCTTTTAAATTATTAAATATAATATAAATAGGGGTGTGCAAATGGCATATTTGTTCAAATCATATAGCAAATTTTGAACAAATATTGAATAATACAAATCTATGGAAATTATTATTATTTTTTTAAATAGTGTTTTATATTTAACTATTGCCATAGTTAAAAAATACTAAAGAACAGATATGTTCAACATCTCTTAAATGTTTTCTGGGTTTTAAAGCCCCTAAATGTCCTCTGGGTTTGAAATCTCTTAAATATTCTCTAGTTTTGATATTCCTTAAATGATATCCAGGTTTGAAATCCCTTAAAGGTTCTTTAGGTTTGGTACTCCTTATGTTTTCTCTAAGCTTGAAACCCCTTAAATTTTCTTTGGGTTTGACACCTCTTTAATCCTTCCTTCCTGTTTGGCTCATTAACATACAAGCTGATCACTAATAAATGGTTGACCTTGACAAGCTGCTACTCCCTCCCTCCCTCATTATTTACTCTGTAATCAAGATTATTTGATTACCTGCTTCTCTTACATTAACGGTCTCCTGAAAAAAATACTGGTCTGCTGAAATTTAAAGATATTTACTTTTTGATCTTGTTATTGAAACTTGTGATTCAACATCCCTACTTCCCCCACCCACCCACCAGCCCCCCTTAAATGTGATAAAATTTCCAAATCCAAACCATTTTATTTTGATAATAAACCTTTACTCAAAATATATTTATGATTTGTATATTGAATATCAAACAATTTAATTGTAAGATAGTGACCCACATTGGCTCATCTACATCTAGTTTGGTTTGCAAGTGAGGAGGAGGTTGGGGCTCAAATATTTATTATTATTATTATTCGTTTGACGGTTCTTCATGTTGAAAAAGTAGACTTCGCACACCCTTAATTATTACCTAAAATTTGTTTTTCTAAGTGAAACAAAATATACATCTCTGCATTGGAAAAATGTTTAATATTACAAAAGTACTAAACCATATAATTTTAGTTATGTTGATATATTATATTTACTACCTTAGTTTTTATTTGAACATTTATTATTAACTTTCATTCATAATAGACATTTTTGTGATTCTGAACAAAAGTTAAAACATTTCAATGCCTATTAAATAGTTTGACGATGAGGAGGTTCATTGTTTAAATGATTATAATACATATTTAATAGGCGAGACAGACATTGTGTCTTATCAATTTTTTCAAATAAAAAATATTAATTCTACAACCTCTGTTGTTGTTTGATTATTTTAAAACTATTTTAAAACTAAAAGATGGTAGGAAGAGAAGATGCTATCAGAGTTTGTAGAATTAATATTCGTATTCGTGTAGAATTAATAAGGGTATTAATGTGTTGAAAAAGCCAATCAATCACTCCTATTACTCTATATTTTATGTAGCACCACAACTTTACTTCTTATAGCCATTATCCCAACAGCTGCCACACTCGCAAACTTGACTAGCCCATATGATACAAATGACTAAATATATAAATTATTCTAAGAAACAAAATTCACAACTTTAGTTTCCTGTCGTGATCAAACTAGTTGATTGGCAAGACTTGGGTCTTTGGGAAACAGAACCTTGAACAGTTTGAAACCTAGGTCAAACATTAGTTTAGTGGATGGGTTCAAGATAAAGGATAAGAATACTATAATTTGCCACATGATAATGATAAGATTTAGTAGTATAAAAACCTCATTCTTCAATATATATTGGTATAGTCAAAGCCAACAAATAGGACACACACATTATGACTGCACAAATATGAATTATGCTTAAATTAAATCTAGGTGGTTGTCATGGCCAACAAATAGGACGATGGTGGTCGCTGTTATCAAATAGAACAAACATAATAATTAGCATAGCTTGCACAGTATTTAACTCTGCTTGAATTAAACCCATATATATATATATATCTGGAGGAAGTCATGGCCAACAAATAGGACAGATATAATTTGGTCTGCACAATGATGAGTTCTGGTTGTATGAGACAGCAGTAGGGGCTGAGTTTCAACAAAGGTGAACCTAGGCAAAGCTTAGGAGAAATGATAAATTTACAAAGTCTTCCCCAATATAAAATTACCATTTTTAAAATTTATACTGCTTTTATCACAATTGACTAACCATATTATATTGTCACAGCCACTTTTAACTAAATTCATTACTCATACATTTTATTGTTTTGAAAATACTTTCAGTTATGACCTTTAATAAAATACAAACTTCAAAACATGAACATACACTTTTGACTATACTTTGTCAGACAAATTCTTAAGAACAGAGTATTTATTGTTAACTCAAGTGTCATATCTATAATAATTTTTGAAAAATGAATGTTTAAATTCTAAATACTTTGTTTTTAATCAATACAGGTAAAACAAAGCTATTAAGAAAATAGTAGAGGGTGTTTTGAGATAAATATAAAAAATCTCAAAATTCTGCACTGTCCTAAAAAAAATACAACCCAATTGTTTTCAATTGTGTCTTTTATATGTATGATTAATCTCTTTAAAAAAATTCCTTTCACTTTTCGAGGTATATTTTGCTATATAGGGAAGTAGGTACAGGAAAAGTGGATGAAAACACATAAAAGGTAATAAACATAGCATGGCTATTTCAATGAAAAGAAAAACACAGTTCATACTTTACATTGCTGCTATTAAAGAAAATCAATCCTTACCGCCAAATCCCCCAACCTAGGTTTCATTCTATCAGAACTTGTCAGGAAGGTGTGTGAAACGCACAATACAACTTTCTAAAAGAGGAAACCAAAAACACAAAGGCAAATTGGTAAAGAATTATGTAAACCTGTAAAAGGATAACATAAAGAATGTCAATAATTCTTGGTTATTTTTATACATGTTCCTATCTAAATGTTAAAGGATAACATAAAGGATGTCAATCATCCTTGGTTATTTTTATACATGTTCCTATCTAAATGTACAATCATTCTTTGCCGATTTCCCTTTTGTGTTTTTTTGTTTTCTTTTTTGGGCGCTTTGGAAATCTTTTCGACTAGAGTTTGAACAACTTATTTGACAAAATATGTTCATTATTAAAAATTCGTAATTGTATATATGGTTAATGTGTAGATCTTTTACAGAAATTCGACTTATCATACAAATATTTCTCTATACTAATCTTACTAAAATAAAACTCAATGTTGTCATTCAAACTCCTCTCAAAGTGAAAAATTCCTACTCTCACACCTCTACCTAATTGCTTGAGGGCATCAAATACTAATTTAAGGGGCAATCATGGATTTGTCCACTGATAGCAATCTATAATCCACATTGTGTTTATCTATTTGTTCATTTAAAAAATCAAACATACAAATTAAATATGTGGTTTGTATTTTAATGCAGTAGATTTTTGTATGTAATCTCATTTAGGACTGTGTAAGAGCAGGCTCTATGCAGCAACATTTTTAATTTATGATTGTATCAATTATGTATCATAAAATGCGAAGAAATGGTGATTCTATATGATTTTAATGGTATGCTTGTATAATGTCAGTCTTGAATGTAATTTCATTGTTGTATTTTATATATAAAATAAAATACTACATAGCTAAAGTGCAAAAATAAAATACTACAAAAAAATAAATACTATTCATATCAATTACTACACATTAGTATTTTCTTTTTTTCTTTCTTTGAGATTATTGAAACACAAAAACTTCTCTTACATCTATTTTGTTTAATTTTTGCTATAAAAACTTTTCATGGAAGATATACTAATATAGGTACTAACTCTTGTTTTATAAAAAGGCCTAGTTTTGTTGTAATGTTGCCTAGTTGTATTAATATTTCATGTGTTTTAAAATTAAAATGCTTGAGTTTTATTCAAAATTAAGTGCTCTCTACAAAGGTCTCTCACATAGGCTTATAAATGGGGCTTGGATTTTGATCAGACTTCAATTTCTTTTAATCTGTTCGTCACATATCATGCTCATAAGTACATACACTATGTTTGTGATCCTCTTCTTTTAGAAATGTGTATTTAATAGGTCATTTTTGACTTTAAGATAATATTTTTTTGGTTTGTGTACCTTTTAAGGCATTTGTGTTAAATAAGTATATTTTTAAATACTATTGATATTTTATAAATGTAGGTAAATTCTCAAACACAAATTTTTTTTCAAACCACAGTTGTAAGAATAAGATACTGTAGACCATGAACTTTGTATCCTCTTTGCTTCTATTGTTGTGAAATACATTCTTGGTAAGACTACAACTAAGATGGAAAGGAGCTATTACTTCTGAAAAATTATTTGAAAATCAATGTTATATTTAACAGAATGTAAGAGTTTAGTTTCATTTTACATTTTTAAAGTGCATGTTTGATTTATTCATGTGCATTTATTACAAATTTTTGTTCCTATATTTAGGTCAGTATTTGGTCATTTTTAAGTCATCACAATCCTACTATGTTTATAAATGTGTGACATTATAATATATCACTTTGACCTCTTATGCATGTGTGACGTTATAAGTCATGACTCAAATCTCTTTAATAGATTATCCATAAAATACAAATATAAATGTTGGGTACTAGATATACAGTAAGTGCAAGGCTATTTGGATTATTTTTTTTTATGGTGTTTTTACATCACACACCCTTTTATTAACACTTATAGATTATTTTTAGAGATAAAACTCTGGAATATACAAGGCTCTCAAACCCAAATCTAAAAGTTTTGCTCTAAAATCATAATTTCTTACTATTTGTGACCTGTGTTCTTTTCATTTTAAAAGCCACATTTTATTCATTACTTTTATTTGTTTCTCTCCACCTTTCCTTTACCTTCTTCCAAATCTAATAAAATTTGTTACTTCTGTTAGACTCAATTAGGAATTCCCTCTAAAAGTAAAAGAACAAAATAACAAGCATAAGTACAAAATTATACAAAGATAATTAATTCATTAATTAAGTGTCCTCTTAGTACACTATTATGCAATAAATAGGGGTGTGTGAAGCTTTGAAAACTTCAAACTCGCTTTGAATATTCGTCAGCTCCGACTTTGATTCCTATAAGTAAAATTCCTGATTCAAAAACTACAAACCTTCACCAGTAGTAGCATTTAAAGTGTTAATAGATTTTTTATATTAAATTATATCATTTATTTTTTAGAGGTTAAATGTGAAAGGTTTAAGAACAGTCTGGTGGGAGCAGCAGAGGAGTTCTGCGGGAGGACACATAATAAGAGGAAGTGGAAGGAAATACCATGGGGGAACAACAGGGTGAAGGAAGCAGTATAAGAGAATAATAAATCATTCAGAAAGAGTTTCAAGAATAGGAATGAGGAGAATGAGAAAACAACAGGAAGAATATAGGCGAAGAGAAAAAGAACCAACCGAGTTGTACAGGAAGCCTGGTAGGATTGGGTGTAAAAACTGACTGAAATGCTGTAGCGGGATGTGGAAGGAAGTAAGACGGTGTTATATAGTCAAGTAAGAAACAGGAGGAGAGAGAAAAGTTAAGAAGTTAGAATGATAAATAAAGAAGGAAGAATGTTGAAGACAGGAGATGAAGAAAAGGAACTATGGAGGAGATATTTTGAGAAAATGTTCAACCTGGAAGAGGAAAGGAATTAGAGTGAAACAGAGGAGCAGGAAAGAATAGGAGTAAAGAGGCCCCACATGGAAAGAGGTGGAGGACGCATTAAAGAGGATGAAACAATGAAAAGCACCGAGTGGGGACGAACTTACTATGGAAATGATAAAGGCAGCAGGTGAAGAAGTTAAACAATGTCTATACAGGCTGCCGAGGGTACTGGGAGACTGGAAAAAAGGAGTTATAATACCTATTTACATTATGGTTTGTTAAAGACAGGCCTGTTTATCAGCTTAATATGTATATCTTATATAATAACGGCATAGCTAATAGAAAGGAGTCAGGAAGAGGTGTAAAATTATAGGGGGATAAAGCTTATGTACTGCTGTACAAAAATAAATGATTCTGGAAAAGAGAATAAAAATAAAATTAAAGAAAGGTGGAGAGGAACAGCAAGGATTTATAGAACAGAGGTATAAAATAGGCTTAATCTTTGCCATACGACAGCTGATGAAAAGAAGGCATGATTATGGGAAAGACTTGGTAATGGTATTTATGGATGTGTAAAAGGCATATGATAGTATGGATAGAAATAAAGTTTGTAAAGCGATGGAGGAGGCAGGAGTGGAAAGAGGAGTGGTAATGAGAGTGATGTATGAGGATAATAGGAGCTGTGTTAGATGGAGAGTGATAGGACGGAGCGGTTCCAAATAAAAAATTGAGTGAAGCAAGGGAGTGGCCTTTCACCATTACTATTTGTAATGACCCACCTCAGTGGTGTAGTTAGCTAACCTGCTGGTTTTGTATTGAGCTAGACTGCCAAGGAGATTGAGGTTCAAATCTAGCCCGGGTGAATTGGGGGTTGTTTTCCCTAAATGGTTTTTCCACTCTACCTCAGGACAAATGTGAGTTCACTTCCTCTATATTCAACCTTACCAATTACTAACCCATTAGCATATTTAGTACTTAGGCGTATAACCCTAACAGGTGGTAAGACGTTGTACTAAATTAAAAAAATATTTGTAATGGTAATGGAAATGGTTGTGAACAAAGTGGCAGGAAAAAATAAAGCCATGATGTTTGCTGATGACTTGATGGTATGGGGGGAGAAAAAAGAGGAAGTACATGATCAACCACAAGAATAAAATGAAGTAAAAACGGGTGGAATTAAATTTAGCATGGCAAAGTGTGAAGTGAGGGTAATGACAAGGAAGGGGGTAAGGCCTAATAAAGCTATATATGTAGTTGAAGTAGAGCTAATAAAAGTACAGAATGTAAAATATCTTGGAAGCATGATTGAGGAGAAAGGTGGAAGTAGAGAGGATTTAATGAGGAGAGGACAGCAGGGAGAGTTGTTCTACAGGTGTGTAAGAGACCTGCTATGGAGAAGAGGACAGCAGGGAGAGTTGTTCTATAGGTGTGTAAGAGACCTGCTATGGAGAAGAGGACAGCAGGGAGAGTTGTTCTATAGGTGCGTAAGAGACCTGCTATGGAGAAGAGAAGTCCTCTTGAAGTGTAAGGAAGTATTGTAGAAAGCTTACTCTTTACTTATTGTCACATATTCAGCAGAAACATGGACAGTGAATGCAAGAGAGACCAGGAAAAACGAGGCCATGATAATTACATTTGTGAGGAGCTTATCAGTCACGAGGAGAAACAAGATTAGGAATGAAGTTATCCGGGAAAGAGTGGGGGTACAGGGAGTACATGAGATAGTAGAGGAAGCAAGACCGAGATGGTATGGTCATGTAATGAGGATGGAAAAAGAAAGGATGCCAAAGAAAATGTTGGAAAGGAAGCATGTGGGAAAACGAATACAGGGGAGGCCAAGAAAGAAATGGGAGGAGCAGATAAAATAAAATGTTCAAGTGAGAGGAGATATATGGTAGAAACTAAAGGAGGAAGAATGATGGAAGTATATAGGAAGATGGATGCATTTTACTAAACTGACCTGGCCACAGGCTGTATACATTTGATGATGGTAGTGATGATTTATTTTTGTAATGTAGATCACAAATTAATGTTCATATGATGACAAAAATCTAAAATAATCAAACACATTGGGATAAAAATATAATTTTTCAACTTTAAACAAAGAATGTTAATCAAGATTGCAATAAATCATTTTGCAAATGATAGTTATGCTCGCTATAGTTGTGTTCTTTTTCCAACATTCGTTTTTTTTTCTTAGACAATTCGGCATCATAAATATTTTATATTATTCAATTCAACTTCTCTTCAAATTGTAAAAGTGGACTTTGCACACAACAAATATGACAAACAAATGGATAAAATTAATATTCATTGTTACCAAACATATTAATAAATTAATTTCTTTAGCAATGCTAGATTATAAAATATAGTTTCATTTTCTCTAATTTATTTTCTACTTTTTATAAAATTGTGCATCTTTAAGATTATGTCTCATGTATTTTATAAGTATATGCAATTGTATTTGGGCATTATTCAGCTGTAAAAGTCGGGGAATTTGGTGTAATGGTGAAAAATCTGAAAGAAGTCTAGGGGATCTTAAAAATGAGCTGAAATTCTCAGCCATGTTTTTCATATTTTTTTTAATATGAAGTAGAAAATTATAACCCAGTGTAAACATTTATTTTTATCTACACTTCTTTCATATACCTGTGTCAAGTATAAAAAGTGAAAAAATGAGTTTTTTCATTTATAGCTTTACATAAAATGTTGGGAGAGTGCAGAGTTTTTGGTCTGTAAACCTGGAAAATTTCAAAATTTAAAACTTATATCAACCCTCTATTTATGATTGTGGTGCTTTCAAAATTTAAAACGTATATCAACCCTCTATTTATGATTGTGGTGCAAAATGGTCATGCACACATGGTACATGTAAAAATATTATATTTCATATTTTTTGTCGATTATCAAAGTAAAATTGAATCATAAGATGATTACATTTTCAAAAATAGACTTAATTATTATAGAATGACAATTAAAGTCAAATCTGTAAAGAATGCCCAGGGAAATCAACAATTCTATTAACATATAACCTGTACGAATATTAAGATGCTCTTGGCAAAAAAAACAACACATTTTTTAATGAACTGCCAACATAGTCCTGAATAACAAAGATGACAATTTTAATAATTTTATTTTTCCATTAAGGAAGTGTACTTCTTCTCTGCTTTTAAATAAAACGCCAAACTAAATCATTGCAGCTATTGAATTAAAACATCGAGCTTTTTTCAAGTTGAAGTAATATAAAGTGTAGAAAAAATTCTGGATTCTATTTACTAAATCCATGTATAGACAAAAAAAATTTAACACAAATTCGGATTTTTAAATAAAATGTATTAAATCAGACATAAGTCAAAATTGAGGGATTCTATTTGCCATGAAACAATATTTATATTTGAATCAAATTAATTAAACTTAGAGTTTTCACCATAATATCAAAAATTTTGACTACTCAGATTTGTTGAGGTTTGTAACATTCTTTAACCATTATCAACTGTTTCCAGACTGTGGCGTTGTCAGTTATCTATCATTTCACTACTCTTTCTCCTTTAATAGTTCCTACTATTCTCCAGACACTAGCACTTTTTTCTTTATTTTCATCAATTTCCATGACTATAAAATCCTACACACCGTAAAATGTACTTCAGCAATAGCTATGGTTCAGTGGCCAGTGGAAGTCATGCTTGAGAAGTCAAAGAAAATGTATTTTCACTTTTGATCTACATAATTTTATGTAGGGATGTGTGATAGGAACAAATATACAGATCAGGGTTGCCCATAGGAATTGAGAGCCTCCCTTCAAACATCATCAGCCCCCGCCCACACTTTAATAAATGTTAAAAAGTCCTATAGTTTTAATACACTACTAAGTCTACAGTCTAGAGTGAAGTGAATTATCATTATTAGCACCGCGTCTTACTACCCGTTCAGGTTATACGCAAGTGAAATGAAAATGTTAAAACTGATTTAAGATAAATCAATATGCAGAGATAACTAATTCAGTTTATGTAGCCTAATTAAGTGTTGTATGTATAGGGCACTGGCATGAGTCAAAAAAATCCCATATTTTGTGGACCTCACCAAAATGAGAATCTATAACATCTACACACAATGTAGTCCTACCTTCCAAACCTATTGTCTCTGTTTAAACTGTTAGTTTTGGTTTACACCTTTTGTCTCTGCGCACATTTTCAATCGGTTGACTGGGTAGATTCAGCTTACTATATCCCAATTCCCGCATTTCTTCTCCAACAACAGTACCTGAGGATTGGTTGTCTAAATCCGACACAGAGGTCTTTGCGATATCTGGTAATGTTGGCTTTAAATAGACAAATTAGGTTTCTTAATTTTCTTAAGTTCCTCCTTGAATTGTTCATTTTTTTCGAACCATTTTAGGGCATCACACTTGTGCTTATATCTAAAAGACAATGGCCCTTGATCAGACATGGTTTGGTAAATACACACAGAAAATCACTGAAGCGATAGCTTAAGTGATAAACTATGATTCATTTGATTTAAAATGTTTATAAATGAGGTGGCCCAATGGCTAAATAATTTTATAATAAAGAAAACTGATAAAATTAAAGAAAAAGGCAAAATAAACTACTAAGAGTGAATTTGATGAAGAAAGCCCACCTAGGGAAAGATGAAAAATGTGGGAAGAATCCAATGCACAAAGGTGACATCTTCTTCCTTTCTTCTGTCTTCTATAATAGAAGTAGTCAAGAACATATTTTAACACAAATAGAATAATATGTTGGCATTGTTGCCCTTATCAAACACAAAGAAGAGAGTACAGATAACACAAACACTGGATTACTCCATTTTGAATTTAAAGAAAAACTGTTAGAAACACATTGTACCAACGGTTTTTGAGAGTAAAGATACATTTCTTGGCTATGGTTAGTATTTATATAGGCCTATTTAAAAAAATAATAATACTGATATTAATAATAATAATAAAAATAGTATATTATTATTTGAAGAATGTTAATCTTATAGAAAGAAAGAAACTATCTTCTGTTAAGGCCTGGTGGTAATGTTGATTTGCTAATCCATTGGTGGGCCAGTTCCCACTGTCTAAGTTGAGAACTGTCGCGCTGTTTGGGAAATGCTCTTAATATTTGGGTGGTGTAGCCGATTTGAAAGTCCTGGTTGTGGGTACCGGCATGGATGGGTACAGGCTTGTCCGGATCTTGGTGGTTTGTGTCAAAACGAATGTTATTTATTGTCAAGTTGTCAAGCTATTTATTTTGCTTTGTAATGACCATGAATTTTGTATTCCAATTCGGTTACTTTGCTGTTGAAGGATTTAGCTGGTAGGTGGATTCCATATGTGCTGCAACAGGTGCTAACACAGGGGTATGAACCTTTGATAGTCACTTTTTCTTCTCGGATTCTCTTGGGGTCAAGAAGTTTGGGATGGACTAGAATATTGTGGAGATTGGGTGGCCGTTTGAAAGTGACTCTTGGGGGTGAACTAAAAAAGTTTTGGGTCTGGGTAGAACTGGTTAGGAATTTGTAACCACTTTTAAGGATGATGTTGTGAGAGGGATGTCCTCAACTTTTTTTGGAGGATCATAGTTATCCCTTGAGAGTGCTCTGGAGATTTGGTTGTCTATTAAAGGCTTGGGGGTTACCTCTGCTTTGGAAAGCTCTGGAGATTTGTTTACAATATTCAGTTAAATCACCGGGTTCTGAACATATCCATTTGGCTCGGGTGGCAATACACTATATTCTAAAATCAAACAGTTCAGCTAACAAAAAATTTTGAAAACTGTAAACACAACCTAAACTGAAGAGAAGGCAGACAACTAACAGAAACACAGATTTGCCCACCTGTTGGGTAGCCAGTGGAAGATTTCCCTCACGCACAACATAATTTCCCTATTAAGAAGGAAATGTCTCTTTATTAGTATCCTACATCTTAAAACCTGTTGAAAACAACTATTATTTAAATTATTTGGGATCTAACAAAATACCTTTTTCATGCCTAAAAAATAAAGTTTGTGAATCCCTCCATTACTAGGGAAAATACCCCCCCCCCCCCCCCCCCACACACACATACACTTGAGGGGTGTATGTGTGTCTTTATAATACCATAAAAAACAAATTTCACCAGAGATGGGAAGAAATATTCACTCTTGGAATAGCTAATTGTACTTTAATCTATTGTGCTTAGATGAGCTGTTAATGTACATTAGTCAATAGTTAATTTGAATGAAGAATTGCTCCCTAGTCATTAGCTAGTTGGTCGCCTATTTTCGCCTATTTGTCTAGCCAAAGTTGTTTTATTTTACTCCTTCACTAGCTCTGTAGAGCGAAAGCCATTATGATTTTCTTCAGTTCGTCAAATTTGCTTAGCAGCAACTGACGTGTAATGACTTGAAAGGATTACACTTCATAATGTATACTTTATTGTTGAATACACATTATTTAGGTTTGTTTTTAATATCATTTAAAGATTGAGCTGTTTATACTCAAATCTAATTTAAAACATTATTCAAAGTACTGTAGCACTGATTATTTAGTTGTGTATATGTCAATTAAAACACTTTTTTTTTTTAGCAGACTTATTATTTAGGACCCAGTAGGAGTATTTATAATGCTGTTAAGTTACTCATTTTCTTTGGGTTTTTTTTTCCACTTTTTTCCTTGACAGAAATTGGCCAAAGAATCATGATTTTGCTGTGCCACCTTGTGGTTCACTTTAAACTAGATCACTACGAGAAGATTAACTAGTCTGACTAAATACTTTGGAAGAATCTTTCAATTTGAATAATTTGTTCATCGACAAAACATCTGTTCATGCTTTATACTACTGTTACTACTTGAACTGGCTTTCGTTTACCACTTTTTAGATGTTAAGTTAAACATTTCATATTTTTCAAATATTTTTGAAAGAACAAAGACATAAGGTGATTGACAAAGTGTTGCTCTTTTCATTGTGAAAGCTATGTTGTTTACTTCTACTGTTCTAGTGGTTTCTATTACACTTTAATGAGCATTCCTATATGAATACTTAATTACTCTATGGCACTAGGAACTCAAAAGTACACTGCTGAACCAACAAAAGTATCCCACCCACTTCTCCTCTTGTCCATTTGACTAATGATGTCAAGATAAAATTATTATACAATAATGCATAAATAAGTATTATTGGAGGCTTTTGTTAACATTTAAATTAACTTTATAATTAATAAATCATATAAGACATTTATAGTATGACAAATTTTAGTGACTTTCAATCATTGCTAGGGATCGAAAGTGGTCTTAATATAAAAGCAGGGCTAATTTCTGTTAACAACTAGTGATCTTCTAAGTGATAACAATCCACAGGTCTGCTTACCCTGCCAATAGGCCACTGCTACCTCTATTGATTTCACTGTACCCAATGACTCAAGTTTGAACAGGCAACAACATGATCCAAGTAACAGGGATCAACCTCAACAGAGTGCTAGTCACTATTCAACTATCCCTAGATAAATAAATGGCCTTATGTCTATAATTAGTCTGTGGTGTATGTTTTTTATATTCTCTACAGTTTAAGTAGTAAGTATGACATTTTTATTCCTTTTTATGTTCTTTTTTTAAACTTAAAGTATAAATTGTAAAAATTATAAGCAAGATTTTAATTTTGCAGAAATGATTGAAAGAGTAATACTTTTTGTTAATATTGACCTCATAATCTCTCTGATGATGGGTCAACAATGATAGCACCTGCTTGAGTGAGGTCTAAAGCTTGAATGATAATTTAAATAAATAAAATTTAATGAATTAATTCCTCCCTAATATTGCTAAATAGTAATCTTTTAATATTGTAATAGTGTAGTGGTCACTTTGTTGTCCAAGTTTCATGCTTGAGTGAAATTAATGATATTTTTATTAACATTGAATCCCTCTTGAACTAATCAAAGAGTTTTTTTTTTATTGGGGATTGTAACAATGCTATGAATTTTATAAGACTCCAATGAGACAATACAATAATACATACTTGGTTTAATTTTCAGGGGATTATGGTACATACCTGATAATCACCAATGTCAACTTTTTCTACATAGCTAAGAATAAAAGATTACCATTATTTCTCTTTTTATTTAATTTGTTGGTTGTTTTTTGTTTTATTTTTAAGAACTAAGCATAAGGCACATTTATGAAAAATAATGGTTCTATTCAAACAAATTGGTTCATTACTGGAAGTAACTTCAAGCTTAAAAAAACACTAGATAAATCAGCATTGACAAAATTATCTGACTAGCTAATGGGTGACAGGTTTATCAATTTAGTTGACCTAACATTGATATTGAAGGAGTTGATTTGATTCATTTTGTAAATATAAATGAGGGATTGTGAAAAAATAACTTGTTTTAGAGTGACTTTTCACAAATCAAATCAGTCTTATTAAGTTGTATTTGATTTTTTATATATATATAAAATACATGGGCACACTTTTCTGCGTGTGTATTGGAAATTTTGAACAAATACAGCTCAAAATTAATGCTGTACTGTAAAAAACATTTTTGTGTTGTATATTTAAAGCCATCTGAATCTCTTATTCACTAATGTTTAGTTTATTTTTTATTATTTGGTTTTACTTGATTAAAAAGAAAATGTTTTAAAAGTAATTTGAAATAATTGGTTATAATAATAATGTAATTTTATATATCTGAAGCATTAGTGGACTTGTTTTTGTATAAATCTTCTCTCCTATTTTTGAAATGGGTCACTCTCTTTGTTACTATACTAATGTTTGTGCAAAAGAAGTTGTTAATTAGTTATTTATTTATTTACTGTCTTATGTATTGAATTCCAAACTATTTTTCATTGTTTGTATGTATTTAAATTAAGCTCCACTTGATGAAAAATTTAATACAAATCCCAGATACTTTCACTACTTAATAGCAATTCACATTTAAATAACACTATTTAATTCTTAATTGGTTGTTTTACTCATTTGTGTTTGAACTTGATCATGAAGATTTGCTGAGCTTTTAAGTTGTTTGTTTAGAAAAACATTTATTATCTCAAATTATAAAAAAAAAATATTTCTTTATTTGAATTTAAAATGTATCTAACATTAAACTAAGCAATCCCAAGATAACCACAATCGGGTATTTTGTAATTGGTCAGGGAAATTGTATATTTTACTATCTAACTAAGATTGTCTTTAATGCATTCTTTTCAAACACTGGTTTTAATCAACTGTTGTATTTCTTACTCAATACAATCCTAAAATAGTTATTTATAACAATTGAATTTTTGGATCAGCAAACAACTAAGTATTTATTTTTCTTAGATTATGTGGCAACCATGTATCCTCATTTTTAAAAACTAGAATTAATGTAAAAATCTAAAAGAACCAATTCAAACTAATTATTTCTGTCCATTCAGGAAACAGTAAGCTCAAAATAATTTATTTTTAAAATGTGCCAATATGTTATATCTCTGAGCATATTTTACTTTCAGTAAAAATTAGCCATAAATGCTAAGATTTCCTTTGAAAACCCCACTTTTTATTTCAGCATATTCATAGTTGTAACAGAATATTTGTTTTTTTGACAATATTTAGTTTTAAATTGTTTTAATTTTCAGAAAGTTTAAGTCTATAATTTTATTCACACTGTTCACACAATCAATTTTTTAACATTGAAAATGTAATTTGTTCATAAAGGTTGCAGAGATTTGAACAAAAATATTGTCTTTAAAAGATAATTCTGTAATATTTCTAAATAGATTTCTTTGAATAGTTTTATCAGAAAATGAAATCTTCAGCAATGAATAAATGTAAGTTCTCTGTGTAATAAAGTCATTGTTAGATAAACTTAATAGCAAACAAACTCCCATGTTAATCCGTTACCTTGTGTTGTAAATAAATTTAGTGTGTATGTATAATCCTGTTGTGTTGAAGTGAAAGCATTTTTTTAAACAAGTTGGTGATACTGTGTGCTTTATTATGCCTGCCCCTACCACCTTACATGTCAGTCAGGTGTGCTGGATTTGAACAATGTGTCTTAGAAAGGAACTAGCTGTGTTTGGCGGCTGGTGGGCAGTCCATAAAGTTAAATCTGTCTTGAATAAAATTGTCACTGTGTTTTGCTCATTTTTAATTTTAAAAACATATGTAAGAAAAAGTGGACTGCAGTCAAGTTTTACTGCTTTAATATAATTATGTTTTATATAATATTGTTTAATTTGCCTAATATGTAAAACATCATTTGTGCGAACAAGTGAAAGGTGCGATAGTCTTCTAATATCAATTTAGTAAACATTTTCTTCATTGTATGCATTTTTATTATGATTTTGTATTCCTAACCTTGATAAATATAGAGATAGATATAAATTATATATTTATAATTTCTAACCTGCTATTCTATCTTTGTTTTAGAAAAATCCTTAAATCTTACTTAATTTAAAATCATTTTGGTTTTTATTGGTTTAGGCCTAATATAATGTATTTAAACGAACAGCTTTTGATATTAATTCACCCAGGCACCATCAAACAGGGATTCCCAACCTTTTTTGTTTGAAGGAACCCTTGACATATTTACCAAAAGTTTTAGGAAACTCCTACCTGGCTAGCACATAATAGGTTTGGTTCAACAGGAGTAAAGTACAAAATATCCATGTAAAGTTGTAGGTTTGGTAAATAATAAATAACTCATACTTTTGAATAAAATATTACAAGAGTACTTACTTATTGCCTATTTCTATTTACTTTTAATAAAATTGACAAAGCGGTTTCACTTTACATTTGGCTTACTGGTTACAAACAAACATTGTGTATATGATTTTATGAATACTTAATTACTCTATGGCACTAGGAACTCAAAAGTTCACTGCTGAACCAACAAAAGTATCCCAC
Organism: Timema cristinae; assembly: GCA_039000515.1. Classification (NCBI taxonomy): domain Eukaryota; kingdom Metazoa; phylum Arthropoda; class Insecta; order Phasmatodea; family Timematidae; genus Timema; species Timema cristinae. The sequence goes on from JBCFYV010011172.1 coordinate 66,156,973, forward strand.
CCACTTCTCCATTTGACTAATGATGTCAAGATAAAATTATTATACAATAATGCATAAATAAGTATTATTGGAGGCTTTTGTTAACATTTAAATTAACTTTATAATTAATAAATCATATAAGACATTTATAGTATGACAAAATTTAGTGACTTTCAATCATTACTAGGGATCGAAAGTGGTCTTAATATGATGATTTTGATGATTTTGTGTTATTATAATAATTTTTATAAAACTATAAGCTAAAAAAAAGTATTTATTTATTGTTTAATATATTCTCACTTGAAAATAATATAAGTATCAATGGAATAACATTGATTCCAATTGGCTCCTAATTTAATGTGAAACTAGGACATGCTTTTTTGAACACAATAATTTAATCTGTGACTATATCTTTGATTGGCACACACAAAATTCTTCTTTCATAAACAGAAGTCTATTTCTTTCTTTGGTTCTTATAGTCCTTAAACATGAAAATGCTTGCTCATACAAAGCACGTGAGAGTTGTAGCAATATGTTTATAGCTTTCTGAGAAATATACAAAACACATTCAATGACAGTTTATTAGATTGAATGTTAGTATGCGATTACACTTCATTAATTTTCAGTCAACTGTTCTTCTTGCAGGCTGAGTTAATTTTATGAGCTAATTGGATACTCTGCAAAAGCATTCCTCACCCAATAATCCTGTTCCACTGACAAAGAAGATAAGTAATAGGCAAGCTTTAAAGCCATAGATACCATACGTTTGGAAATCAGGGGCATAATGGCTTCATAGTGGCTATTTAAGAGATGAGAAAAGAGTGAGGACATTTCAAAATTACTTTTTGATATTTTTTTTTTTTCCAGATACTAAATATATTTTTGAATTATACAAGTTTGTCTGTACAAGTGAAAATATTTTCCTTGGGACCTTGCATGTTGATGTTCAACATACTTAGGTGATCATAAATATCTGACATGTTAGTTTCAGGGGCCACAACTCGTCTTCAAGATAGTTTGGAAAAATAAACTTTATTGTTCTCTTTGAAGAAAATCTGGAGTTACTCTCATAATTGGAATATGCGTTATTAACACCTTACCCTTGAAAGCCATCAAACATGGGTGTGTAGAAGAACTCACTTGGTTTTTCCCCCCAAGTTTTCAGAAATTTTATCCATCAAATTTTTATCGGGAGGTTTAAGTACTTGATAACTTTTATCTGGAAGTTAAAATGGTTGTTGCCATAGTGATGTGTTGTTTTTCATGAAGTTTCGCCTATCAGAATCTGTTTTTAGGTTAAAATCTTGGTTCACATGTTTAGTAAGCACAGGCTCAGGCTCTAACTATATAAAGTTAGAACATTCAATTCACACTTTTATATAAACTGACAAGCTATTTGTTGAGTTATATTTATATAAGAACAAATTATCAAAATGTAAGAACAATGAATTAAACTATCGACCACATTTTGGCAGACACCGATATCAGTACTTGCAAGACATCTTAGCTTCTGCGCTAATAAGACAACAGGTTGCACACATTGCCCACAACAAGTTTTTTCATGTTCCTTGCAACAAACTATTCTTTTTTTTTTAATTTCAGGCTTAACCTATTCAAAATAGTATTATTAGCTATGGTAATCTTCTCTAATACACTTTCAGCTTCTTTGCTTAGCATTGTTTTTGCAATGATTTTACAGGCAGGTATGATTAGATGCTCAACGACAGTGTCTCATTTTTTGTGCAACAAGATCAGCTAATAAGTAGTTGACTTCTTGGCCTTTCTCAATTAAAGTTACTTTTTACTCGAAAACCTTATTCTGTTTTCTTTGTGAGTCCCAAAGCTGTTTAAAATAATCAGCAGAGTAGTATTATTTGAGAAATAACTGTGATTTGTAGAATAAAGTTGATTTAATTTAGCCGGGGCCATAGCAGTATTTGTTTGCTTTTTCCTTTAAACAATCCACAACGGAGTTTAATAGTGTTCATCTACAGTCCTTGTAAAACCCATTACTAAAATAACTTTAACTGAAGAGACATAAAACCCATTACTAAATCACTTTCACCATAAAGACAATATTTCTGTGTAGATGTAATTTTCCATCCTTTCTTACTTGAACTTCTCTTATCAATATTCTTACTAACCTCACTTTCACATTATTACCGGCACTCTTCTCTTCATTGTCTTTAAATGCATGACTGTTCTTAGCAATAAGTAGTATGGCAATAAATTAATACTGTACTTGAATACTATAACGTTAACCTGCACATGTTTTGTCAAAAGCAAAACAAACAGTAGCATTAACGTTCATTACTGCCAACACCATTTCTGATCACCTGCTTCTGTGGCTGCATAGTCTAATTTGTTACTCATATTAGACTAGACTACCGATGGTGGGGCGATCGGGGCTTGAATCTTGGTTGGGTGTATTGAGGGTAGCTTTCCAAAATTGTTTGCCACTTTTTCTCCACACAAATGTGAGTACATACACTTCCTCTAAATTCAACCTTACTCATCCCTAACTCATTAGTGTAATTAGTATATATGCATATAACCTGAACCGGTAGTAAGATTTGGCACTTAAAAAAATCTTTACTGCTACAAAAATTCCCCACCTCAACAAAATTTCTCCTCCCAAGTAAAACGCATGCTACCTAAATAATAAACTATCACACGAATATCAAACCAAGCTAAACTTTTAAAATTCTTCATTGTTTTATCACAAGTCACATTATTAACCTTGGCTATTTCACTTTGTTTACTCAATCACAAAAAAAAGGGGGCAAGTTATACTTTTTTTTAATTTCTTTGCAAAGATTTTACTTAATCTTTGAAAATTTATGCTACTACCTATGTGATATTTTTTAAAATTTGATCTATAGTACATAATTTTAAAATGAATTGTGCTAGTTTAAACAGCTATTATTTTTAAAAGAGACTAGTAAGGAAATATTCTCAAACACAAACGAATATTAAGTGGTACCTAAATTTGAACTTTGAGTTGATATGTTGAAATAAGCCTAGTCCTTAAATTTAAGTTCAATTTGCATGATTAAATCATAGTTGAAATCAATCCCATAAAATAAGAATCAACCACTACCTAAGTCATTAGAAGGCTGCGGATTTATTTGCACTCTGGTAAAATATGCATGCAATTATGCACCTAAAAACAAGGCCCACAGTTATAATGATACTATAATTTATAAAACTATATTGTACACTAGCTTACTGATTGTAGTTTTGGTTAAAATAGACAACTAGATATTTCTCAAGATTTTCAGCAGTGAATTGCTTCCTATTATTGCTAATAATGTTTTTGTACATTGAAAATCTCCTCTCTAGCTTAGATAATTATTCTTCCTGAACGTTGATTCATCATGAAGTTTTCTCTGACAGTATTTGCTCAAAAACGCATAGAGTTCAGGGTTGTTGAGTTTTCTCCACAAAATATTGGCTGTAATTAGAGCTCGGCACAGATATCTTTTCCTCTTTTTGCTCCACTGTCAATGTTGTTTGGCGTTTATTCACACCTTGGTTTTGAATGAGAGTAGCTGTCTGTGAGTGTTTAATTGTTTTAGACAAGCTCGGCAAAATATTTTTCATCAGTTGTAAGTGTAGGATCCCTTTCAATCCACTACTTAAACACTAAATTTTCGCAGATTTGTCTTTTGAACTATTTGAAGGTGTAATTAACGACTTGGTGAAATAAATACAATTAAAAAAATTGTAAAATTACAAATGTATTGTCTTTGGGAAAGACAAACACTAATATATAATGTGCACTAGCATCAAAATTATGCATTAATATGTACCATATAACAGGGTAGGTTTGATAGATGTCTAATACAATTTTCTATATGTATCTTTAAGTAAAACCTCTTTTTACTTCATGAGGAATTTAGTAATATGTATATTAAAAAACTTTTTGTCAAGCTTGCATCATCAAAGGGGAAAAAACCTGCATATAAGCAAAATTTGCAGCTAGTCACTACTTATACAAATAATATTGTCATATTAATCAAGTCACATAAAATACTTAGACTTGCTATAAAATTTTACCTAACATAATTTCGATGAGATTGCGATCATATACAGAGGAAATAATTGGAGATCATCAGTGAGGATTTTGATGAAATGTATAAACAATGAATCAGATTTTACAATTTGCAAATATTAGTAAAATAAAAATAGGAATACTGTAGCGTCCCTAACCTACTTCTGACAAAACTGTGTAAGGTCACTGGTTTTATCTGGTTGTCCGGTAGCCAACCCTACTACAGCACTACCGGAGCACCGTAGGAACTTACATGGCTAGGATGGACCCTGAGCAGTAGGGGTTGGGATAGATGTTTTGTGGGGAATGAGACTGGCGAGTTGTCCAATAAGATATATTTATTAATCTATTCAGATGCTAAACTAGCAGGCACGATAATGGTCTCACAACCTTTCTGTAGATCCACGATCGACCCTCCGGCAGGGTGAACTACCAGATATCATTTTATATTGTAATTTTGTCAGACGTGCTAGATACCGCCACACATGTAATCAGCATGGCTTCCAGCATTCAACAACGTGTGTTCTTCTCACACACAAACTTGCTGATCTTGATTCACACCAGTCCATCGGTCGCACCGTGCTCGCTCGTCAACCGGATGCAAGCTATATGAGCTATATGCTATTCTCAGCAGGAAGGCAACCCAATACTCTTGACTTCCAAGAAAATGTTCCCGTGTGGTTTAACACCTTGCCAGAAAAAGTCTTAAAATAATTATGCTCTTACAATAAAACATTTTACATCCATTACTGGTTCCAGCCTGTGGCCAGGGTCAGGTTTTTATTCGTCATATATTTTCCACTACCAGCTTGCTAGGCCTGCCGTAGCTTCATATGCCTTATAATTTAACTTTAGACTAGGACAGTAACAACATCCAGTCTTCGGCCATTAGTTCATCACTATGAAAGGGTAAACCCACATTTCACCAACAATAAATTTTTTGGCATATGCTCTACCGACTGAGCTAATGTGCCAGATTGAGGAATACAACATGATGGTTCATAAAGTATACATAGATTTAAAAAAAGGCCAATTCAGTTAAATAAATAAATTATAAGACATATTGGTTAAGTTTGGGATAACCAAAAAAGTATCAAGTTAATTGAGGTATGTTTGACTGGTATGAGTGGCAAGGTATGGGTTGGATGTCACTTATCAGATTCTTTCTAAATACACAATGGGTTGAAACATGGAGATACACTTTCCCATTACTTTTTAATCTAACCTCAGAGTATATTATTAGGGTAATACAAACGAGAAAGGTAGGCTCAACGTTAAACGGTATGATTTAGCTTTGTTGGGCAATAGTAAGGTAGATGTTTCAAGAAATGCAAAAATTTTACTATAGGCTAGTAAGGAAATAGATTTAGAAGTAAATGCTGAAAATAGTAAGTATATGATCACACAGATTGGGAGCAATAATTTAGAGATTACTGCAAACACATCATTTGAAAGGGTTAATGAGTTTAAATATTTAGGAACAATTTTAATTAGCAATAATGATATTAAATTGAAAACTAGTAAAAAATACAGTCGAGGAATGCAAACCGTGGAATAAACAAAACAATAATGTTACCAGTTGTTCTCTATGAGGGTGAAACGTGGTATCATACCTTGTATGACAAAAACAAATTTAAGATGTTTGAAAACAAGGTACTTAGGAAGATATTGGGTCCAATTAGGGATGATGCTACTGGGTAGTGCAGGAGGTTGCATAATGATGAGTTACATATCATGTACTCATTACAAGACATTGTTAGGGTAATCAAATCTCATAGATTATGGTGGGCAGGACATGCAGCACAAATGGTCAATTCTAGGACCATGTTCACAATACTAACTGGCAAACCCAATGGGAAGAGATCATTGGGAAGCCCTAGGTGCAGAGGGAGGATAACATTAGAATGGACCTATGTAAGCAAAGGAAAAATTGCACCAAATGACTATATTAAATCATTGAAAAGAGGATATAAGGGTAAGGCCTACACACCAGAAAGCTGTAGGCCTCAATGTTCACAATTAAAACACAAAAATAATAACTAATTTTTGTGGTACATCAGTCACCTTGATAAAACTTATGTACCCTGAAAACTACATAATTTTGTGTTTTAAATGTGAACTTTGAGGCCTATAGTTTTCTGGTGAGTGTGTACAGGCCCCATTATTGGGGGGTTCAGGGATACATCGTACCCAGGCCTGGGGGTCTAAGAGGGCCCTGGGAATTTCCCGGGATCTCAGAAAATGTTTGAATATTGAAGACTAGCATTCACATTTCCACTACTATTACTATTCCTAAATTATTAATGAAGGTATAATTATTTTTTTTCGGAAAAATTGAAAATTTATACCTGGACATGGGAATCGAACCTGGGACCTTTCCGTGTCCAGGTGTCATTATTCAATTTTGAGAATATGATATCTAGATGGAGTAATCCTCATTAAAAGAATAAATAATAGCTTTGGCTATTTGATTCTTAAATGATATTTTTTGTCTTATTGATTTTAACTTTTTTTAGGTATAAAAGTATAAATTATAAATATTTTTTCTTTTCATTTTTTCAGATAGGATTGATTAATTAATTTCATTTTGGTAGACAGTATTAATGAAAAATGAAAGGGGTCCTGAAAAAACTTTGTACCCCCTGATGAAATTCCTCTCAGAAGCCCTGAGTGTGCAGGCCTTGTCCTTCTATCCTCCTTTCAATGTTTAATCTAGAATGGACCTGAAAGATAGATGTAATGAGGTGGACTAGATAGAGCTAGCTCAAGAGAGGGATAGAGGCGTACCTTTGTAAGTGCAGCAATGTCGAGTTCATAATGCCATAGAGTGAGTAAGTAATAACTACTTATTGTTTAAATATTTGGAGACGCTGTAAGTTGTGCCACCATTTATTATGAGTAGGTTTTATAACTTCATTCTTTTTTCTGCTTGTCCTTAACTTGGTTCACAAACTTTTTCTCTGAGCCGCACTTTCAGAATAAAAATTTTCTCACACCACACTAAGCTTTTTTATTGAAAATAAATACCATCTAAAACAAAAAATCAACTCCTAGCATTACTTTATTCTTAACATAGAACACAACTACTTCATAATATTATCATGAGACATCCAGAAAGTACAAAACAATGCAGTTACATAAAAACATGATTCATTTACAAAATATACATATTAAATCAGAGCTATGAGCTTGTTTTGGTCGTGAAATCTTATCTATATCAGGTCTAATTTTAGACAAACAAACTCTCATCTTCTCAACACAAATAATATTGATATTTGTCACAGCTAAAAATCCCTGTTTGCAACAATATGTGGTGGAGAACTGTAGAAGAATGGATAATGCTTTTGAAGTGATGCATGATACTGTCTCTAGTTGTATATCCATAAAGAGTCCCGTGGCATACTTGCATGTTTCAATTTCAAGGTGTATCCTCTAAATGCAGGTAATTTCCTCTTCCTCATCTAATGTCAGATCTGAGCAGTAGAAATTCAAATATTTTGGTAGATAACTATGGGAAGTAATGATAAATCTATTCTAACAGTGTTGCAAGATGATCTTTTATGAGGCCATACTCTTTTTAAAACTTTTACTAGTGGGAACATTTCAAGGTTATGTTACATCGCTCTTCCGAGTCACCCCAAAGATGAAGCTTTTTTATGAATGCAGTTAATTTGTCTGTAGTTGTGAGGATATTGTCATCATGGCCTTGCATATTGGCGTTGAGCACAATCAACCAGGAAAAGATATCAGTTAAATATGCTAGCTTTGCACACTGATCATTCTCATCAAGATGGTGGTATAATGGGTTAGCTTCTTGTTCCATAAATGTTCTTAGCTCGTTCTTAGGTTCTAACACCCGATTTAAAACTTTTCCGCAAGATAGCCAGCGAACCTCAGTGTGCAGAATTAGGCATTTGTGTTGACACCAAATCATTGCAGAGTTGAGCAAATAATCGTGCCTTTAATGGTTTTTCTTTGATGAAGTTGACAATAAGCACAGCCTGATCTAGAACCCACTTCAAATCAGCTTCAAGGGTCTTGCTGATTAATGCCTCTCTGCGCAGAAAACAGTGAGTTGTTATTACATCTAGATTTTTCTGTTTGATGAGTGACATGAAGCCTCTCACATTCCCTATCATATATGGGGCTCTATCCATCCAATACAAGAAGCCCATGGATAATATTATGATAGAGAGGTAGATATAGTGTCACAAAGATGTAGCCTGTAGTGAGAGACGCTAAAATCACACTGAAATCAGGAAGGAAAAAAAAATGGTAGCATAACAGGTGTCCAGAAGAGGGTGGAGGGTTCTAAGAATTTTTCAGCCATGCGAGAGCAAATAAGAGTAAATGAAGGAGGGAAATAACCGATCAACAGTAACTGCCAACAAGTAATGTTTTGTATGACTCCAGCAACAAAAGAGATAATCAAAACATATATTTCACATGTAACAAAATTAATAAAATTATCTTAATTTTTATTTTTGATGTATGTATTTTTTGAAAATGTTTCTGAATCCTTGACTGTCTTCGAGACTTCCCGCTACACCAGCTATCCTTTCGCGCCGCACCAGTGTGGCACACCACACCATTTGGAAACCACTAGTCTAAGGTGTTACGCTCACGATAGAATAGATTGCCAATGACGGGGAGACCATGGTTCGATACAGGTTGGGTGTGCTGAAGGTGGTTTTTCTTAAATGGTTTCCCACTCTCCACACAAATGCGTGTACACTTACTTTAAGTTCAACCTTCCTCATCCCTAACCCATTATCATAATTAGTATATTAGTGTATAGCCCGGATGGGTAGTAAGACGCTGTGCTAGGAATTGGAAGTCTTAGGACAGTTATGACATTCTTAGATTCAGACAGCGGCTTCTGTTCTGAGAACATGCAGTTCACATATAGGGATGAACGAACGGCCAGTGCATGACTTATTGGGTAGCAGTACAGTTGTGTCTGGGACTTCATCAGAGGCTGGAGCTTAAAAGAGACCTGCGTAGCTTGAACACATAATAAGACTAGGTTATTTTATTCATAGACAAATATCATGTTTAACTGAAAGTTTTGTAAATTAGTGTATTTACCATATGGTCATTGAATTAGCTTTAGAATAGCTTATACCTCCCATGTTAATTAAACATAAGTGTCTCATCCTCAATAAATAAGCAAATGACCATCACATTAAATTGTAATTTCATATTAACATTCTTGATCTATAAACGGGTAAAAATTGTGATAAATATTTAATAAAACATACTAATAGTTTTCTCTCAAATCATATTTTAATAAGACGACAAATTATATTACCCATTATTAGATAACACTATTTTATCAGATAAAGGAAGGTACTGCTGAACTTTATCGGGTGAACTTTATATAAATAAATAATTTCTACATAGTTGACATATGAATTTACATTTATTTTCTTGTGTTTATTGTTACAAGTTTCACAGGAATTTATGTTTTTATATTACTAATTTTCATCGTGTTGAACACAATTAATCTTACTAGAAGCTTTCTTTAAATCAAATAATTAATTTAAGCTTTGATGCATTGGGAACAAACTAGTTTTTACTTAAAAATCAATGTTTTATTACATAAATTTCCATTGAATATATTTGTTTATAAACAATTTTGCTAAGCAAAACAAGAAATATTTGGGGTTTTTTTGTTGGTTTTTTTTCAAATAAGCAATAAGTGTCTATAATTAAAGAAAAAATCAGAATTTTTTACATTTACATCATATGCTATCTCTGAATAAAATGACCATGACAAGTTTCTAAAAACTGGTACCCTGTAGAGTTGTTATCCCTGGTTGAATTGCTTGCTTAATTTAGTAGTTATATCCACCAGACTAGAGCTAGATTGACATATTTCACGGCCAAAGTTTAACACTTCTCAGCAATCGGCTCCAGATCTTGATCAATGGTATCTTGGCGGAACATTTCGACATCAGCTTGGCTGTCTGCACGCAGCATCTTCCCCTTCACTGGCTGTAAAACCAAATATATTTGATACATTATACCGTTCTCATCCTTACTTTGGCTATATTATATTCATTGATACTATATACACAAACATGAGTGCATAGTCAAGTAATAACTATCCCCCTCCCCCTCTGACTGCATGGTTATTTTATCATCGCATTTTACTACCTGTTCAAGTTATATGCAGACTGTGGATGTAGAGTGTATTATTTGTTTTCTCTCGGTTTTAATTGTGTAGCAATTAATGTAATATTTGGTTAATTTATTCAAAATATTTACGAATGTTTTAAAAAAGTCAACCTTTGTGGTCTAGTGGTCAGAGTTTCTGGATACAAATCCAGAGGCCTCAGGTTTAATCCCTGGTGCTTTCAGATTATCTGTCAATCAGTGGTTCTGGAACAAGGTCGACTCAGCCTGATGAGGAGCTACTTGAGTGAAAAATTAGTGGTTTTGGTCTAGAAAAGTGAGATTAATGGCTGTACTGACCACATGGCATCCAATAACCACAGAAAATGGCACCATCTTCGCTAAAAGACAACGGTCACCCAGTCAGTAAAGCCTGACAGCAGGCTAATGCCATGGAGGTTTTTTTTTAAAGAAATTTCAACTAAACAAATCAAAATTAATGGTACAATAATTATCATAAAGATGTAAGTCAACCAAATTTCATAAAACCCAATATAAGCAGTAAAAAATAGCTCTCTCATCATGGAATGAAGATATACAATATTGCGCTATACTAGAGAGCATTGTTTATAAGAAAAGTTTACAAAAACTGCCAGGTGCCAACTAAGCTGAAGGAACACATTCTACTAAACCTTGATTATTTTAAAAGGCTTGGTGAATAGTCAGCTTTAAATTTGAAAAAGTAGATTAAAATAGTAACAAAGCTCAATAGGTAAGTTTTACGATAAATTGTAGCTAAATAAATAAAACCTCATATGTATTTGTATATTCCTCATTTAAATTTATTAATGCTAAAGGGGTAAATTGAATTAGATGTAATTTGATGGGGGGAAAAAGTTGAGAAAATATGGACACAATCCAAATTTCTAATAATACAAAGCAGCTAATTGCTATGGCAACCACGAATTCTCTTTCCAAGAAGCTGGGAGTTCCAATGAAGAGATTTCAAGATAAGAATCATTCTTCCACAAAGTTAACCAAGTTTTTTTTACAGCTAGATAGTATAACACTCTTCCCATTTGATGCATACAGTGAGTTCTATACTTCAGGATTCAGTCGCCGGTTGATGAATTTATGTTTATGATGGGGGTTTTCCACTCTTATTGACCATCTAGATTTCAGTTTTCTTCTCAAAGTGGTACAGTAATCAATATGATCTGCATTTACCTTGGTGAATGTTAAACTTTTGAATAGTTGTACTCCTTTACTAGCACCGTATATAATTTATTAAAAACACTTTTTTTAACAATGAAATTAAGATAATAATAAATACATCATTATTGTGAATGATGCACTCCTTTACTGTCAATTTGTATTGTAAAGTAGAATAAAACTACCTTCAGTGAAAAATAAGAATATTGGATTAACTCACAATAAACAGGTAATTTTATTTCAATAATATGATAACTAATACTTGTTTAGAGATTGGTCAGCCTTGCCGTACTTTAATGTGTGTTCCATTGGAGATTGTAAACACTTTTTTCCTTTTCTGACTTTTTAAATTTTGTGTGGAAATACCTTCTAAAGAGCTTCTAAAAGCATCCAATGTTTCAATGTTTTTTCTGTTGGTGAAATTACAAAATAATAATGTTATTGTTGTGGAGTGAGATACTCGGGAATGTAATAAACAGAGAAAGTATAAATACCTTGGGGTGCATTAGCACCATTGGCAGCTCAGCGTTGAGTTCCCCACCTAGGGCTCCCAAGAATAGCTTCACCTTCACTGAGTAAGACACAACAATGCCAAAAGCATCGCGCTGATCAGGGGTTGCCAGACTGCACAAAGAAAAAGTCAACTTAATCAACCATAGCTTGGTGTCGAACACTGTTAACAAAGTAACATGTGTTTCAAACATGAAGAAAGGAGTAAGATAAGGAAATGCCTTTTTAAATAGAGAACTATAAGGAGAAAGGATAAACATCCCATTAGAAGGAGAAGAGATTGAACAGGTGGAATGGTTTAAGTATTTAGATAGTATTATCACTGAAGTAGCACACTGGTCAATAGAAATAAGATTGAGAATACCTATGGCAAAGGACGGATTTAATAAAAAGAGGAACTTACTATGCAGGTCGTAGAATAAATAACTAAGAAAGAGATAAGCAAAATGCTATGTTTGGAGTATGATGTTTTATGGTGTCGGGACATGGATGTTAAGGCAAGATGATGAAAGAGGGATGGAAGCGTTGAAAATGTGGATTTGGAGGAGAATGAAAGGATTAAACTGGGAAGAAAGAATCATAAACACGGAAGTGCTGAGAATAATTGGAGAAAAGAGACATGATAGAAAAAATCAAGGAAAGAAAGATGAATTGAAGGAATGATAAATGTAAAAAGAGGAAGAGAAAGAATGAGATACCAGATGTTGGATTCATTCAACTTTGGAGGCAGATACGAAAACACTAAGAGACTGGCTCAGGTTTGAGGAACTTAAAGGAGTACCAAATTTGGAACTGCCAAGAGGCAGAACTACACCTGATAATGATGATGATTATGATGATGATTGGTACTATTCTAAGGATAATTTTAAAATTTTAATCAAAATTTGGTGCAACAATAATAATATAGATTTTTAAATGAGAGATACATAGTTTAAAAAATGGCTTATGCTATCACTGGAGTGAAAAAAAGTTAAAACTACATTTTTTTTAAGACTTTTAGAATAAGTTTAGTGTTATAAGATGCTGTGGTTTATGCATTTATGCATGTTTATTTTCCTTTAGGCATATTGTTATGCCAGCTTTACAAAAAAAAAATTGTGTGTGACATCTAACAAATCTGCCCAGTTTCATGGTGCATACTAGTGGATATTTCAGATGATTGTGCATATTTTTCCCAGTTTTATGGTGCATATTACTGTGTATTTCAGATGATAGGGCTTAATTTGCCAAATATGTTTTAAAAACATAAATAAATTAATTTTTACTATTAAAAATAACATTTAATCAATTTTCAGGAAAAATGTATTCGTGCAGGCCATGTCACAAGTTTCCCTTCCCTTCTCGAGGCCTTGTCATACATCCCACCTTCCCTTAATTGCCGAGTGTTGCAATCAACATGACCGCCTATTAAGTTTAGCAGCGAGTGTGTAGTTCATGTTTACCTTTCTTTGTGCGTGTTTATAGAGTATTAGTTTTTGTCTTTTTGTAAGATAGCAAATTTGTTGTTTTCCGATGTTTTAAAAAAATTGTATTTATTACAATGAGTCGTGAAAAACACCTTCAAACATGCCAAATGACAAATCTGTGACAAGTGTAGTGTTTAGGTATTGGATTCAAAGGGACCCTACACCAACAAATGACGGAAAAATAATATTTTGCTAAGTTTGATCAAAACAGTTTTTTAATTTATTTTTTATTTAGTCTTACTAGCTGTTCAAGTTACATGCTTAAGTACTAATTATGCTAATGGATTAGGAATTGGGAGGGTTGAATTTAGAGAAAGTGAACCTGCATTTGCATGGTGGGAGAGTGGAAAACCACCTTCAGTTCACCAGACCGAGATTCAAACCTCAATCTCCCCATCCTCGGTAGTCTAGCACAACATGACTAGCGCGTTAGCAAACTACACCACTGAGGTGGGTATCAAAACAGTTAAGTTTTATTTTGGTATTGTTGCTTAGTAAAGATAATACATTTATTTACTCATGGGACAGATGTGATTGGTCTTTTCCAAGATTACCTTTTAGGCAGCCCTCATTGCAGTGTGAATAAATGCATTTTTACCTGCTAAATTAACTAGGTTGACAAAATTATGTAAATATAACAAGCAGTGATCATGCAAGTAAAGATAATACATTGAATTAACCATAATAATTTGGTCTGATATTTTCTGGCATTTTGAATTGTAGCCCTAAATGTTAAGAGTACAAGTAACAGCATATTATGTATTCTTGGTAAAATGCAAAAAAATTCCAACTGGTGTGGAGAAAACTGGACAACCCTGAATTCCATGTGTTTTTGAGCAAATATTGTCAGAGAAAAATCCCTGATCAATCAACATTGAGGAAGAACAATTATCTAAGCTAGGGAGGCACTTTTCAATTTACAAGAACATTTAAACTTTTAAGCAATAATCAGAAGTGATTCACTCCTGAAAATCTTGAGAAATATCTAGTTGTCTATTTTAACCAGAACCTTAATCGGTAAGATAGTGTAGACTATAGTTTTATAAACTATGGTACAATTTTAGTTGTAAATATTGTTTCTATTATGCATATTTTCCTGTTTTTCTTAAATATTTCTTTAGTTTTTAATGCAGAACTGCATGCATAATTTACTAGATTTTGGTGCATATAAATCAACCACCTAAATATAAGTAGTTGTTTACAGATAGACAAATGGAATTTGAGGAAAGGGTGAGATAAAATTATATACTTGTTTTAAAGGAAGAAATAGTTTTATTTTTATAGTGTCAACCAAATAATAGTAATAAAGTAGTAAAACAATTATAGTATTATGTTCAGTCATAGCAGTAGGTACAAGATAGAGGAGAGGAATAGGAGCAAATAAAAAGAACAAACACCATATAACTGTTACAATTAAAACAGGTACACAGTTCACATTTTAGACCGCTGCATATTTGCTTTTTGACATGAATATGTCTTTAAATTCAAAACAGTAATAGGAGGATACAGGTACGAAAAGTTGAGTATAACAAAAACATCCAATAAGGTTTGGCTTAATAATTTATAAAGTATTAAAGGTAGCCAAATCAAACTGATATTATTCGATAGCTGAGGGAATAAAAATTCTTCAATGACCTTCAAATAGCAAGCCATGCGACGTGGGTGGCGTGGGGATTCTGCCATTTTGTGTACAATCCGTCACACCTTAGAAACTTCCACCAAAATAACTTCGCACTCTCCAAGGTACAACAATCATTTGAGTGTCAATCAACAGCTCTCATTGAGATCAAATGATTTAACTAATAATACTTGAATTTCATTAGAATGTTGATGAATAAAATGTGGAATGGAGTTGAAAAATTCTAGAAATTTCACAATGTCTGCCTATACTCACTGGAAATTCAGTCAGAAATATGCTGAACGTATATGATGGAAAAGAGCAGCTCGTCAGCTATCCAACAAAGTCCCAATGTCTGGATCAGAACAAATGAGGAAGTATTGGGAGCAAAATAAATTGGAAGCGGCGAAGTGTATTCATGTAAAACACTTCCGGCCATGCATAGACACAGCCACACCCGATTTTTCTCCGCCTCTTTTACTAAGCTGCAATTCATATTACACACTTCCTCCTGAACAGTTAAAATAAAATTAAATTTAGGTTGAGGGCTTGAGAGATAATGATCAGTTTTCTTAAAAAGGCAACCATTATCTTTGTCCAGTGGCAGCAGCGTAAATGTGTGAACTTTGTTCTTGTTTTCATTCCAAAAGCCATATTGGGTTTGTTCCCTTTATTTATGTATCTTCTTTCAGGTGTATTAATATTTTCAGTCAGTAATTCCTTGATAATTGAATGCATTCATAAAATTGTAGTTTAAAAGACTAAAAATAAGCTATAGCTCAATACATAAGAAGATATATTGATTAATAAATCTTTGATCATTTAGTTTTTATTAAGTAGATAACATTAATATGTATGGTACCTTCCATAATAGTGTTGATTTAGCAAGAACTAACAGGATATTAAAGGGCCTCAGTATTTACAGGTATTTTTAGATAATTCTGTACAGTGTGACTAATACAAAAACATATTCTTTCACAGCCAAGATAAAATACAAAAGATTTTTTTCCTAACTAAATATTGGATTATATCTCCCAATAGCTAAATAGTGCTAAAATGTCAGCTTAAAGCACGAGCTTCTATTGGAATTAAGATTGAATATCTTTTGAGGAGGGTAATTTTAACAGGCATAATTTCTGTTGTTCGAAGTCCAGTCAGATCTTAACAATTATTAGCGCAATTAATTTGTATGAAAAATCTGTGATCCAAACAAAATTCATACAAATGGTATTAGCAATTTAACCATCAGTTATAAAAACTTTTTATGGGAATATCACAATTATAACAAAACCTATAAAAAACCATCAAATGTTTTACCACATTTGTAATGTTAATATCCTCTCTCACCCCACAGATAACACCTAACTTAGGTAGGTAGTACAGCTCGAACCAGACATTGAATTGTGGTGCGGTTTTCTGTATCCTACGTTAAAAAAACAGTGAAATTGAAACCAGCAACACAATTTTACCTCATGTTAAAAATACAACTAAGTTCAAAATAATACTTATTTTAAAATTTAAAAACTATGCCAATTTCGCTTTGACGAATGAAGAATGCTTTAAGCTGCACTTTAATAATTTTCTGGTTTTAGCGTATCTTGTATCTAATATCCTAGTAAATTGTGATTAAGTAGGCTCTAAAGAGCTTTATTGGGTGCTAAATTGTCAATAATTGTGATAGTGTACTCACAGTGTGGAGGAGGCAAGGTTGGTATCCTGGTGCTTCAGTTGTCCATCCAAGGCAATACCCCGTCTGTCCTTGTTGGATTCAAGGGTTGGAGTCAAGTACATGACCTTCTGCAAGGATGATCCAGGTTGTATTGGGCAGCCTTCCCTACAAAACAACAAACACTACATTCACAAATAGATTACACAGTTAACATTGCACATATATTATTAGTTTTATGTTTCTAATTAAGTTTGGAAACAATATTAACTAATTTGGTATAGAGTAAGGTATCTTGAGAAACAAAATTAAATGTGGTTTAACTATTTATTATAGTTATATAACATAAGATGTTAATTTATTTTTTGTAATTCTTCAAATGGTTAAGGAATGTTTCCAAAAGATTTAAATCATGTTTAAATGTGTGAAAGTGATGATATGATGTAGTGTGAAGAATCTATGAAGACATCAAGAGAAAAGTTTAATCATCCATAATAATTAAAATTAATTTGATATTAATAGCAATTGATTGAGCATTATATCAGTTATTATTTTAAAACTGGTTTGAAAATAAATAACTTTAGAAAATTTTTGAGCATATGCATTCCCTATAAATCAATGTTTTCAAAGTCAAAACAAAACATAAGTTTTTTTTTTTTTGGAAAGGCAGTGTTATATACAATGTCCAACTGAAAAAATCCCCCCCCCCCCTCCCCAATAGGTTTCTTGTGTAGACACTAGCATATCTTTTTTAAATATTAACTTTATTATTTAACTCACTTGTAATATAGGACTATATTTGTTTTCTTTATAGGTAAAATATTTCTTATCATAAACATGTAAGTAATAGTGTGAGTTATATTTCTTTAAGACATATGTAGATATTAAAACTAATTCCAGTTAAAATATATATAAATATTGGTATATTGTTATTAAAATTCACAATACATTGAATTTAATGTTTTAAATAGATGAATATTGTTCATAAATATTCATGTAAATATGTGTAGTAAAATGACGCCTTGATATTAGACTCAAACTCAGCTATCCAGGTTTGTCACAAACTTTGCCTTTAAATCTTAATGAAGTATGAATCATGACATCTTTGTGATAAAGCAATGACACACTATGCCAAAGGTCCTGAGTTTGAATCCTATGTTTAGATGTCAAATTTTGGCATCATTTAAATGTTTAAAATATTTTATAATATTATATGTTTGCATAAAAGATTATAAAATTAATTAATTTAATAAAATATCAATTCTTACTATTCCATTATCATTTTTTTTCATACATATAGTTTATTAACGGAAATAAAATAGCTTGCATTTACAGAACTGGTGTGAGCAACTTTCCAAAGAGAAAATTATACCTAAATAGAATGTATTGTTTCTGGGTATTGAATAACTCACTGTGTCTCTAGGCTTGCCACTGCACTGCGGTACTGTCCGTTCTGGAACAATACAACATCCACTCCTTGCTGGACCATGGCTTTAATCTTCTTGACTACCTTGTTACTGTTGTTCCGGATACAGATGTTCACTGCTATCTTCTCTCCATGATGGTACAGCTACACAAATACATACAAATGTATAGATTCATAGATACACTGCTATATACAAACTGCATGTTGCATTGTACCAGCAAGACTATCATTTCCAATAGTTGGGATAAATTCTATAAGGTATGTGGTTAGTCAAGGTTGATTGTGTGGTTATCATTGGTTATATATTTGGCTGGGTAGGGATGGCTATATGGTTAGTCAAGATTGTATTGTATGGTTAGCAAGGTTTGGAATTATGGTTAGCACTTATCAGTGATAATATTTGTTTTTAAATAATATTAGAATAGACACTGAGTATATCTGGGTTGGTAGTACTTAGATACATCTTACATTTGACTTTAAACAATAATATTTTACTTTATAAACTAACTCAAGAAATCCAGAGAAGGATTTAAGTACTAACCACTTTGGTGATCTTTAAAGTGATGTATTTAGAAATTTTCTGAAGATTGATACCTTAGTATTCAGTTCAGTTAGAGACAAAATGTTAGAACATGCAATTATGTTATGGATTATGGAACTGTATTGCTGTGAGATGATTCCTCAGGGTTTCAATTATCATTCCATAGACAGGCTATTGTACATTAACCTACTATTTATTCAGTTATATTAGTGAAATGAGACATAATTTGTGTTGTTGTTTTTACAGTTAGCATTATTTTAATTTAAAAATTGTTTTAAAATAAGGAACTCTTGATTTTTGATGACTATAAACAAATTTACCTTGTTTGTCTTATACAAGATTTTTAATAAAGACATTTAGAGGTAGAATACCAGTGCATTCATTAGCAAAATGACATGATCTATATAAAATGCTTCTCTTGCAACATCTCTAGTTTGTAGGGACGGTGCATGGTTAGGTTTGACAATGAACACTGTACCTGTTTGTCAAGGGTAACTTCCAGCTCCAATTCCCCAGGACTGAGAAGGAAGTCCTTACGCACCACTGTGCAGGGTTGACGCCCCTGTTTGGATGGGGCAAATTGGATCTTGCGGATACCCAGGTTTACACTACTCCTATAGACACAGAGCATTATTAGCCCCCTCTACGACTTAACAATTAGTAAATGCTATTTTTTTTACACCCTTTAAGTACAAATATCTAAGACAGCAGACTAATATGAAATACCCAAACAAGGCCGCATCCGGGGGTTGGACGGGG
This sequence comes from Timema cristinae, assembly GCA_039000515.1. Classification (NCBI taxonomy): domain Eukaryota; kingdom Metazoa; phylum Arthropoda; class Insecta; order Phasmatodea; family Timematidae; genus Timema; species Timema cristinae. The sequence goes on from JBCFYV010011172.1 coordinate 66,176,321, forward strand.
GCATTTTCCCTGTGCCTCACATTCCAGAGGGCCACATTTTCCCCAAAAATATTAGATTAGATTATAGTTATTAAAACTTCACATTAAATAATGTACAGATAATTAACTGCAATAAATATTCACTTAGTGTTATGATTCCATTCCAGATTCCTGAAAATCCTAACTTTATTTAATTTAAGTACGTTATTTGAGTAATGTGCTGCGATACAGTAGAATACGCCACCATTGTGCTACTGCTGTTGGTCAACATAAAACTAACAGTACAATGGAGCAAAGAGGAATTTACTTTTGCTAATTTAATTTGTTTGCATTTGATAAAATAGTTATTTAATGGGTTGATCAATATTTCATAAAACATAAGAAATTATTAAGTAACACAATTATCGGGTATGTATCAATATATTGAAAGAGTTAATGCAAAAACTGAAAAACTGCTGCACAAAGGGGGGCTTCATATTTTTTTGCCCTGGGCCTTACATTTTCTTAAAATGGCAGTGCACCCAAACATAGAAGCCACACAATTTTAATAACTGAGTATAAGAACTAGCTCACACATTACATTATTTTGGACATCATATGTGGTCGAGCCAGGGCCACCGATCCCTCAGGAACAGGATTTACTTGTAATTATTTGGTTTATTGCCTGTATTGGCTATCGGTAACTATAATACATCCAAGGGAACAAGATCAGAATAGTTAATTCGAAGGAAATGCACCAACTTTCTTGGGGATAAAGGTTGGTACAGTGTAAGTATCCTTGACAGTAATGGTAAACTCTGGTCTGAAACTTAAACAATAGTTTACAGTCAGAAGGTTAATAGGATGTGCTAAAAGTACCATAATCAATGCATAAAATAATAACTATCCTAATTAGACCTTTTATATTTCGTCACTTTGTACGAAAGTCGCAGAAGGATACAAAAAAAAAAAATATATATATATATAGTAAATTAAATATCAGGTAGTTGGATGTATGTACACCACATACCTCAAAAAAAGTGAAAAGAGTTTTTCCTTTAAGATATTTGTTAAAGGAAGGCTAGTTCTTTGTTTCAAATCTTTTTATTTAATTTCAGAATTGTGCCTTTTCACATTAAATGTCATTGTTGGTGAGATAATTTCACCTTTTCATATATTCCTAAAAGAGGAAACAAAAAAAATCCTTTATCTCTCTTTTGAGTTTTTTGGTTTCCTCTTTTAGGAAGTTGAAACCTAGTCTGAGAGATTGGGCGGTAACAAATGATTTTCTTTTAAGATTAGCATTAACCCTTTGTCCAGTGGCAGCAATGCAAAGTGTGAATTGTGTTCTTCTTTTCACTGTAGAAGGCATATTGTATTCGTTCTCTATTATATGTTTTTAATTCACCTTCCCTGGACTTTCTCTCAAATACTTCCTCTAACAAACAAAATCATGTTTTTATATAGCTACAGTAGAATATATTAAGATAATTTTGGATTACCTAGTGGGTTTTAAGTATCAACACTTATTTCTCTCAACTTCCCTTTGAAAGGAAGAGATTTTGAGTTGATTTCTAGAGTAGATATCTGCATTTATCCGGTAGAAGAATGGTAAGTGATTTAGGAAAAAACACTTCAGTGCACTAGGCAGGGATTTGAACCCTGACCTAATATCAGCAGAAAATCAGACTAGACAAGAGTGTGTCTTTTGTTCACATGCCGCCCGACCAGATTATTATTTTTTACTAATAATGTTGTCCTTGTCTAGGTCAGGAGAGGGGTTAGTCACACAACCTTTAAAAATAAAGTTATAAAATAAAATAATTTATAAATAATGATTTTATGTAGGGGAGTTGAAATAAATACTTAGCGTATGGCAGCCTTATTAGGAGCTTATAATAATAATAATTCTCTTTTTGATATAAAACCAATTGATCATTGTTCAGTCATGAGATATTTTGGTTGAGATTCAAACCAGTGAACATCTTGTGAAAAATAACCTAACATAATAACAAAGTAACAAAGCTATCAAGTCACTTCTACTAAAATGCAACATATATCATATACCACGTCATTCCATCAATTCAATTGGTTGGTGAACAAAGCTTCTCCACCAATTTCGATGATTGTATTTCTAGCTTCTTAGTCAATACTGTTTCACTATTAACCTCTCTGTTCTATCCTGTCTTCACCATGCCCTTGTATCTCAATCTTGGTCTTTTTTCTTAAGTATTCTGTTTTTCTCACGTGTCCATACCATTTGAGTCTATAAGATGTTATTTTACCCTGTAACCCATCAATTTGACCTAAATTTCTGATGTATGCATTCCGTATTCCAGCTCGTCTTGTCTTGCCAAACATACTCCTAATAAATATAATCTAAAACTACGTACATACATATCTAATCATGCTGTTTCATTACAAGGTGGGCAAGAAACTGTTCATATAGCTAAAAAAAAATCTGTACTTAATCCATCGTTAATAACTTTTTACATACTCACCTAACCTAACATACTTTCATTACTTCAACAACATCCATACCCAAAGTCATACATGCTCTTTTATTCTTAAACGCCTAATGTTTCTCTTTTTGGCATATTTGTCTACAACATATAACCACGTCTTGCATGACCTAACTCTTCCTTGTAATCCACACACTCTAAATTAATATATTTGCTTTATCACTTGATCCAGACTCAACATGCCCAAACCAATGTAAGATTCACCTTTCAGATTGACCTATTGAATTAGCTTTCAAACCACACTCCTTCAGCATACATTCATTACCGAGACTGTCCCTACGAGTTTCTCCATACACATTTCTTAGCTATCTCATTCCACTCGCATTCACTTTGCTATTGTGTTTCTCCTGACAAGCCCAAGCTCCACATTCATAGAATAATGTTGGTGTTAACATACTTTAATATGCTGCCATTTTTGTCAATTTGATACTCCTTAATTCTTTGCAATAGTCTACATACAACTAACTATTCTCCAAGATGCATTCACCCGTCTGTCGATTTCACCATCTATCCTCTCATTTTTACAGAATATTCTGCCCAGATACACAAAATCATTCACTTGTTCTAACAGTTTTCCATTTATACAAAGCTGACAATTATTTCCTGATCCGTCCTTATCAAAAACTATCCTCTTAGTTTTGAAGATATTTATAAGAAGAGCCATTCTGCCTGTCATCACATTTAAAATATTTAATACATTCTGCAAGTCATTTTTATTATCAGCCATTAATACGGCATCATCTGCATATAGCAGCACTCTCCCATTCACATTGTCCATTGTACACCAGCCTTGTCCTCATAACCATCCCTCATACACTTATTCATGAATACATTAAACAAGCATGGAAACGTAACACAACCTTGTCTAACAACCTGTTCAATGTTAAACCATTCGTTCAAAGCTACATCCACCCTAACACATGTTTTATTTCCATGACATACCCCCATAATTGCATTTACTAACCATGCATCCCCACCATATGCTTATTCACCCGATCGTATGCTTTCTTCAGATCAACCAATGCACAATAAACTTTCTTCCTTACTGCCATACATTTCTCAATCACTTGTTGCAGTGTAAATAACTGGTTCATGTAACCTCTACCTGGCATGAAACCACATTGCACATCCCAAATCTTGTCCGCAACTTTTTCCCTGCATCCTCTCAATTAAGACTCTCAAAAACTTTGCCTGGAATACTCAACAAGCTAATTGTACCATAATTCTTACATTAACTTTTACTGCCTTTGCCTTTGTACTAAGGAACAGTGACAGCATTATTCTATTAATTTGGAACATTAAAATCCCAGGACACACAATAAACGACCTACACAATCTGGCAAGTAGTATCATTCCCCCAAACTTAAGCATTTCACTTGTGATCCCATCTGTTTCCACAGATTTACCATTCTTTATCACTTTCATAGCTTTTAGTACCTCAGCCTAATTAATTAGTTCACCCATCATAACATTTTCCCTATTTTCTGCTACTTTTTCTATGTTTTAGCCATACAATTGCTCAAAATACTCCATCACTCTCTTGTACTGTTTTCATCTCAAATCATCTAATTAAGCTCACTCTGAACGTCATAGGTCTTTACTTGCACTCCTTGTTTCATTCTCTTTACCCACTTCCAGAGCAGCTTATTTCTTTCAAAATTATTGTGCATTCTTTCTCCTTTTTTACTCATTTGCCCCTTAGTCTCTTTAGGTACTAATTTTTTTGCATTCATCTTTGTCTCTGTGTATATATATGTCCCACACACTCTTACGTTCTGTTTCACTCTTCACCGCAATCATTCATTTGCACGCTTCTTTCAGATGTTCTATTCCACCATGCATATCTTTTTAAGTTACCCATCACTGCAGATCCATACACATCTTTCACGCACTCAACTACAGTCTATTTTATTCTGTTCTAAGCATTTTTTATTTTTTTATTTAATCATTCCATCCATGCTCTTGTAAAGTTAATTTTTCACCCTGCAATTTTTCATATTGCGCTTTCACTTTTATCTTGGAATCTTTCCACTTTCACTCTTACTTGTTTAGTATACTTCCACTACTTCCTCACAAAATTCCTACCTAATTCAACTACTGGGATCACTGGGAAGTGATCCATTCCACATTCAGCTCTATGCATAGCCCTTGTATTCTTTACCAAACTTCTCAGTCTCTCATCATATACCACAAAATTAAAACCTCGTGTCTCAAATTGCTCCTTTGCCATGCAAACAAGTGAATATCTTTGTGCTTAACCCATGCATTTAATTCAAATAAAACTTTTTCTAAACACAGGCTCACTACCATTCTTGTTTACCTTGTAATCACCATACCTTCCTAACACACTCTCTGAATTCTCTCTTTGGGTGCCCAACCATCCACTCATATCTCCTAACAAGATAATTCTTTCATCTAGTTCCCATATATTCAAGACACCAATAAGCTCATTACAAAACTCCACTTTCACATTCTCGTCTTCATCTTCCACCGGGGCATAGCCAGCAACCAATATAATGCTATGAATGCCTAAAGCTAAAATTCTAAATACATTGAGTCAACCTTCAGTTTGAGGCCCTAGGCTGCCAGTTAACAACCTTAACCCCCTCCATAATGTTTCTTACCTTTAATAATTGACACACAGATTTATTATAAACAAGAAGGAAATCAAATAAAAGAGAAGAGCAGTAATCATTTTTCCCCCTCCCAAAACATGGAGATTTTCTACTTGGCCATGTAGCCAGCCATCTTAAATACCTCAAATAAATAAAATATTAGGGTACAATTTTTTAAAGGTTATTTTATTGAATGCTATAATTAATTGTCACTGTAACTTACCTCTTGTGGGAACGGTCTGTGTCACTTTCTCCGGCAAACATCTTGACATAATACTGCACTCCGCAGGGATCCCCCAAATCATCTTGACCAGGCTGAAGGGTTACAGAAGCAGGGGCATTGGCTGGTAACACAAACGTGAATGGGAAGGCGTTCGGGCCCAATTTCTTAATCAAGCGTTCCTAAGTGAGAGCAAACACAGTATGTATTAAACCATTACAAAGCTACCATGTTAAAGATATATGAATGAGTTATTTTGAAACTTGATAAAATATAAAGACATTTTTTTTAAATTTAGAATTTCTTTTTTTCAGTGTCTATTGGAGCAATAATTTAGAACCATTGCCCATATTTTTTTAAACAAAACTGAGTTGTTGATGGCTGTGATATCAATTATAGCGCTTAGTAGCCGATTATATCCATGTCCATCACAGACTCTGTCTTAAAATATGAGTGAAGAATGACCCTAAGCACAGGACGATTCCTGAATAATTCAGTGGTAGAGCATCGGCTCATTAAACCGGAGGTTCCGGGTCCGATTCCTGTGTCCATGTGTCATTTTCCAAATTATTCGAATGACAGTCAAAGCTGACTTCTGTAATTATAATCATTCATCCCACAAGCTTCGAATTTCATATATACTTGATTGTATGGTGTTGCTTTCTTCCAAAACTTAAAAAATCTTTTGGTAATAGTTGAAATTTCACTTCTAGGACTAATCCCTGTGTTGTACCTGAGTGTTAAAATGCTTGACAGCTATTATATTTAACCATCACATGAATAATAAGCCCTAATGTTTTACCTGTAGCTTTGTGAGGTTTTCATGTCTTTTTTCTGGAGGTGGATACACTTGCTCAGAGGCAAGGTATAGGTCCTTTTGGAAATTTAGCCCCATGACCTCATCTTCCTCGCGACCATATCTGAAGCTGCACACCACCTGGCCAAACACTTTGCGCTCCTTGAGATATTCAGAATCAAGTAGGATCACGCCATCTTCAAATAAATAACATTTTATTTAAAAAACATACATTTAAAAAAATTTGTTTGCACACCTTGTCAGTAAAATATATTATTGATTCAAGCTATCTTACTTAAGGGAACGGTATGAGGATAGTGAAAAGTGTTATTATCAGAAGAATTAATAGGACGGAGATTTAATCTTATATCCTCCATCTAAATGCTGGTCCATTTTCTCTTATTTACTATCTGCATCTATTACTTTTTTTTACTGTTAATAACCCTTTTGTTATATATTTAAATTAAATAAATAATATCCCTTGTATCAGTCACTTCAACTATCTGAACATAAGATTATTTTATTTATTTGAGGTATTTAACTTTCACTTTCTGAACTAGCTGATTATATCAGCACATGACTTATAAACCAACTTAGATTTATAACAGACACAACACCTAGCCCCCGCCTGTTAGTTCATTACTATGAAAGGGAAACCCACATTTTTATCAATGAAAGTCTTTTAGCCATACCAATCAGCTAAGATGTCGCACTCTATCTAACCTTAGAGATCACAGCAGAAACTACAAGAGTCTTACACTGGAGATGAATCATTAATGTAAAACTAGATTTAGCAGAAACCATCCTCAGTGTAGCCAATAGTGACCAAACCTTGATTCAGAATCATGCACACAATATTTGCCAACTCCAACAGTTATTAATGAATTCATCTAAGTATAGAGGAACCATACATCATTTTATTTTAAAAATCTCTCAAAACTGACCTTGTGAGTAACAATAACCAGCCTCGTGGTATTGTGGTCAGAGCGCCTGGCTGGAGACCTAGAGGCACCAGGTTCAATTCCCAGCTTGTACCAAAGGATTTTTCTCGAAAGGGAAAGGCTTTGGTTAATTAGGCTTAAATGAAGTTAGTATCATCTTTGGTCTTGTAATATTGACTACTATGATCCCATTACCTCATCAGGACATGGACAAATCCTCCACGAAAAAGGATGTACGATTGTATATTCTGACATCCCTTGGACAAAGGTATATTAGTACTGGCTAATCTTTCCGCAAACTGAGATACAGATTGATGCAACTCAGACACGCAGTTATTATTACAATATGTATAGTATATAGCGCTGATTTAATATATGCAGCAATAATTGACTATTATGAGTCCCATTTTAGTTGAGACTCAAAAGCAAATAAATAAAAGAGGGAGGGAAAGGCTACATGATTGAATTGGTGCCTAGTTGACTGTTATTAGCAGTTTTCGGCACAGTGTCCTCTTGTGGTGTGGGCAGCACTAGCCAAGATTTTTTTAAGGTGAGGTGGAAGGGGACATGAGAAAAGACCAGTGATTTTTCAGTTTTTATAGCAAAACATTTCTTTGTCTAACATAGATAAAATATTGCTCCAGTATAAACATTGAGTTTAATTTTCTTCACAAGGTGACCTCAACATTTCTTGAATATCTGTCAAAGGGGTTCTGGAATTTAATGACAACTTTTTCTCTTCATTTAAAAAGTTGCTCATCCAATGCTATTATTATTATTATTATTAGCACCGCGTCTTACTACCCATTCGGGTTATACGCACTTACGCTAATGTGTAATGGTAGGGTGATTGTGAGATGAAATGAATGACCTACAGTTTAACGTGGAATCCGAACCACGGTGGAGGCCTGGCATTCCCCACATTCACAAGATAACTTGTCAGAGGTGAAGGAAGGGTTTGGAATTAAGATAAATCTGTGCCAGGACCGAGGATTGAACCCCGGTCGCCAGCATAGAAGTCTGACACCTTACCCCAGACCACCAGGTCACCGCCTCATCCAATGCTGCTATGCACATGACATATACTCAACGACTGAAAATTAAACTAGATGTTGCTACTGAAACAATTTTTGTTTGCTATAAAAACTGTAAAAACAGACCTTTTCCTCACATCCTCTTCTATCCAACCTTAAACTTTGTAAAAATGTTAATTTAATACAAGGTGAAGTTTTTGTTCTGTGTCTTAATGTTTTTTTAATTTGTGTTTATGAAGGCGCTTAAAAAAATCATCCAAAAGAGGCCTATTATACCCCCACTAGTGGTCACTTGGAATAAAGCAGTAGGATCACAAAATATATAAATATTTTTGTGAGATATGTATAAGCAATGTATCTTACTGTCTGTTCAGGTTGCATACATATGTACTCAAACTTCAATCTCCCCATCATTGGCAATCTAGTTTATTGTGAGAGTGATGCCTAAGCCCTATTGGCCAACAAAGCAGGTAGGATAAAACAAAAATGGTGATGTAAAGGTTTAAATTTTAATCTCAGCTAAATATATTTTAAGTGGTTTTTCACATGCTTTTTGGCATCATGGTTTTTACCACCCTTTCTCCAAGCTAATATTGCTGCTTTAGTATAAGCAAACCTCCTAAAAAAATAAGCATAGTAAACACCAACATCTTAAAAGATCAGGAAAAATAAGGCAATTAGGATAGGTAAGGTAGAACCAATTAATAGACAATGGATTGGAGAGAGAAATGAATAAAGATGGAACTCAGAAACTCTTTCACCCTTAGTGAACCTCTTGTTTGTCATATCCTTCCAAAGGACAGGCTTTATTAAGCACTGCCCACTTTATCCGCTCTTATCATACACAGAAACAATGTGCTGAAATTCATATGGGGTGGAGGTAGATATAACTTTTTATAGTTTATTCACAGAGAAAAAAAAGTTTTCAAAAATACAACAGTAGTTTACTGGGCAACATAAAAAGTATACTAATCTTCAGTAAAATATGGTACAGTATTATTTACTGTTTTTAGTGCTTTATCGATATTAATACAAATTTTAAAACATTTAGACTGTTAATTTTTTTAAATTGTGTACTAATTTGGCTTCCAACCCGTCAATGACACAAACAGTGTTCTCATTCATATAAGCACTGTGTTTAAGTAAATTGCACTGGTAGCAGTACATTTTGGAATAAAAAAATGAAAGTCATTCATTGATGAAACACCAGTGTTAAGTGTTGTTTATTGGTGTTCTACACAACTTTCGAATTTGTTTTAATATATATTGATTTTTACACAATTAATTAAGTTAAAGGTGTCAAAGTAGGAAATAAGAATTGTTCTATTATGGAATGTATACAACACTATATATATTAATAAAATGAAGAGTGTGTCTGTCGTGCACAATATCTATCCTGTGCAAAGGTCTGAAATTTCAAGAATAGTAGCCCCTGTGCATTAACATCTGCACCTCAAGGCAGGAATTTTAAAATTTGGATTTGATATTTTTAATTTATTAAATTTGGGTCATAGTAAAAAAGACTAGATTTTTTTTCCTGTTTGTTTGAAGCAAATAAAAGTGTTGCCTGGGGTAACAACACAATACATTGAATGATTACCCCAGGCAACACTGGATACTACTCCTAGCAGCATATAAAACACTAAACTAGTGGTTCTGTGAACAGGAGACCTCATTCTCTCCATTTAAAAAATTTACAAACACTATTAAATAAAACATACTGAATTTTGCTGGCCATTGTCTAGTGTGTGTGATTAAAAAAACAAAATTAATATAATATTAATACAAAATCTTTTCCCTGTAAAGAAACAGTCTTGATTTACATGATTAGGCTGCTAACAAAACAATCTAAGTTATATACTATATACAATTTTTTTCACATAAAAATCGCTAGCAATCTTTTGAATAACCTGGTTTAATGTTGCATTATTGTTTTCTTTTATTATGTCTTTATTTTTTTTATTTATTTTGTATATTATAGTAAAAATATCTTTCGGATGATTCCAAATATTTATTTATTATATTAGCTTGAGAACTCAACTGCATTAGGCGGTGACCTGGCGGTCTAGGGGTAAGGTGCCGGACTTCTATGCTGGGGTCCGGGGTTCAATCCTCAGTCCCGGCACAAATTTATCTGATTACCAAACCTTTCCTTCACCTCTGACAAGACATCTTGTGAATGTGGGGAATGCCAGGCCTCCATCGTGGTTCGGATTCCATGTTAAACTGTAGGACCTCCATTTCATCTCACAATCACCTTACCATTACACATTAGTGTAAGTGTGTATAACCCGAATGGGTAGTAAGACGCGGTGCTAATAATAATAATAATAATAATTGCATTAGGCTTTTTTTTTAACTGGGGTAAATAATACAATTCATGAATAAACATTCATAAGCATAGGTTTGAACAACATTTGAAAAACATTTAACCAAATATAATTAATGAATAAATACATTATAATGAATAAATACACTATAACAAAGAAATATTAACATTTACTTTTTTTTCTATAGCATCTTAAGATTTGATGGGAACAAAATTGGAATTGAAGAAAAAATAGTCATACTAAGGAGGGAAAGTTTAGCCTTCCTTTTATGTTTATCATGTATTATAAGATTCAAATATGTAGGCATAATGAAAATTCAAATTCAAGATTTGGATCTGAAAAAAAGGTTTATTCGAACCCTCTCCATATTAAAAAAATTTATCATTTCCATTCATCTCATCTCTATTTTATTAGTGTTATTAAGATGTGTATATCCTCAATGGGTAGTAAGACAGAGCAAAAAAAAAAAACTATAGCTAAAATAAATTGTGTATAACCTGAACGGGAAGTAAACTGAAAAAAAAACTAAAATAGATCAAAATAATAAAATGTATTCACCAATTGGTTCGATGCCAGTGATATGATCAATGAAATCTCTCTTGCCCAAATAGACAGTAATCTTGCCATTAGGGGAGCATTTCTTGAACACCTTAAAATTGACACCCATCTTAACCAGTGGTGACCAACACTACAGAATGTACACAGCTCCTCACCTAAATTTGCTATATATACTTGCAACCCATCAGGAAGGAAAGTTTGCACTAGACAGGCTTCCTAATACTCTTACCACACGGCCACTCTTAAGTGGATCGTAGAATATTTAAGCCTGTTATAAACAACACCAAATTGGGGTAGATGTGTTACACAATGGATTGTATCTTGACAGCAACGACCTTGAAAAGGACAACACGTTTAGTCTTGTGTGCACTCATTCAAACTAACAAAATGACGTACAAGGTGTTTTGAAATATTTCCAACTTTAATAAAAAAAAAACTTAGGCAAGTTGAGGAAATTCAGGTGACCAAATTAATCTTTTTTTTTCCAAGTATATGTTGAGGAAAATAAAAATATAATAACAGAAGAACAAAGAAAGCATATTCTTGTAATTAAAATCTTTATTTTTGTTCATACAAATGAACAATTTGTACAAAGTAATACTTATTATGATTACAATTAAACATATATAACAAAATGTTACAGTTTAGTGAACACTTTAAGCCCCAATCATAATTTTTCTTTGGTATAAGTAGAAATATGTGTAAAAAAAATCACTTTATTTAAATTGTATTAAATAAACCTTGTAAAAATATTAATTTATTATTAAAATATACTCTATACTATTGACACAGGAGACATCATATAAGATTGAAAAGATTAAATATGATTCAATAAAAACCATTATTTTATTTTTATATAAAATACTTTGAAATATACCAGAGAATGAGACATATAAATATAATTGTATTTGTAAACTCATGAAATGAAAGTTCAGTTAATTCAACTGTAAATAGCATAAGGCAACTGTATGAGGATAAAAAATTAAGTGAAATATATAGTTGTGCTTCAACTAATATGTTTGTTTATTTAGTTATATAAATCAAGTCTCATTATAAACACAAGGAATATAAATAAAAAAACAAAAAATAATCATGTGAGGTTAACTTTAAACAGTAACAGTACAAAAATACGTTTTTGACAGACTATAAAACTCTAGTTATTAGAAATATGTTTATTTTTTATTTAGTATTTTGTATGAAGTGGTGTTTGTAGAAGAGTGTAAGTACTTGAAAATTCGAGTTCATGTTGAGGCTTAGTAATCGCTCAAGCTCAGCTTGAAAGCTGTTAGTACTGGTACACAAATTATTATTTTTTGTTTGATTATTGATTTCATTCTAGTTTAAGATTTTACAAACGAAACAAACAATTTCTCAATCTTTACTTTGGTTGAGTTAAAATAATAACAATATACCTATAGTAAATTTAGTTAAAGATTCATATTTGTTTAATAATAACTTTTTTAACCAAAAAATATAATTCTTCAAACTATGTGTTTGTATCTAGGTGCATGGATTATGCATGAATATATTGCAGAAATTCAACAAAAAATACTTATATCAAAAAATTATTTTGTGTTATTTGAACTTGATTAAAATTCAATATTTTTATTAAAAGTCTTGAATTTGATTCAAAGTGAAAAATGCCTATTCACATTCTCCTACTTATGTGACGGTAGAATAGTTTGTGATGACTTCAATCAAAACTGTCAAGAGTTGTTGAGCAGCGATGAATCTATCTGCGAGTTTGTCAGGTTGGGAGCACTCTTTTAGCAGGTCTGGAAGATGTGGGTGGGACTTGATAATATGCAGTGGAATATCATGAAGAAGACCCCCAGGTAATAAGTCAGACGAAATGTCTGGAGCCAAGAGGTGCTGCAAGAAATTATAAGAAACCATAGTTCAACTATTAAAAAGATAGGCCCTAATCTACCTTTCGACAGTCAAATAATAATAAATATACTATAAATTTACTTTCCAGACATAAGTGTTTCATTAAGACGATGCTTGGTTTACACAAAAGAAATTCAAAGTCCAAAGTTTGGTACACAGCTTGTAGTTTGATATTTTACAACCCACATTTAAAGTAAGATATTGTATAAAAGAAAAAATATTTAACTCCAAATTAAAACCTTAAATAAAAAAACATTCATTTGATAAATAAAGCAAGAAAGTATCTAAAAGTTCCTTTGATGGTTTTGGTACTTTTTAAATCTAAGATTATTATTATTTAGCACCGCGTCTTACTACCCGTTTGGGTGTTACGCTTTAAGTACTAATTACGCTAATGGATTAGGAATTGGGAAGGTTGAATTAGAGGAAGTGAACCCGCATTTTCGTGGAGGGAGAGTGGAAAACCGTCTAGGAAAAACCACCCCCAGTTCACCCGACCAAGATTCGAACCTCGATCTCCCCGTCCTCAGCAGTCAAGCTCAACACGACTAGTGTGTTTGCTAACTACACCACCAAGGCGGGTTTAAATCTAAGAGGATGCTTTTTTTTTAATTTGTAATAACTATCTACCACTTATAAGATAAATAACAAACATAGTATGATTTTTTTTTACTCAATGTGAAATGATGATGTGCATGTTTATTGATGCAAATCCGAAGCCTTAACTCAGTCGGTAGCGTGCCTGTCTATTGAGCTAAGGGTCCCGGATTCGATTCCCGGCATGGCCCAAAAATTTATCATTAGTGAAATGTGGGTTTACTCTTTTACAATAATAAATTATTATTATCAGCACCGCGTCTTACTACCCGTTCGGGTTATACGCAAATAATAAATTAACAGCCGGGAAGTGGATGTGGGGCTGTACTAATCTTAAGTTAGATTATAAGGCATATGAAGCTACACCAGGCCTAAAAAACCAGTAGCGGAAAATATATGGCTTGAATAAAAAACTGATACAGGCCACAGGCTGAAAACTGTAACGGATGTTAAAAAAAAAAACTATTGTTGAAAATTAGTTTAGTTTATTTTTTATACAAAATTATGCTTTTCATAAATATTAAAAGAAACCAATCTGTCTTCAAAAGATGGAAAAATCACCTGGCTGCTCTAATACAACTAAAATTAGTAGTATAATAAGCAATCATTCTAATTCATACTGTATTCCTACCTGACACACAGCATAGAAGTTGTGATCACTTATTTGATGAGTGCAAAGCTCATCAATTGAGAAAGCAAAACATCCTGGACAGTCAAAGTTTTCACTGGAGTGTAGTGTGTTCCATGAAGAGGGCTTGCCTTCAACAAATATAATAATTAGATTAAGAAAATAATCCGTTATTTAATAAATAAGACCACAAAGAAAATTAATTAATTAACTAACAATACCTTCAAACATAGCACATTCTCTTGTGCAATCTGATTTTCAATAAATTATTTATGGTATTTTTAAACCTGCAAGTGGACTAAGTGTGAAGCTCGTCTGGTTTGGTTTGCTGGAGACTTGGAGGTTAAGGTTCAAATTCTAGATAGGAGTACAAAGGGTTGTTTTTCCTAAAGGGTTTCCTTTACTCTTCCTCCATACAAATGGGGGCACATTTTTTATAAATTACAAATTCAGCACCCCTTCATGATTATCATATTTAAATGTGGAGAGCTCAAACGAGTAGTAAGATGTGGTGCCAAAAAAAATTGAAACATTCTAAATACCCACTAACTTTGATTTTTATATTTCATGTGATCTTCTGTTTGAGTTTTCAACAATCTCAGATCTACATGAAAATAGGCTCTAGGCAGTTGTGAAGCGTTACCAGGGAAACCTTTGTTTAATTATACTGTACTAGTTTTGTATAGTCAAGGAGCTAGCTCCTGTTTTGTGTGCACTTTTATGTACCCGCAGTTTGACTTCACATAATTCATTTAAGGTGTCAAGTTATGTAAAAACCATTGGTCACATGACTCGCATTTTGATCGCTTAGCCGCCATATTAAAATCAAAATTGCGGAACATGTTTTTTATTATCACTTGTATTTCGGCCATTTATAAACTGATTTTAATTGTTTAGTTTGAGATATTTAAAATAGTTCTTTTAGTTTTGGAATGATCATTTTGTTGGAAAACGCAATTGTTTTCCTGCAAAATTTAAAAACATTTAAAAAAGTATTATTTTTATTGCTTTTTTCTCACTCACTTATGCACCGATTATTTAGATATTTTTTATTTGAATTGGGTTATAGGTTTTTATCTTTTAAATTCTTAATTTTGTCAAATAACGCCATGGTTTTTATGGAAAAATTGAAGAACTAAAACAATTATGTTTTTTCCTTAAATTACTTATTTATTACAGTCCTAAATTTAGGTATAAAAAACTGTTTAATATTTTTAAATCTCTATTTTATTTAACAATAGATAGATAAAATCTATTTGATTTGTACTTCAATTGAACTTTTTCTGTTTCAATAAATGTCTTCCACATAAACCTGTTCATAGCCTCTGCTAACATACACTGACCCCTGAAGGAACATGCAAAGTGTTTGCCACTAAGAATGCTCTGAACTATTACAGCAGCGGTTCCCAAAGTGTGCTACGCGAAACATCTCCAAGTGCTCCGCGCAGAGATTGTAAATACAAATAAAATAAATGTGACAACATCTCTAAATTGTTTATTTGTGCGGTCATGAACTGTTTTTAGATAAGTATTGTGTAGAAATAATTTAGCTCCTGCATCGTGCCGTAAAGCAGTGTAAATAGCAAGTATTATGGATCCAAAGTGCATTGTCATGCGGCACCTCAGTCAGGTTTACCCGCTCGCACCTTCTCAGAACCACACAAAACATTGAGAAAATCCGTGAAGCACACAGACTTCAGGCTGCGAAAAAAGACAGATAGGCTCAATGGCGCCAGATAATCCCGGCTCAATGAGAGCCTCACCGTACTTAAAGATCCGATTGTTAGCTTTGACACTTTTACAGAATTTTCTGGAAAGTCTCTTATATATATTAAAAACTCTTTGTTTCTTCGCTCCTTCATTCTGTTGCAGTTCATTCAATGTTTAGTCGAGAGTCGAAACGAGTCAAATTGCAGTGCGGTGTTATTTTTTCACGAGTGCTTTTGTTGTGTGATTATTTTTTTTAAATAATTACGTTAATAACTTTAATGGATCTTCCCTCTTGAGGACGAAACACCTGCCTATTACAGGTTTTTTGGAGCACCTACGTAGTGATTTAGAAAATATCATAGATTTGCTTTCAATGGATCGCTGGCTGAAGTTTGGATCCTTAAAAAAGACTATTAAAACCTCCGACACAGTTCCTCCAGTAGCTATGGAAGCATCAACAGCTAACAAGTATGTACAAATATTATGTTGGATGCATTTTTTTTAATGTTGAATAGTGTTTATCTATTGGGGTCTGCTAGAATAAGAGTGTGTGTCATTAAAACAAGTAACAACTTTGGATGCCAATAACACAGGACCTAAAAGAAGAGATAGGGACTAAGGTACATACAACTTTATACAAATTAAATAGTAAATAAATACTTTTCAGTATATGCATTGCATGTTGTACATATTGTTGCACTTTTAACAAAAATAGATTTCAGCTCAGGTTATTTTCGAATTTTGGCCTGTTAATTGGTAGTAACCTTGAAGATGCAGCCAATTTGATGTCATCAAGCGATAGGATAAAATGGTTACCCACATTTAACAAGCATTGTGAGCAAACATGCGAGAAACATTTACATTCTTAAACAATATTCAACGTTAATTTAGGAGCAATGGTTCTTTGATCAATTGTTGTATTAAATACTTGACATTTATTATTATCATTAATATTATTTACCCAGATGATACGAATATTATTTTTGTATTGTAGTGTGGAAGAAGATGGAGCAGTTGCCAATGCTAGAATTGCTGGACAGGATGAAGGGTTTTTAGACAAATCAGCGACAGCAGGTGTGAAAGAAACTTCTGAACTGTTGAAAGAACTGCCTAGTACTAGTTCTTTGGAGATCAGTGCCACAGGTAAAAATATTATAAAAAGGAAGTATCACGATTCCTACTTGGATATTGGATTTGTTGAGACTAGTGACAACAAACCACAGTGCGTAGTTTGCATGAAAGTTTTGCCAAACAGTGTGATGTTCCCAGCAAAAATGCGCCGTCATTTTGAGGGAGTCCATCCAGAATGCAAGGGCAAACCGACTGATTTCTTCAGAAGGAAGTATGGTGAACTTACACAAGCCCAGAAAATTATATCTTATCACTCAAAAACAATTAATGAACAGGCTTTGATGGCGTCCTACTTAGTCAGTTACCGAGTTGCTTAAGCTGGCGAAGCCCATACCATCGCTGAAAACCTTATAAAGCCTTGTGTAAAGGACATAGTTGAATGTATGCGGGATGCAAAAGCCACGAAACTAGTAGACACCGTTCCTTTGTCAAATAACATGATTTCGCGATGAATCGGGGACTTAGCAGAGGATGTGAAAGCTACTTTACTTTCACGAATAAAATGCACTAAGTCTTCGCTCCAAATGGATGAATCAACAGATGTGGCTGGATTGGCAATTTTAATAGTATTTGTACGCTACCACTACTTGGAGTCTTTTCAAGAGGATCTGCTTCTCTGCAAGCCTTTACCAACTAACACAACTGGTGCTGAAATTTTCAATTTAATAGAAGAATTTTTCACAGTGAGTGACATCCCATGGGATAATGTGTGCACGGATGGCGCAAAGTCCATGACTGGGAAGACGTCCGGTGCTATCTCAAGAATAAAACAAAAAGTCAAGGAATGCAGCAGTAGCCACTGCATCCTCCACCGCCATGCCCTTGCTGTGAAAAAAATGCCACCCTTCCTAAAAGAAGTCTTGGATGAAAGTGTGAAAGTAATTAATTTTATCAAATCTAGACCTAAAAATACAAGACTATTCAAGCTGTTGTGTGAAGACATGGGGAGTCTACATACGTCTTTACTTCTTCACACAGAAGTAAGGTGGCTTTCTCATGGCAAAGCTTTGACTCGGCTCTTTGAAATGAGGGCTGAAGTCAGAACTTTCTTGATTGACAACGACTTCGCTTTGGGAGACAGGCTTTGTGATGAGCATTGGGTTATGAAATTGGCGTATTTAGCAGACATTTTTAAAAAAGTTAATGACTTAAGTATTTCACTTCAAGGGAAAGCAGAAACCGTTTTTGATGCCAGCGATAAAGTACAAGCATTTAAAAAGAAAATAAAGTTTTGGGCGGATTCAATGGAAAATATAAATCTAGACAGTTTCACAATGGTAAAAGAATTTAGAGAAGAACTAGATTCTGACGTACCCGAATATATCTTAAATGAGTTTCACGTTCATCTGCTAAATTTGCTTGATATTTTTAACTGTTATTTTCCAGAATAACTCTACGATAAAATAAAAGAGAACTGTTGGGTTGTAAACCCATACTCTGCTGTGTCGGAAAAGCCAGCCTGTCTGACATCACACCAGTATGAGTGTATGATTGATTTGACATCAGATTCTGTGGTAAAATATAATTTTGCAACTAAGAATTCACTAACAGAATTTTGGTGTCGACTAAAAGACGAATTTAAAGTTTTATCAGATAAAGCAAAAATCATCCTTTTACCCTTTACAACAACTTACTTATGTGAATCAGGATTCTCTGCTTATGTGGCTACCAAAACCAAATATAGATCCTGCCCTAATGCAGAGCCATATAATCGGTTGCAGCTGTCCCAAATTAAACCAGATATAGCCACATTGTGCAAATCAAAACAGTGCCATCCCTCTTATTAGAATCTAAGTTCTTTGGCTATGCTTTATCGTTCTTTTTCGATACCAAGCTACATTTTTTATTTTGAAACTGTAATACCTTATATAGGTGAGTAGTATTGTATATTTACACTACCTGATTTGAATTCGTTCTCAAATGTGTTGTATTACTTTATGTTTTTTGTTGTTGATTTTTGTTTACGTATTTACTAAGTAAGTTCCTTATTTCTCTGAAATTAGTGTAGAAAAAATATTTATAATGAATAAAACTTGATGTTTAAGGTGAGTATGCAGCGGACGCGAGTTAAGGAGAGTTAATTTAAAGTTTATAGAGCAAAACATTTTTTTTTTTTTTGCCAAAATAAGAAAACTATCGCTTCTATAAAAACAAACAGTTTAATTTTCTTCACATGGTGACCTCATTAGTTGTTGAATATCTGTCGTGAACAGAGCAGCATTATCTAAGAAACTTTTTAAATGAAGAGAAAAATTTGTTATTAAATTCCAGGACATCCTTGACAGATATTCAAGAAATGTTGATCTCGCCATGTGAAGAAAATTAAGCTCTAAGATTCTATAGAAGCAATATTTAATTTATTTTATCTTAAAAAAAGAATTGCTATAAAAAGTGCAAAAACACTCACCTTTTCTTGCGAAATATCTTCGCCTTTATGCCGAATACACGTATGTGCAAAATTAGTGTTTAGAGGAAAAAAACGTAAAGTTGTAACTTTCAATGTCTTTCAATGGGAAACATTAAGTTTGGATCAAAATATAAGCTAGTTTGAATTCGAAAAATAATTTGTGCTTTTGTTATATGATTAAAAAATTGTCTAGCAACTTGAAAATGCAGTAACGTAAAAACAGCCAAAAATGAACATGGTCTAAGGGCAACAATAGTGCTCCGTCACGAATTTCTCTCCTGAGAAGTGCTCCGCGACTCAAAAAGTTTGGGAACCGCTGTATTACAGGACCAAATACGCTAGTTTCTGTAAAAACACAATATGCACCACCATCTGCTAGATATGCACCAATGCAAGTAAGTACTTCCTTTGCAACATGGAAGCCTCCAAGGCCAAATTTATATGAAAGTAGAAGGTGCAGTTCCTTTGCATGTTTGTGAACACCTTCATCACACCATAGCACACCAGATGTTTGGTTAATGGTTGTAAGCAATCTTGGAAATTTTTCATGCAGGTAAATATTGTGTCAAAATCGGTTGCAAGGTATGATATTATGAGAGTGAATGTTGTATTAGTTACTGAAAGAACTTGAGTTGATATTAAACTATTAAAGCAACTCCAGGAGTGTACATTTTGCTTTTCAAGAGTGGGTATTATTGAAAAAAAAATCCTTTTTCTGAAAAAGCGAGTGAAGAATCATACACTATCCATAGCTTGGGGTAATCTTTTTACGTTCACATTCCTTTCCTTATCAGCTGGCACAAAGTCTTTTGCAACTGTACCGCACATATTAGGCTTATGAGATCTTAACAGTCCCTGGAAAGGTAGTCATTCTTGTAGCGACTTGTCCGTCGTTTTTGGAATCCTACATAAAGCTGTATGTAGTGGGTTGTGATATTCATCCTGATGATCAATATCAGCAGTCTCATAAATTATAGCAGTTTTGTTTTGAAAGATTACTAATACCGTATCATGACTGCTACCTTTTCCTGAATGAACAAGCTCATCATGGTTGAAATTATCCATTGCGACTGAAATTGGAACATTTTTTCTTAATAGAGGTGATAGTGGTGTTCTGAAACCATGAGTGCCTTTTACTATGCGAGTGAGTAGCCTAACATCAAGCCGTTCAACCTCATCATAACTTATAATATAACACAGTGCAATCTTTTTGACATTGCACTGTGTTAACATCAGGAATAACATCCTAGTCCCAATTTGAAGACCTGATGATGGCCTATTCGCCGAAACATGTCGTCTACCAGCCAAGATTAGCAACGCTATATAAGGAGAGGCATTAAAAGTTAAAACCAAACAGATAAGGAATGTTACTTTATTACAAACTTTTAAGATGTTAATATCTACTTTTGTTCCACTTCTTTCATATTTATCAATATGAACTTATTTATATCATCTTGTATTTGTAATAAATCAAAAGAGAGTACAAGTATAACCTGGATGACACACATACGTTGATTTTAAATTATATATCTTAAATTATTCTATTATCTCGATACTTAACACAGGCAAAATTATACAAACAATTGACTTGAATATAAAATGTTTGTACTATTAGATTGTTTATACTTGTTTTAGTAATTTTGTGAAAAAAGTTACTTGTTATGTCATAACTTTCATTTTAATATGTTTCATGTTGATATTTTATACTCTTAATTGTCTTTTTCACATGTGTAAGGTACGAGGGTCATCCAGAAAGTAAGGTTACAAGGGGTCCTAAGGCCTGGGGAAATTTTTTGTTTCAAATTTGGCACACCTGACGTGTATGGGGGATCTTAACGGTCAGTTTGTTTGGTCCCGCGTGTTTGTCGGCCATTTTTTTCAGTCACAGTAAATTCTTCCTATGGAGAGGTCGTCGCGAGCTCCCGCCACCTCCCGTCCGTGCGAGATCCGCGCGGTCATCCGTTTTTTGACTTTGCAGAACAATACCGCCGCGAATATCCATCGGAAGCTCGTGGAAGTTTATGGTAGTGATGTGATGGGTCGACAACATGTCACGAAGTGGGTTAGGTTGTTCAGAGAAGGCCGTACTGATACTCACGACGAGGCAAGGAGTGGGAGACCATCAGTGATTTCAGACGAACTTGTGCGAAAAATTGAAGAACAAGTGCGAAATGACCGCCGTGTGACGCTTGATGACCTTCACGAAAAATTCCCTGACATTTCTAGAAGTCTCCTTGGTGATATTGTGTCGGAAAAACTTGGTTACAAGAAGTTGTGTGCGAGATGGGTGCCCAGAATGCTCACACCGGAGCACCGTCAAAATCGCGTCACCACCGCGCGTGAATTTTTGGATCGTTTTGTACAGGAGGGAGAAGCTTTTCTGGACTCTATCGTGACAGGGGATGAGACGTGGGTGTGTCACTACACCCCAGAGACCAAAAGACAATCACTTCAGTGGCGTCATTCATCTTCCCCAGCCACCAAAAAGTTCAAGACAACCCATTCAGCCGTAAAAGTCATGGCATCTGTTTTTTGGGACCGTAAGGGCGTCCTTTTGGTGGATTTTATGCCCAAAGGGACTACCATTAATGCAGAGGCTTACTGCAATACCCTAAAAAAAACTCAGAAGAGCCATTCAGAACCGCAGAAGGGGAATGCTGACACGGGGAGTCAGCCTCCTGCATGACAACGCCAGGCCCCACACCGCGCGAGTTTCACAGGAGCTGCTGACATCATTTGGATGGGATATTGTCACCCACCCACCCTATTCACCCGACTTGGCGCCTTCGGACTATCACCTTTTCACTAAATTAAAGGAGTTTTTGGGTGGGAAACGTTTTTCCAACAATCAGGAGGTCGAGGAAGCTGTGAAGAAGTGGCTGAAAGAGTTGGCGGCGGAGGTCTATGACACTGGCATACAAAAGCTGGTGCCCCGACTACAGAAATGTCTTGATCTCGACGGCGATTATGTTGAAAAATAGTATAATATATTTCTGAAGTATCCTGTGAGTTTCAATTAAATACAAGCATTTTTCGATTCTAAATAAATGTCGTAACCTTACTTTCTGGATGGCCCTCGTACATCAATAACAATAACCTTGTATAAGTCATTTTTATACTGTCACTGCTTGAAATATTTTAATCATCACAGAACAAATTTTTCCTTGTGAGGGGTGCAGAATATGTCCGAACGCGCAAACGAGGTTCGGGGGAAATTAAAACAATCCTAGGGAAATTTGGGGTAGGAAAAAATCCAACAGTTTTGTTAATGTTTTTAATCATTCTGGTTCTGATATGGTAGTTTCATTTGTATGAGAAATTAAGGTCGATGACACTCAACACCCGACTATCAGTATGTGCCATGGTGAGGCAGTGTCGGTGTACGCACAAAGAGTTGCGGTGTATAGGGGCCAAGATAATGTGTCAGAGTTCTAAATAGGGGGCAAAGGAAAAATCTAATAATTCAACCAGGCTAAAGGCGTAATTGAGTGATGAGTCATCAGTCACTTACTCTACTGCAGGTGTTTGGTAGCTACGATGGGCAGGTAGGGGAGCGGAGGGAATGGTTAACAATGTTTTGTTTTAGTTTGAATTCAGTCACTCTTATACCACGGCCTAATTACATGGTGATGTGCACACAATTTATTTAAACTCGTGACATGTGTATTGTAATAATTATATAGCCATTAAATTGAATTTAGAGAACCTATTAGGGTTTTCACATTGTACAATAGATCAATGTTTATAAGAAATTAGATGATTTAGTGAAACAAATATTTATTATGTCAATTGTGCTTATTGTGAATGGTGAGGCAGACGTGATAAACTCGGATATCACGTATCTAATAAACATCCCCGATAAAAACCTAGAAGTAAGGATCAAAGGAGTATTGCAAATTTTGTAAAACGTAAATTATGTGATCAGGAAAAACTCATAGTCGTAAATAGCAATAGTATTTCACCTAGTGAGGTTGATAGTGATAGACCTTGCAGTAGTGGCAGGTCTACGAAAAAATTAAAAGTCCATGAAAATCAACAATTAAACCAAGGCCTCCCGGATTTACACTCCATTGCCTCTTTCTATCAAGATGTAAAATTAAATGTTGGGATCGGTAAGCCGACTGGTATCAATGAACAATTAATAACAATATGTAATACACACATGGAGATGGGAGAAAACTAAATTTCTTAAAAGTTAGGAACTATAAAAAAATTATGATTAAAAATATGTTTGAATTTGAATTTTCCAAACTATGTAGTAGGTAATATTCCTTATTCCCTTTAGGCACTATAAAAAAATTCAGTGTATTTTGAGCGCTATGGTTTTTGGGGAATTTTTTTTTTTTTTTAATGTTATGTTCTGGGGAAATATTGGATCTCTGAACATATTCTGCACCCTTGTTCCTTGTTAACTTGTTTTCAAACAATTTACTAGTTTATACAATTAATTCAATTGATAAATTTATTATTGATGGCATACCAATTTACCTATTTTTTTGATAGATCATACTTTTCATTTAGCCTTTAAATATTTTGACGTTATTAAAATTTATTAATTCTTTGTTAACATTTTTAAGGTATTAATAACTCCAATCTAGTCAAATTGACAATATTTTCCACTAATCAATTTGCTTATCAGCCAATCCTATAACCTATTACTTAAAATATATTTAATCATGATAGATTATTATTCTTTCTTTGTTTAACTGTTAATTTAATAATTCCAGAACATTATTATTGTAATAATCTTACTGATGGCTTTTTAGAAGTGTTATTGTACCTGTTTTAATTGACTTTATAATTAATGGTAAATTAGGTCTTTCCTTAAATAAATTATCTTGCATGTTATGTTTCTTATTTTTATCTTGATTTAATTGACCAAAGAAATAATACCAATAAATTTAAGTTAATCTAACATCTAAGTATGTGCCTTATATTATACTTTCATAGTTCTCCTTTCGACAACTATAATGAGTATTACTGAAATCATCATAACTTATGACAAGGCCAAATCTGTTCAAGATTTGCATTAATATTTTGGAACATGTCATTTTATGCACACATTGGCCAATCATTAACAGTAGTGGCATTTTCTTCCTTACATCATGTAACACTTGAAACACCATCTCACATTTTCGTTTCACATTATTTGACCGAGTACCATGGCAGAAGAGTGAAGAAAAATGTTTCCTATGAATAATGATGGCAGACCGTCCTGAACTCATTTGTATCACAAATTGTATCATTCAAATCAAATCAAAGTCATATTCCAGACATTATTGCCGCAGCTTAATTTCACAATCTTTAATTACATCAGTGTATCTCATCATTTTTACTAACGCAGCTTCAGAAACCTTTTTGAAGAGTCTGGGAGTCAGTCTTGTTTCTTGGATATGTAAAACATATTGATGTACCATAGTGTTCAATTAACATGCTCTTCAACTGTCGGTTAGAAGCATAGTTTTCTTCATAAAGATAGTTTGTGTTCAGATTTACATGTAGGGAAGATACACTGAAAGCCGTTTCAAAAGCCAATGTGGTTATCATGACTTTAAAATTTGAATACGTTTTTAACACATTCAATACTGGTATAAGTCTTTGGCTCAGAATGTATTTGTTTAGGCAGATCTTGTGGTAAATAATATCAACAGCAAATACATTCTTTTCATCTTGCATTGTAGAGGTTTTGTTGGAACACATCATCATGGTAAAATCATGTGGCATTCAAAAAGTCCTTAGCTTGATTTGCTTAAAATATATGGAAAAATTTATTTTTTCTGTGGCTTACACAACAAACAATTTTTTTGAAGATTTTGACTGTTTAACTCTGATGCCTGAAATTATTTTAGAAGGAGGCTCAGAGAAGGTCCCTTGAGGCTGGTTGGTTTTCGGTTCAGCATTAGCTTCTACAATGCCTTTAGCTTGATCACTTCTTAGGATATATATTCAGTAATAGCAAACATGGTAGCAAAAATTTAAAGACTAACTTCTGGGACAGTAGATAAAATATTTTCCTGCAGAATAATCGAAGCTTCCTAAATTTTCTTCCGACCATTTTTGTTGCTTTGTATGTACTGAGCTTACCCTTCTTTTTCTTGCAGATAGTACAGAGTAACAGGTTCTGTACATTATTCTACTCATTTGTTATCTGTACTTTTTCCATGAAAACCTGAAAATCTTAAATAAGTCCCTTACCTGTAACAATAAACAATAATTCCACAAACTATTTTAAGGATTTTAAATAAACAAAGATAATCAATTTACAATTGGCCAAGAAGCAAGTGATGGGAAAACTGTCAGTTTTTCCTGAAAAACAGTTGCATTTTCTGACAAAGTGAAATGCAAGTCAAGTCAAATAGATTTTGTCAAGCCATAATTAATAAAATATATTTTGTTGGATATTAAACAGCTTCTTATATCTATATTTAGATGCGTAATAAATAATTTAAGAAACAAACATAATTGTTTTAGTATTTCGATTTTTCTGGAAAGACTGTTCCGTTTTCCGACCAAATTTTAGATGTAACAGATGAAGACCTCTATAAAACAAATCCAATAATTTTTTTTTTAAAAATCAGTTTATAAATGAGCGAGAAAAAAGCGATCAAATATAATAATATTTTTTAGAGTTTTTCTAGTTTTACAGGAAAACCGTTACTTTCCCGACAAAATGATCATAGCAAATATTAAGGAACTATTTTAAATCTTTCAAACAAAATAAATAAAAAAAACTCGATTTATAAATGGCCAAAATACAAGCGATCATAAAAAACATATTCCGCAATTTTGATTCCAATTTGGCGGCTAAGCGATCAAAATGCGAGTCATGTGACCAATGGTTTTTACACACCTTGACACCCTAAATGAAGTATGTGAAGTCAAACTACTGGTACATAAAAGTGCACACGAAACCGGAGCTAGCCTCATGATTAGTAATATCAATCAAAAATTATCTATACAGAAAAAAAAATAGTAACACATTCAAATATTATGTACATTTTGAAATATAGTGTATGTGGTCAACCAAGTGAATACCAAGAAGTAGGTGACCTGGTGGTCTAGGGTAAGGTGTCAGACTTCTGTGCTGACGGCCGGGGTTCAATCCTCGGTCCCGGCACAGATTTATCTGATTACCAAACCCTTCCTTCACCTCTGACAAGACATCTTGTGAATGTGTGGAATGCCAGGCCTCCACCGTGGTTCGAATTCCACGTTAAACTGTAGGTCCTCCATTTCATCTCACAATCACCGCCTACCATTACACATTAGCGTAAGTGCGTATAACCCGAACGGGTAGTAAGACGCGGTGCTAATAATAATAATATCCAGAAGTAGAAGTTTCATCTAGTCTAAAAACTACTCTTGATTACAATTACCATCATTAGAAATGTTCTTGTCCACGACTATGACATTCTCGAGATCGACAAAGCGTAACCTTCCACTAGAATCAACGGCAATGTTATCAGGTGACACATCGGTGAGGTAGAAACGAAAGTAGGGGTGCCTTACAGTGAACTGCTTGGCTGCAATCAAAAGTTGACGGGCCATGTCAGCTCTTGACAGCCAAGGTGAATGGTGGTGGGCAGTCAACATGTTGCCGGAAAACGCTTCCACTACCACCCGGCCACACGCCCCATAGTATTTTGGCACCGGCCAGTCCTCTTCTGATGGTAGGATCTGAACAGAGGACCGTGTGTCAGTAACCAACATGTCTTTATAATCGTTCTTTCTAGTCTCAGGTGACTGTTTACAACTCCTTGTGAAATACAGTAACTTTATAGACTCTCCATTCACTATTTAGGTTGTCTGAAACAACACTATAAATTATGTAGATTAGTTCAATATGATCATTTTTTATTAGCTGAGATTATCAGCATTTAGTCACAAGTTGAGATAATCAGCTTAATAAACATTACAAAACATCAAGATATGTACTGATATCTTTTTATGTTTAATTTAAATTAGTTGAAACCTGTATTTGTGGGTACATAGACTAAAAGCCAGTTACCTAGTTTGTTTTGCTGGTACTGGAAAGGTCGGGATCTCTATAAGCATGTAGCCCAGATGGGTGGTAAGACCAAATGGGGGGAAAAAATATATGTTTTGCATAATTTGTGAAATTGAGTGGTGTAATAATTATAAATCTTGGTTTTAGGTAGTAATTTTCAATCATTATTTAAATGTTCATGACATTTTGTTTCTTAGCCCTAGCATCACTAATGGCGGCGGCCGCTTGGACGATATAGCTCGATAGCAAGCTCACACTTTGGAGTTTTTCTGAATTTTTATTTTTAATGTTTTCACTTTCTACAAATAAGAAGTATTGTAATCGTGAAAAATGTCAATCTTGAGAGTGTGATGGATCTTGATGTTTTATGTGCTTTCAAATAGAAAATAGTAGATTTTACGATTTGTTCCATGAGTTATTGTACTTGGAGTTAAAGCCGATAAAGTTTGATGGATTTTGTTTAAACTTTATAACTAGATTTTATATGATCATACCTTAAGATAGAACTGTAGGAGACACGATAAAGGTCAGTGTTTTTGCCATTTTTATAACAAAACTTTTTTTTCTTCCAAAACTAAACAAAATACTGCTTCAGTACAAACATTGAGTTTTATTTTATTCACATGTTGATATCAACATTTGTTGAATATCTGTTTATGAGCATAGCGGCATTAGATGAAAAAAAAATTAAATGAAAAGAAAAAGTTGTCATTAAGTTCCAGGACATCCTTGGGAGATACTCAAGAAATATTGAGGTCACCATGTGAAGAAATTTTTATTATTATTATTTAGCACCGCGTCTTACTACCCGTTCAGGTTATACGCTTAAGTACTAATTACACTAATGGATTAGGAATTGGGAAGATTGAATTAAAGGAAGTGAACCTGCATTTGCGTGGAGGGAGAGTGGAAAACCATTTAGGAAAAACCGCCCCCAGTTCACCCGACCGAGATTTGAACCTCGATCTCCCCGTCCTCAGCAGTCAAGCTCAACACGACAAGTGCGTTAGCCAACTAAGCCACAGAGGCGGGTTGAATAAAATTAAACTCTATGTTTATACAGAAGTAATATTTTATCAATGTTGACCGAAAAAAAATTTGATACAAGAAATGCAAAAATGCTAATCTTTTCTAGCATTCCCTACATCCCCACCTCAAGGCAGAATCTCTAAATATAAGGAAAATTTACTGATTCTAATCTTTATTTTAAAAATCGATCAACTGATTTTGTTTAAAATGATTATCTTTGGATTGTGTTATATAATAAATAACTCTTGATTCCATACTTTTATTTTTAGAAAAACTTATATAAGGTAAGTTTACTGATGATTTATTTATAAACATTTCAAATTCTTTAAAAATGGCTCTAAAACAATTCTGTTACAATTTATAACTATATTATTATATAGCACCGCGTCTTACTACCTGTTCGGGTTATACGCTTTAAGTACTAATTACGCTAATGGATTAGGAATTGGGAAGGTTGAATTAGTGGAAGTGAACCCACATTTGCGTGGAGGGAGAGTGGAAAACCATTTAGGAAAAACCACCCCCAATTCACCCGACCGAGATTCGAACCTCGATCTCCCCGTCCTCGGCGATTGAGCTCAACACGACAAGCGTGTTAGCCAACTACGCCACTGAGGCGGGTAATTTATAACTAAATCATGGTTTAATTTAAGAGGGCTAGCCAGAACACTAACCTTAAATTTATAACTAAATAAAGACCTGTGTAGCAGAAGCTATTGTAGCTGTTGTGCGGTGTACTGATTTTTGAGCTTTAAAATTTGCTCTTCTTGCTAAAGAAGAAAATATCAGTAAGAAGTGTAATGTGTTTGAAATTAACTTTTGGGACTGATAATTGCCGCTCATAAGTTATTATCAAACATATGTTGAAAAATGACATGAATACAGGCCTTAAGTCTCATGATGAATGCTGTGTGCAGTTGTGATTGTTTTTAACATGTATATATTTAAAAAATAAATAGTTGTAATCATATTTTGGTTAGGCCTAGCTTATATTAAATAATAATATACATTTTATACTATATTACCTGAAGAATCAGAGGCTCTGCATTAAGAAGTACTAAAGTCCAAATATTTGCATGTAAAATCTTTGACCCAATGGCTTTGTTTCTACGAAAAATATTTTTGAGAAGAACATCAAGTTTTGATGTGGACGGACAGAGATGAAAGTTCCTGTGAGCAGGATAATAACTGTTTGCTTGGCGTGAAGTGTTATCTGATATTGCCACAGACTGTGCAATAAGAGTATGGAAATCAATCAAGTTCCATTCTGCATTCTTCACCTGACAGTCAGCGCTCAATTTCAGCTCTTTACAGATTTTATTATCAAGCTTTTCAAGCTCCCAAATTTGACCCAGCTTTTTCAGTACAATTTGATTTCTCCCATACGTTCCAAAGAAAACGTTTTTTGATCCAAGAACATTCAACAATTTGGTGTATTTGCTAAATCCAATCAGCTTGATTTCACCCAGCATAAACGCTGGACACATAGTCACACCAAAACATGTTGGACATTTTGAAAGCTCTGTCAGTTCAGTGATACTTGGAGGAGAAAGAATATTATTTAATAGTTTCCATAGCAATGTTGTGAGGAAAAGACCAATAAGAATGTAAACTTTGCCTTTAAGTCGGCAAATATTCCAGAACATGAATGTGTCAGTTGCATCGAAGTTGTGTCTAGATGTACTGCAACATAAAATAATAGATGATAGATTGTCAAGAGCTACATTGAAAAAATAACAAATGCATGCATTCTGTTTATTGAAATGAACATATTTTAAAGCAATATTTACTGTTTGAAAAAATATTAAGGAGGTATAATTTCAGTGCACATTTACATACTGTATTGTCAAATTAAGATACATGTCAAGGTGCATATTTTGCATAGGGGCTGCCATATGAGATATAAATGAATAAAATTTTAAAATATGTTCTTAAATTCAGTTTCAGTTGTCCAGTTTGTTGGCATGCCAATACACCAAACAAATTTTTAAAGCAAAGGAACACCAGAAAATATTATGTTTTCCTTTCACAAATGTGATTAAATAGGGATTAGCTTTGGAATATAGGGCCTATCACTTATTTTTGTTAATGCTATCCCAAAAAAGTGGGTTTCTACCCCTTCAAGATTAGATTGTATTAAAATTTATTTTGTTATTTTGGACCATAAAACTTTAGACAAATTCACAGTTAGACAATAAACCCCAAGTCAAACCACAGCGAATCATAGGCCTATTCATTTAGAAATATCCAAGTTTTTTCATCAAACATCCCAACTGCGTGGGAATATTTTAGTGCGTTATATATTTTTGGTGCACAATATTTATAAGATTTTAAACCAAAAAAAACCTATTGAGCGTAACTTAACCCTTCATCTGTGGTAAAAAAACACCTACGGAGCTTAACTCAACTTTTTATGTGTGAATAAATAAAAGCTTAGAATTATTATTCTTTTTAAAATCTTTTGTTGGAAGGAAATGAAGTAGGGGTCAACTGGGTAGTTGGGAATTCGGGGTAGTCGAGAACAGTATGTGTTTTGTTTTTGTTCTGCACAGTTAAGGTTGGCCAGTCTGCCATGACATCATGTATTCATCTTCCCTCCAAAACTTTTCTTTCTCGTTGGAGCTCTAAATAGAAGTCTTTGGTTAATTTTTATGCATCTTCATAACCATAAAGGTTACAAAAAAATTTGTTGACCAGTTTTGGAGGTTCTTATAAAAATCAGCATTTTTAGAAGAAACACCCATTTAGATTGAAGATCACACATTCTAAGGTAATTAATTATAACATTCAGTCTTTAATATCAGAGTTATCTTCACAGTAGGGTTGACTTGAGAGTCAAATAATCATTGCAGGGGAAATGGAAACAATAGTTTGGGGTCATTGTGAATATGGATATTTGTACTTTTTCAGACTTTTACATGGACAAAATTGTGTACTAAGCTGATTTTTGTATTAATACTAATTATTAGTTAGCCTACTGATGCTAAATACACTGTAAGAAATGTTGAGTTATCTAACTGTGACATCTGAGGGCCTATGGCCTTTCTTGGGTTTTTTGTTTGCTTTTCTGAAACTTTAGATCATGTCTAAATATGATAATTTTGTTTTAACCCTGTATGTGTTGTAATTTTTTCCCCTAATGTACAACTCAGTTAATTAGGCCTTTATATTAATTTCTTAAGTAGGCCTAATAGTACTTTAGATGTTTTACCAGATGCCGAGGACATTTGTAAAGAAAAAATCAGGATCATCCTATACCGCTGAAGACATCATGAGAGCTCTTAGGGACGTTGAGAACCAAAACTACACTTATTTACAAGCACAGGAATGGTATGGAATATCAAAAGGTGTGATTTTTAAGAAGATTAAAGGTAGGAAAATTCCTATAGACAAAATGGGTTCTGACCGACAAGCAGTGTTGGCCCCACAAGATGAATTAGACCTAGTGAACAGTATTAAAACAAACCAGATGTAATTAATATTGTAGCAGAGTATATTAGTTAAAAGTTAAGAATTAAAAATATTGTTCAAAAAATTTATAAAATGATTTGATTAATGAATTAGTTGAGATAGTTGATATAAAGCTTTGAAATTTTAAATTAAAATAAATAATTAGGTTAGTTATGGTAGGAACATATTGTCAAATTATGAACATTAAACATATAATGAATAATTCATCATCAGTTAACATCTCACAGTCGTATCAACACATCATGTTTTTCACAATTACTTTTTGACCATGATTGTGACACCAAGTGTCGAAACATGTCGGAATAAAGTATTCCAGCATCTTTTCAGTGTTGGAAATGCACAACGAGTAATGGGACAAAGAAACATATAAGGCTTAGAATATTATCTACTTCATTTAAACTCGTTTCATATTTGTTAACCTAAAAATTAATTTTATACTTGTCAACTTTAATTCAAACTTTAAACATTGTTTCATCTTAAATGTTATATTCTCAAGTCGTCATATGACAAGTCTCAATTATTTCACTATAACCTATTTTGCAGATGTTAACCTCAACTTAAAATTCATTATTTATGTTTTTTAACTTACTTGAACTTAAACATTGTTTTGTCCAAAATACTTTGTTAAATGTAAGTTTTACAGCTTTTTAATGTGTTTTCATGTATTTTAGACATACCTTATATATAACTAAATTGATGATGAATTATTCATTATATGTTTAATGTTCATAATTTGACAATATGTTCTTACCATAATTAACCCAATTATATTGTTTGATTTACAATTTCAATTGATTAAATTAACTATCTTAACTAATTCATTAATCATCTCTTTTTATAAGTCTTAACTTTTAATTTATATCCACTCCTTACTTTTAACTTGTTTAGAATGTTCTCTAAAATGCTAGAGTATATTAGGGTAAATGACCTAAATTCACCTTTCAAAGATTGAATACCAGGGTACTACGGTTTTTTACACCATCACCCAAGTCTGTCCTTTAATAAGACTGAAATGTTGCAAAAGAACAGGAAACCTGACATAATCTATGACTTTTATTCAGAGTTAAATGCACTTTTAAACACATGTGGTTTCACCTCTGAAGGAAAAGCATGTTTTTTCTTTAACTACGATGATAGCGGTTTTAACACAGAACCTTCCCGCAAATGGGCTTTTGGGGAAAAAGGATGCCCTTTAGTGAGGGTAATTGGTGGTTCCAGAAGGGAGTCCATTACTGTTTTAGCAACAGTGTCGGCAGATGGAGCCTACTTACCTCCATTTATAATATTTAAAGGTATATCTGTTAAAGCCAGATGGGTCTCAACTGAATCTTATCCTGGCACTTTATATGCTGCATCCTCAATAGGGTAGATAGAGGAGCCCCAATTTTACTAATGGTTCACTTCAGCATTCATACAACATGTAAAAAATCTGAGGGTATCTAAAAACTGTCCAGACCAGAAAGCAATATTGGTGTATGATGGCCACAATAGTCACATAAGTTATTGCGTTATAAAAAATGTCATGGAAAACAACATTGAGTTGGTCAAACTACCGGGTCATCTGACAGACAAAATTCAGCCTCTAGAAAAAGGTGTACTAGGCCCAATAAAAGCATATTGAGAAAAAAAACTTATAAGTTTCACAAAAAAATAATTGAAAAACGGGAGATGTCGTCTCTTAAAGTCTGAGTTTTCTATTGTTGTTAGGGCAGGTCTGAAAAGAGGCCATGTTGACTAAAAATGTTATTTCTGGATTTAAATCAACGGGTCTGTTTCCCATTGATGCTAGAAATTTCCCAGAATCAGCATTGATTCCAAAGGCACTCAGTGATTATAAACGAAGCAGGGCCTTAGTCCAATTTTCTCCTCTGAATGAGCTTAGGTCTACAGAAAATTCACAAGGCAAATGTGAACTCACTGCCAGGAACATCTAATGCTCAGATCAGCCTTGACAAACCTGTAGCTCAGCACAGTTCTATGATTGCTTGATGAGTCTACTTTAGCAACATGTAATTGTCAAGCAAGGTCGACAGTCAACTCTGTGGGTTCAATGGTGTTAAGTTTATTAAATCACAGTCTTAGTTTACAAACACCAGTCAAAACACCACAAACAAAAGTAAAGCCAAAAACTTCAACTGGAATCATACAAAAAAAATTTACATCCACACTAATCAAAACCCAACATGTTGTGGGATAAAAACAGGCCTGCTGTAAAAAAGAGCACATAATACCACGCTTGAAACTTGTTAGGCATGGAGAGGTTTTGAAAATCGAGGAAGTCCTTGTCAAAGTTAGAGAGGCATAAGAAAAACATGGAGAACCAAATAAAAAGCATCAGAAAATGGGACAAAAGGCTTTGGCTAGTCCAAAAAAACAGACAAAAAGAAAACTCAGCTTTGATAGTAGGACAAAAAACTGCTTAAAAAAATGCAAAGAAGATAGTCTTTGCCTTGATGAGTCGTAAGATGATGAGGAATCTCTTCAAATGAGCATATTGAAGGAAAATATAACTGAGGTGGCATATTAAGAACCACAGTGGAGCAAGTTATAGTCAGGAATTTTTGTCCGTGTTGATATTGGAGGATCTCACAATAAAACAAACTACAAATATGTATGCTGTGTCCAAATAAAAGATGGCGAAGATGGAAAATTTTTGTTTTGGGGTATCAAAGGATGAATGCTGTATCAACACAATTTATAGCAAAGGAAAATGATGACAGCACCATCACATTTGAGCAGGTATCGGCAATATTGCCAAACCCAGAAGTTAGGGAAATTGATAGGAAAATAGTTTATTAATTTCCAGGATCTGTTTCTGTTTATTAAAAAAAAAATTGTAAGCCTATTTAAACTTTAAATGTAGACCTGTTTATGACCTGTTTACTGTATATATTAAGATAATTTGTAAGACCTCAAACATGATTAAATGTTAAATAAACACATTTTAAAAGATTCAGATTTTTATTAGCTTACCTTATTCATATGAGGTAATTGAGAATGTAATTTTTGGGGTGATTGTATTACTTGTTCACAATTTCCCCCAAGACTTTGGGGTGAATGGAAACATGAAGTAATTGGGAATTGTATTTTTGATTAAATAGTTATAATTTGCCTATTTAAAAAATGTAACTGCTAGATAAACAATTGTGCATTTGTTTTAATTGGTCGCACTATTTTTAAAAGAATTGGAAAACTTTGTATAAATAAAAAACTTTCACTTTAGTATTTTCTGTTCACAATTACCCCAGTTAAGCCTATCAGGAAAACCTAACATAATACGATGGTGATTCAAAATAGCAATTGGGTGTTTTTTCTAAGAATTTTTTTACAATATTTATATTGTTATCATCAGAAATTTGCTTATGTTGTACATCTAGGTGGTAGAAAACATTAATTTCTCATAATTTGACAAAGGAAAGGAAAAAAAAAAAAAAGAAACCCGCCCTCAGTGCACACTATACGAGAACCCTTTCTATATAATATTATCTTTCCAAAGCGATATACTAAGCGTTCTGGGGGATTAGAAGTCGTTACCTTACGACCCCGGTTTTATTTTTGAGCTTAGATGCCACTATACACTACATATAATATGTAATACACTCAATGCCTAAATTGTATATAGCCCACCTGAGTAGTAAGACATGGTTAAAAAAAATGGAAGCATCAGAGTTTTGTTTATTTAAAAAAAGAACTATGACTGATAGACAATGATTGATAATGTTTTCGCTCTGGAAGAAACTATTATATTTAAAATTAATACCTTAGTTTTTAAAAACAGGTTATACTTGGGTCATTTGAAACCGATCAAATTCCTTATTATTATATTTAAAAGACAAACGGGCATCTATAAGCAATATCGTATGAAAATTGTTGTCAGTCTATAAAGTATTGAGCTTACTAATTTTACAAACGAATATGTTAGAAGTTACAGAATAAAATAATATCATTGAGTTTACTGGCACATTCAATAAGACATAAGTTCTACACATTTCTATATTTACTATACTATCATTTTGGGGAAATCATGGTGGTGCGCAAACTACCAACATTAAAACTATGTGACCAAATATTACTACTTAATTATTATTATTATTATTATTATTATTATCACCGCGTCTTACTACCCATTCGGGTTATACGCACTTACGCTAATGTGTAATGGCAGGGTGATTGTGAGATGAAATGAAGGACCTACAGTTTAACGTGGAATCTGAACCACGGTAGAGGCATTCCCCACATTCACAAGATGTCTTGTCAGAGGTGAAGGAAGGGTTTGGTAATCAGATAAATCTGTAAATCTGTGCTGGGACCAAGGATTGAACCCTGGCCGCCAGCACAGAAGTCCGACACCTTACCCCTAGACCACCAGGTCACCTACTCCTTAATTCATTCATATTATCCTATGTAAGAATAATTGAAAGATGACGCTACTTGGAGAAATTTTATGTGTCATTGCTTACGTCTCCGTATGACATTTAGTGGGGCCGTTAGGAGTAAAATAACAAAGGAATTGTTCAGTTGGTGATAAAAGCACAAAATTTGGTAGATTTTTTGTTTGAACGCAATTAGAACCAGAAGCACCCTGGCCGGACTCTCCTAATACGTGTTTTTTGCTCGGAAACAAAATGGCCTTCAATAGATATTAAGGAATATCAAAATTACTGTATTTTCAGTTATAATGTTATTAAAGAGATGTTTTGGTATCAAATATTATGTTTTCAGTATCAAGAAATATGATGGGGTTGGTAGATTCAACCACTGATCACTATACTATATTGTATGGACATAAACACACCCCTTGCAAAGGACAAAATCGTAACGTTTTAGTTTGTCGTCTGCTTGTTAGCGAGAGGACAGATTTAACGGTTTCTTTCAACGTTCTTGAGCAAAAACGTAGTGCTTTGCATTGAAGTTAATGATAAAGTAACTTATTTTTGTAGATTAATATGGTTTTAACTTTAATATTCGCAGAGTCATTTAAGCAATATTACAAGTTATGTAACGTAACTTTATCTAGTTTTATATTAAATATTTAAATATTGGAATTTTGTTTAATTCTTTAAAAGTGACGAGGATAATTGTCCCTCGAAGGTTTGAGTTTAGTCGGGAAGTCAAACCTTTGTGCTTTAAGGCTGAGCCTACCCATAAATACACAGTTCTAAAAAAAAAAAAAAAATTTAATAATTCAACATTTTGTTTTTTTAATTATTTTAGTAACATATCTGGGCATCTTTCATAATTCTAATGGAATTTTCAAATCATGCTAAAAATAGTTATTGAAATATTTTTGTTAAAATGTTTCCATTTCAATGCATTTTAAATTGGAAAACAAAAATTATTAATCGATTTATTTATTTTCTTTGTACAAGTAAGCTAGAGTGTTTGTTTATAACATATTATTTAATGAATTATTTATTTTTATTTTTAAACGTATTTTTAAATTTGGGTTAACTTCAATAATCACGACGATATTGAGCTCTAACGACTATTTCATAAATTTAAAACTGTTTTGTCTGTATTCAATGGTGTAATCTGACGCTTTGTGAACCATTTAAAAGAGGCTCATTAAGCTCTTTGTGATTTTGTATAATTTTTAGGAGTAAAACTTAAAGTAAATATCCGGTGTGATATTTAAAATTAAATTTATTCCCTAAATTTAAAGCTGTTTAGTTTATTAACTAGTGGGAATCTGACGCATTGTAAACCTTTTAAAAGAGGCTCACTAAGCTCTTTGGAATTTTTATAATATTTAGAAATTTAAACTTTTGATCCTTTGGATTTTATTTGATCTTTATTCTCTGTGGTGAATTAGAAACTTGAATATCATTTAGAAAATTTCTTTAAATAATGGCAACTATTTTGCTTATTTCATTGGTCTCTTATAGACAAGTTTTTTTTTTTTTTAACTTTTGAAACGCACTGAGCATGTAATAAATTGCTAAGATTTATTGTTTTTTTCAGCACACTTCACTAAGACCTGTAAGGCCATGCAACTTGTTTTAACACTGTTACTTTGAATAAGATTCAAATATTTCTTTAACCTGTAAATGTTTTACTTTTACATATAATTATTTCCTTTGGATATATGCCTCCTCTTTTTTTTAGTCTATTGTTGCCATAACTAAATAGAGTGAGAGTGGGTGGTACAGTTTGAATGACAAACTTTGTGAGTATCTTTACATTCAAATTATCATTTAGTTTATAGGCTTGAAGGAAGTATTACTATCTTATAATATACACTACTTAAAGTTGGCTCTTAGCTTGTATAGGCTATCGCTTTCAGAATCCATATTATAATTAATGTTCGATACCTAACAACAGTTAAATAAGGTCTTTAAAACATGATAACTTTAGTTCGAAAAACAAACTTTGTGTAGAAGTCTTAGATTCAAACGATCATTTAGGTTATAGGCTTATATGAAGAGCCTACTATTATTAAAAGAAACAAGTTACAAGTGTCGAACTTAGTTATGCTCTTCAAACCTTTTATTAACACATTTAATTCATTAAACTAATCATACATTAATATATCTCATATATTCGTAAAAATTAGTTAGCAATGTCAAAATGCCACTTTGCCTTTGTGTATAAGAGAGAAAGAGACCCCTCAAAGTTCCCTTCTCTCCTACACTATGGTATGCAGACGACAGCTTGAAAATTCTAGCCTCAGATGCCCATCCAGTTATATTATAGATATCAATGGCATCAATCAATTATTCAATCTGGCCACTAAAATGAAATAAATTTTCCGTATGATACAGTTTAACTCACAATTTGTTAAAAAAAACTTATTTTTAAAAAATATAATGCTACATTATATATTTAGGGAGCATTTTTGGTCTAAATACATCGCCAATATTATCTCTCACTTCAAAATAACCACCAAAATGTAATATATATTTAGTTAGTGTACATGTTCTTAATGCATAAGTTAAGGTGTGTAGGGTAATGATCTCGAAAATTAAAGATAAATTAAAGTATGCATAGATTATTTTAACTCGTTACTAAAATAAATACATTGTTGAAAAGGTATACATTTTGACTTTAACTTACCATACATTAACTACAATGAAGAACATGTACCTTTACAAAAGCAAACATCATTGCACAGCAGCTCTGCCGTCTTGCGATTGCATCGTGATGAATATTGGGATTAGTACCCACAGCATTCATGGCAAGACGCAGAAGCTTCTGGTAGATTAGTCCAATATGGCGTCTATTTTTCATCTACCTTGTTCCAACAAAAACACACTGGATCTCTATCAATAAGGATTGGTAAGTAAATTGTTGCAAGTAAGCTCTCAATATATGTTGGTACAGAGCCCCTTTAGTTAGGGGAAGTATTTCCATTCCTGTATTATTTTTGTTTGTTTGTGAATAAATACTTTCGAACTTTGTTGATTTCACTTTCTCCAATAGTCTTATCGTACATGATTATAACAAACCTTTCGAGATTACGAACATGCTCTTCAGATAGTTCCATTTTTGGTGTGGAAACCTCCACGGATATATCGGTTATTGTTGGAAGTAATTCCAATTCCTTTCAGGCACATATTTTTCCATGCCAATAAAATGATGAAACAATGTCACAACCTGTGAACGCATGAAAATACAGCAATGCTTTGGAACGTACTGAGCTAATATGTTGAGCTATTTTACGTAGGCTATATTAAATGTAACAAAAACTGTTTCCTTTGCCAAAAGCGATATACATGGTTTCCAAAGACGTGTGTGATAACTCTGCAAAGTGGGCAACAACAATTACTACCACATCAGTGTCCACAGTTCGAATGAAGATTGATTTGGCGTTTGAACATGCTTGATGAAATTAATGAAGTATTATCCAACTATCACCTTCCTCATAATTTGATGGATGTAAATCTGACAGATGAGGACTAGGCATTATACTAATAGTATCACCAATATTAACTACTACTACTAGTTGGCCAGCAATTATTCGACAGACCACACTTGCTAAGTACTTTAAGAGTTCATCTTTATTTTCAGAACTCATAAGAAAGTTTTCCCAGTTATTTAGTGTTCTATCTTCAATTGGAGAGCAGTAAGATATCATTCCTCTTCTTTCCCTCGTTGATTCTTTCAGACTGTCTGGCTTAGACACATCAAAGACTATGTTATTTCAACTAGTGTTACTATCGAACTGTTTTTATACATAACTGCTGAATGTCCCGGCACAGATTTATCTGATTTCCAAAACCTTCCTACACCTCTGACAAGACATCTTGTGAATGTGTGGAATGCCAGGCCACCACCGTGGTTCGGATTCCACGTTAAACTGTAGGTCCTTCATTTCATCTCCCAATCACCCTACCATTACACATTAGCGTAAGTGCGTATAACCCGAACGGGTAGTAAGACGCGGTGCTAATAATAATAATAATAATAATAATAATAATAATAATAATAATAATAATAATAATCTCTGTTACATACTGACCAAACTTTATTCCTTAGCTTGGCTTCAGGAAATGCATTTGGGTCAGCTTTAAGATATTGAATCCGAAGCTTAGTCTTGTTAAACTTGGATACAGTTTGTGGTGTTGAAAATACAGCAAGTTTATTCTGATAAATGGGGTCATCAATAGGCTTTATTAGTTTTTGAAATCGTTCCTCAACAAATTAATTGTACTGTTTAGTTTCAATAGCATAAAGATACTGAACTGATGATGCTTGGTTCTGCTACACATTGATTGTCAATACTTGAAATTGCGAGTTTTCTATCCTAAAAGTCTTTCTATATATCTGGAAAAGTGTATGTAAGACTGTTTAAATCTCTAATGTGCATTCGACACCCATTGTGTAAAGTTGTGATGGTCCAAAGCAAAGAAGTATGGAACCATATTCTTTAGGGTAGTGAAGCACAATGGGTAGAGTCCTTGCTTTATTGATTTTATAAGCAAAGGTTTTAGATTAATTAAGTCAATGACTAAATTCCAAAATGCAAGTTATGGATAACTTTTGACTTCTTCTTGTGTCCATGAGCAGTAGAAAAGTGTGTGTGGAAGATTTTCCAAATATGATGTAAAAGGGTGCATCTTCACCCCTTCTAATGCAACTAAAGTCATTTCCTGTGCATAGCGATATATATTCACGTATTTGTCACTTTAAAGCCCTTCAGCTATACCTGATGTAAATACATCCACTAGACTGAATTATTTGTCCACTCATTTTATCAATGGCCATTTCAATGTGTAATGCCCCTAACATGACAATCAACTTACCTTCTCCATATTGTGGAGACAACCACTTTAGCTATTTTGCAATTTTGTCCAAGGGATGATCAAAGGTTATCACTCCAACTTGTTTAGTGTAATGAAGATGACCTAATTACGTGTTGATGTGGTGCTATATTTTTGCATATGAGTGAGCAGGATCGCTAGAAACAGGACACGCAATATAAATTCCAGGTGTTAATTTATTGTAGAGTTGAAAACAACTGCATGAAATGATTCCCATGATACTTGCTCATCTTTGTCAAATTCTTCTTCACTAAGTTGTCCCGAGCATTTTCCAGCCAACCCTCTCTTTCTTGAGGTAAATGTTCTTCTACAACATCACTGCCAGACAAAGTTCATCATCGCACTGCAATATTTCAGGAACTGTAATACTCTTCAGTGCAGATTGGCAAGGATTTCCATCATAGTACAGCTTTAATAATTTGCAGGTTTTTAAGATTCTTGCAGAACTCTTTACAGTCAGCAATAAGAGAAGAACGCTTTTCTCCTTCTTTATTGGAACTAAGCGGCTGAAAGAGTGACCAAACATTGCCATGAAATGACTGTTGTGATAATGTAGAGCTTGTGTTTTCATTAATATTGTACCCAGCAGCCTCAGTGAATACACCTTTTCTTAACAATGATGGACAGACAACACCCTCTTCTTCAAATATTTGACAGGCATTATCAATAATATGGTCCCTAAGGTGCAGGTAACGGTAATAGGAAATGCATAAACCAAGCAATTGAAAGTCATATTGTCTTTCTTACGTCTTCAATGACTAGAGGTCCGGGCTTCAATTCTTAGTCCCGGCACAAATTTATCTGATTGCCAAACCCTTCCTTTACCTCTGACAAGACGTGTATTAATCACAACTTTTGAGTGTGGGGAATGCCAGGACTCCGCCGTGGAGAGGCGGAAATAGTCCTGTTGAAGGAGTGGCAGAGACGTTGGGAGAGCAGTGGGACAGGTAGGAGGACTTATCAATTGTTCCCAAATGTGTTTGAGAGACTAGAGAATAAGCACCTCCAGCCATCTCGGGGTCTTGTCCACTTCATCACGGGGGACCGTACCCGGCATCTCTAAGGAAGCTGGGATTGATAGAGTCGGGGAATTGTCAATGGGGTGAGGAGGGAACCCCTGAACATGTGGTGCTTGAGTGTGTCATTACACTAGAAGCAAGAAGGAACTACCAGAGAGAGATCCAGGGAAAATTAGTGGGCGAAGTACTGAGGGACCCAATCTATTGGAAATTCTTAGACCAGATTGCACTGGAAGCGTCAGATAGAGCAAAGACAGCCTACATAGACAGACTTAAAGAGGCACAGGGACGAATAAGACGGGACGTTGACACTGACAATGACGAAGAAGATGACAGCAACACTGAGGGCGGGACTGACACGGACACTAGTGCGGTCTCAGTGGGGAGTGAGTAGGGAAAAAAGGATTGTCAAAAGGGGATAAGCTGTAACAATCCTTGCCGGGGAAAAAAAATGTGTATGTGCTGGGAGGAGCAAGCGCGAGCCCTGGGAACTGGATTCCAGTACGATTGAGTGTCTGAAGGAACACGGGGGATGCCCTTGAGATCCAGAAGACAGTTTTCCAGTCGTATGAACAAAAGTTAGTGGAATGATTATGAACTCTGAGGGGTTCCCTGCACCGTATGACCCACCACCTTGGAAACAAGAGAGGTGGGTTATGGTTGATGGGCCCTCAGAGTCAAGATGGAGAAAGGCGGCTGCCCTGCAGCCCTCTGGTACCATCTGGGTGATGGTGTTCCCGGCAGTAATGGGAATAGAATAGTTTAGTAATTTAGCTTAGCTTAGTTAGTAGTTAATATAGGTAATTAGGGAC
The DNA here is from genome assembly GCA_039000515.1 of Timema cristinae. Taxonomy (NCBI): domain Eukaryota; kingdom Metazoa; phylum Arthropoda; class Insecta; order Phasmatodea; family Timematidae; genus Timema; species Timema cristinae. Next base: position 66,219,257 of record JBCFYV010011172.1, read on the forward strand.
GGGGAACTAGATAGGGGGTAGATTAGGAAATTCAGCTGCCAAGGGTAGAAAGTAGGCGGGGCACCAACTCTGATAGGGCGCCTCCCCAGGTGGTTATTATGGGGATGCCCACCTCTGCTGAGTGCTTGGCGGACTCGGAGAGAAATCCCGGGCATTGTGAAGGGCCTAGCGGGGGGGGTACCGGGGGCGTAATATACCCGGGGTGGATCAAATTGAGCTAAGGGTAGTTGAATTTCATTTAAGTTAAGAGCCAAAATATGTGTTGTAATGTTAAAAAGGAAATTCATATTTAAATTGTGTAAATTAAGTAAAAGTTGTGTGGAAAAACGGCCCGGATTTAAAGATTGTAAGATACCGGGCCTGTAAACACTGAATAAAAAAAAACTCCGCCGTGGTTCGAATTCCACAATACCATTACACATTAGCGTAATTGCGTATAACCCTAATGGGTAGTAAGACGTGGTGCTAATAATAATAATTACACTATTGTTGCAAGAATTATATGGTAGAATTTAGAGTAGATTGATCCACATTTGCGTGAAAGGAGAGTGGGAAACTATTTAAGAAAAAACATCCTCAGTACACTCGACCAGGATTAAAACTCAGACGTCCCAGTCATTGGTAAACCAGACTTAAGAGCGTTCATCATAGAAGGTCCAACTCAGGTCCCAGCTCACATCTGCGTGTATGTATGTGTGTGCGTGCGAGTGAGAGAGCAGTATGGGAGATATGTCAAAGATGTGTGCAGTCAGCAGTGCATTCATATTTGAATGTTTAGTCAATTTTTCCACGGTGACGATGGGGGACAAAGCGACAAAGTTTATTCAGTATGTCCCTATTATGTACACAATGCTTATCTGTGAAGCTATTCTTAAATGGTCAAAAACAGCCTTTTAAAGCAGTTTTTTATCCCAATATCATTTAATACTTCAACAATATTCAGTATTAGGAACTTCTGTTAACTCCTAATCAGAAATGTTTAGCCAGAAACGATCCACGTGCAATAGTGTTCGTGTAAATTTACGATTTCTAGCCGCCTATAACACAAACCCGTGTTGGACTTCCTCTGCGTTGAAAGGTTGGCCTGGAGGCTGATCCTGTTCCACCCAGTAGGTCTGTTCTCTATTCACTTTCTCGAATAATAAGCATGACCTTTGATGATCCAGAACTACCACGTTCTTTACTAGCCATTCATGACCTAGGAGTAGGTCTTCTTAGAGTTCTTCTACTACGAGGCACCTTACTTCTTCATAGAATCTTACCCCGTTGATGCAGATGCTGCAACTCCCTGTGACGTATAGCTCGGTATCCGTCTTGGCCAGTCGTATCGTCATGGGGCTGAGGTGTATCCGTTGCTTAGTTTGAGGATCTAGGATGAAGGTTTTAATGAAACTCTTGGAGGCACTGGAGTCTATGACCGTGGTGAAAGATCCAGTATTGGTATCTATTTGGATCCGTAGCAGCCCCGTCTGAGGGTGCATTCCTAAAATGGACGCCTTTTCAAGGGTGAGTTAGGCCCTGCTCTCATCCTTTCCTTTCGTTTGCCTGGAAGTTCGGGTGTGTCTGTGTTTCTCTGACCCTTTCGTTTCTTCTCTTGTCTAGCACTGGGCAGTCTCGATGATCATGTCGTTCCGGACAAAAAAGGCATTGGGGATCGGGGCGCCTATCTCCTTGAAATGTTTGATTTTTAGATTTTGAAGCCATTCGAAAAGAAGTCGGACCAAGGTCTCACTGGATGGTCTGGGCCTTCTCTATGAGTTGATCCAAGGAGGTGGGTGCAAATCTCCTCCCATGTATTTGAATAGTTTTCGTAAAGTTTGCACCAGTTTTCCGCGTCTTGAAGAAGTTTTTCCATAGTTCCCTAGGTGTCCCTTGGTTTTTGAGAATGAATTCACACTTTTGTAAGAAGCTGGGAGGATGTTCGTAGTCTTTTCCCGAGTATGTAGGTAGGCTGTGCTGTTTGAGAAGGCTATTCCCTTTTAAGAACTGTAGGGGCTGTTTCAATTGTTTTTAGTTCTTTTAGTTCTTCTTGTTCCCGCGCGTTAGTTTCTAGGCAGGTCGCGCACAGATATTGTAGTCCACTGGTGTACATTTCGGTGTCCTCCCATCCAATACACAGGAAGTGGAACCAGTCGTTACACTTGTCACATTGGATGAGTTGTTCTCCACGGGTCTTCTCGGCATCTTGATGATGATGCCTCGTCGTTGGTGGTCGAAAGTTGTGACGTGGTGTTTGGGAGTGTTGCGTGAGAGCCGGAGAGGTAAGGCGTAAGAAGGAGTCGGGAAGATTCAGCCTCTCTTCTCCTGAAGTTTGGATGTTCAGTAGATGTCCCACGTTGGGCCACCATCCTGTTATAATTACACGAGTGTTGGCTGTCGGGAATTTGCTTAAGCCAGTCGTCCAGGGGAGCAACCTGATGGCTGGGAAGCTAACGCAGCCGGCCAAGGGCGCTACCTCAGAGTAAACAAGGAATTAGAAATAGAAATATAATAGTTGCGTTATACATTCCTTAAATTGAAAGTTTAATATTTTGTTTGTTTGTAAGGTATTTTAATTTGTTAACATCAATTTAATACATAATAAGATAAGTAATCACATCGAATAACGTAGTAAACACCAGCCCAGAAGGGCTCTCGAATACAAGCAATACACAGAATAAATACATAAAACTAACGAAATTAGTTGGTTCCCTGGCGGGCTGATAATTTTCCATCTTTGGGTTAGGGGCGGGAACACATTAGAAAAAAAAAATGCCCTATCACTCATACTGAGCAAACAGAGACCTTAACTGATACATAAGTACGGACGTGGAGGCGGGATAAAGAAACCGTGGTAAAATAAAAACCAGTAATAAATTAAAAAGGGAAAATAAAGTATAGATACCCCAGTCGAGCGAGTCGCCGGGGTCCGTAGGAGTAAATAATAGTACACCACCAGAGCTACGATGACAATTCCATACGTAGTCCTGGTGTGAAAATAAAATGATCTTTTTCCAGTGGGATATTTATGCCCATCTGGCACTACAGGACTAAAGGTGTGGAACAATAAAAATTATTAACGACAACAAAACTAATATTACTGCCCACTACTCGTGGGCAGACTATGGGATGTGAAGTGGGTAGTACATATAGTACCGAGTGTTAAGACTATATTAAATAGGTGATACGGAAGAGGGGCAGTCATAGGAAAGATACTAGAATAACATTAAAAGCGACCAGACACCGAACCGCTATACCCCGGTTTGACGACCGACTAAGGCAAAAATAAATGGTGTTCCGATCGAGTGAGACTCCGGGGTCGGTCAGGAGGACGTAGACATTTCCATACGTAACCCTGGTGGGAAATGAAAATAAACTATTTCCAGTGAGCAATTTCTGCCCTTCTGGTGGTGACACATTAATAGGGGAGTCAAATAAACATGTTTTTGCTGAGATTTGAATCTGAGGTTACTGCCCACCCCTAGTGGGCAGAATATTGAAAGTTTAGAATGTACTATAGTTCATTTTGGGACCCCCCGTTCGAGGACCGGCTGGGACATAATAAATGCATTTATTGAGAGGACGGACACTCACAGGCATATTCGGGGTTGGAGAAAGTCATTATTATTATTATTATTATTTCGATTATGTTATGTTAATAAATGTTTGTAAATAGTGATTAAGTTTGATAAATAAAATACTAATGGAAAGAAAAAAAATAATACAATAAACCTCGCCTCATCTCTACTTCAGAGTGAGGCGGGTGCTAGAATGGTCCAAGCCACTTGGTGGCGTGATCAGCGTAGCTCTCTCTTGGAACTTTAATGATACATGTCGCTCATTTGCGAGAAGAATAACATAACTCAAAAAACATGATTTTTCAGGAAAGGGGTTTCCAATTTTTATATTCATAAAAGTGCTCACTACTCTTATAAATAATCTTATTTATCATGAGCACTGATAGCATCCTATTAAAGCTATTATTAGTTGTGCATTCAATACAAATAATTATCAATTGCTAGTAAAACCCTTTTCTACTTATGACATTCTTTCTGCAACGTATTATTTTGTGAAATATTTGCGGTTATGTCATTGTTGTAAAAAACTTTTTTCATACTTATCTTTTCAACTTCGAATTATTTGCAATTGTGTCGTCATAAAAAAGATATTTGCATTTGCTAATTTTTAATCATTCATGAGGATGATTTTATTGGTAGTTAAAAATCAGAGCTAATTAAAAATAATGAAAATAGGAAACTGTGAATACTTTATTAACATAATCCAACATAAAAACAAACAGTCCTACAGTAGTAATTCGTAATTTTTTCAATACAAAAACTTATGAAAATTCAATTAACAAACTCAGTACATTAGGTTTTCTTAATTATTACAAAGTATTATAAAAGGAACTAATATTTTGGGATGAAATTTTTCTTTAGCAACTCCAAAAGGTCAGCTTTCTTCCTCTCAGGAATTTCAGGTTTGCGGTCATAGGCCGTCTTTAATTCGACTTCAACACTTTGTTTTTATAACAATAGCTTCTTTAAATTGTGATTCGGCATACGACGTTTTGTAAAACAGGGATCGTGGAGAGTCTTTGTGAACTTTCAGAACTTTTATGCTCATCAACTCAGGGGTGCAGGAACGTTTTAATTTGGGGGTGGAGGGTAAAAATAATCATTTGCTCTTTTAGGGGGTAACATCTTTGAGATTTAAAAAATAACAACAGGAAAATGTAATACAACTGTCCCTTGCACTGCGCGAGTGATTGGTTCTGATAAATAATCGCATAACACGAAAACACATAAAGGGAATTGATTTTAACATTGGCGAGATAGGGGAAACGTAAATAAAAACCTAAAACTTGTAAATGAATGTAATTTTTGTTAATTTATCTATCTAGTACAATACTATGGGTAGCCTACACCTATTGGCAATCTTCAATCCCTTGAGATTTGTAAACAAATGCAATATTTATTTAATCTATCTAATACAATGCTATAAGTATACATACCGTTAATCTTCAATAGCATGATAAATTAACTGGATCAGGCCAATCTGGATTATCACTCTTGCTTTTTGAAGGCTCTTGAACGATAGGCTCTTGCTCTCTTGACTCCCCTGGGATGGTAGGATCTTGCTCTCTTGATGACCCTTGGACGGTAGGATCTTGCTCTCTTGACTGCCCTGGGATAGTAGGATCTTGCTCTCTTGATGACCCTTGGACGGTAGGATCTTGCTCTCTTGACTGCCCTGGGATAGTAGGATCTTGCTCTCTTGAATGCCCTGAGATGGTAGGATCTTGCTCTCTTGACTGCCCTGGGACGGTAGGATCTTTCTCTCCTGACTGCCCTGGGATAGTAGGATCTTGCTCTCTTGAATGCCCTGGGACGGTAGGATCTTTCTCTCCTGACTGCCCTGGGATAGTAGGATCTTGCTCTCTTGACTGCCCTGGGACGGTAGGATCTTTCTCTCCTGACTGCCCTGGGATGGTAGGATCTTGCTCTCTTGATGACCCTTGGACGGTAGGATCTTGCTCTCTTGACTGCCCTGGGATAGTAGGATCTTGCTCTCTTGATGACCCTTGGACGGTAGGATCTTGCTCTCTTGACTGCCCTGGGATAGTAGGATCTTGCTCTCTTGATGACCCTTGGACGGTAGGATCTTGCTCTCTTGACTGCCCTGGGATAGTAGGATCTTGCTCTCTTGAATGCCCTGAGATGGTAGGATCTTGCTCTCTTGACTGCCCTGGGACGGTAGGATCTTTCTCTCCTGACTGCCCTGGGATAGTAGGATCTTGCTCTCTTGAATGCCCTGGGACGGTAGGATCTTTCTCTCCTGACTGCCCTGGGATAGTAGGATCTTGCTCTCTTGACTGCCCTGGGACGGTAGGATCTTTCTCTCCTGACTGCCCTGGGATAGTAGGATCTTGCTCTCTTGAATGCCCTGGGACGGTAGGATCTTTCTCTCCTGACTGCCCTGGGATGGTAGGATCTTGTTCTCTTGACTGCCCTGGGACGGTAGGATCTTTCTCTCCTGACTGCCCTGGGATAGTAGGATCTTGCTCTCTTGAATGCCCTGAGATGGTAGGATCTTGCTCTCTTGACTGCCCTGGGACGGTAGGATCTTGCTCTCCTGACTGCCCTGGGATAGTAGGATCTTGTTCTCTTGAATGCCTTGGGATGGTAGGATCTTGCTCTATTGACTGCCCTGGGACGGTAGGTTCTTGCTTCTCTTGATTGCCCTGGGATGATAGGATCTTGATCTCTTGATGGCTCTTGGATGGTAGGCTCTTGATCTCTTAAAGGTCTTTGGACGGTAGGTTTTGATCTCTTGAAGGCCCTGAGATGGTAAAATCTTGCTCTCTTAATGACCCTGGCACCGTTGGCTCTTGCTCTCTTAAAGGCCCTGGGATGGTATGATCTTGCTCTCTTGAAGGCCCTTGGACGGTAGGCTCTTGCTCTCTTGAAGGCCTTTGAACGGTAGGCTCTTGCTCTTCTGACGGCCCTTGGACGGTGAGCTCTTGCTCTCTTTGTAACCCCTTTCCATTCTCCAGGACAAAGGCAGGCATACAAAGTTATAAAATTATAAAAAATGGGGAAAATAAATGCATAGTGAGCAGATAGGACATTCAGAAGTATATATTATTACATAATATATACACTCATGTTTCCACCGAACCCACTCGGCATTATTGCGCTATCAACAATAAAAAGGATTAAAGAATATTTCCAGGAAGGTGAGAATATTTAATTAAATGAGAGTAGAAGTCAACATGTCCAGAGTTAAATAGATGAGTGCAAGTTTTATTGATAAACAAACATATATATATATATAATCCATAGAAAACATCTTAGGTATTCGTCTTGTAATATTATTAATTTTATTTAGAAGTCAGAATGAATAAAAAATAAATTTGAATATATAACATAGTTTTCTTAGTAAGGACTCTGAATATTTAACATACTATTCCTTATGAAAGGCCTATGAATATTTAATAAATTTCCATCAGTTGTATGGAATCTTAATATTTAATATAATTTGGAAGAACTCTGAATATTGGCCAAATCTTTCCTTGTAAAAGGACTCTGAATACATAACATACTATTCATTATAAAATTATTAAATACGTAACATAGCTTTCCATAATAAGGACTCTGAATATTTGTCAAATCTAGTGGCGACTCGTAGCTAAAATTAGTGGGGGTGCTGCTAACACGGGAAGCAAAAGAGTGCATTTTTTACTTCACAGCCGCAAAGCCAACTTTTCCGTTGGTACCATTCAGAATTAAAGCTACGAATATATTTCTTATTGTTGCTTTTGCCTGGCTGAGATATTAGAATATCAGGTGTTGAACGACCTCTTTTCTTAATTGTAACTTTCTCGTGTAGAGATAGCTGTGAAAACTTAAGCTGTTGAAGTTCACTTACAGTCACAGAACTTATTTCTTGGGGATGCAAGGCCATGTTTAAAGTTTTCTGTTAAATAAAAGAACCGAAAAAAAAATGAATCAAATAGAAAAGCTGGAAGCAGAATAATAATCTAATTCTACACTCTTCTACACTTTATCACATTCAAGAATATGGTACATGGTTTTTAAGCACAACACACGCCGAGTAAAAAAAACACTTCCTTCCACCATCACGCCAGAGCCGGCCGGCACTGCGAGAGCAACAGTTCTCTCTCTACCTGGTAGTCCCACCTCCTTCCCCACCCACATCCTATGTGCGCATGCGCACAACAGTCACACACCACGTCGCTGGCACTGTGAAGCGCACAGTTCCATACAAATATTTTTGTATCTTTTCATAAACTGGGGGATGGCTACTGAAGTACTGACATTAAGCTTAAGGAATATATATTGTACTACAAAAATAAAGAAAGAATCAAAGAAAAAAGGACTCATTATATTAAATGTTATAGATAATGTCAATTGGAAATAGGGGGTGCTGCAGTTCCGCGGTGCCTATACACGAGCCGCCACTTCTCATGCTGTTTTATTTTATTTTCACCCGGAAGCTGTGAGATGCACGTGGTACCTGCACGTGTGGCCTCACAGTGGAAAGGGGAGGTTTGGCACGAACAGCTAGCCAATTAGCATATTAGTTTTTAATGTCCATTTTTTATAATATTGAGAAGGGAAGCGTTAGACGCTCTACACTTCTCGGTTATCACTCGGACAGTGAGGACGTGTTTGTCCACCTTAGAGGGTAGCTACACTCGTCGAGTAACACGCGAATGAGTATTAAAGGCTAATTCGTCTCATCATTAACGCTAACTGTTACGGCGTGTTGCCAGTCGGCAAATAAGGTTGTTCCATAACCGTTTTCATCGTGTGTTGGTTGGTGTCACTTTATTTGGATTAGGACTAGTCGATATGGTTATTTTGATTCGATCCGGTGCCAATTCATTGCTGTGGAGTTAAAATGAAAGAGAAGAAACTGCAGAAGAGTCTTAGCCATAGTTTCGTTTGACTGGTTAGATTAAACACCATCACTCCACGCAAATATGGGTACATTTTCTATCAACTATATCTTACTCATCCCGTACACACATGCATGATTAAATTGTGAGTAAGGTTTCCAGTTGTCCTGTTTAATCGGGATTGTCTCGATTTTGAGTCTCAAATACCGGTGTCCCGGCTAGATCTTTCGGGACGTTCAAATAACCCGGTTTATCGCTTTTTCGATTGTTACTATTGTTTGGCGTTGTCAAACCGGTAGTGGCCACACTCGGCGTGCGGCATGCTACGTTCCTCGACCTTGTTTGGTATTTTTAAACATATTACCCACCGACACACCCAGCTCCATGTTCACACTTCGCAACTCTCAGTCTGTAATCGTAGTTGGCAGCAGATTTTTGAGTTGAGTTGTAAGATTTGTGAGATTATTCCTGTAATTTTTGTTTTTGTTCCTAAAAAAATGTATTCCTTATACACACACACACACATTATATATATATATATCATCAGTATTGTCAGCATTGTTTGTATAATTTTTAAGTTGAATTCTGAGATTGTTTTGTTTTTGTTTTTGTTCTTAATAAACGTATTCTATACAATAATTCGATGTTTACTTGCTTAAATACCTCTTTCCTTCTCTGTTTTTTTTAGCTGACCATTGTAGCGGTTTGGCGATCAAGAAATCTGGTAACCCTTAGTGTAAGTAACGAGAACAGGTTGTAAAACGTGTAGGAAAAAAAAACGTGTAATAAATTGAAGTAAACATGTTGCCATCTGCTAAAACTCGAGACGCAATAGATATCTCACTTACATAAGAATTTTCTCAAGATTAGCTCTTGTCATCTTCTTATAAACGCTTTTTTTTTAATCTTGTTTCTTTCCTTTTGAAACACCTTTGTAGTTTTGGAGGGAGAGTGATGGTAAAGTCCAAAACATTAATCCCTTCTAATTCTGTCTTCGTTGGGCAAGGGGAATAAAGGTATTCCGAGAGAATTATACTTTGGTGCAAAATACTGTTTTTATATATAGCCCAGATGTTTATCTGGGCCATCGAAGTCCTTGAAGCATTATTATTTAGTAAATAAAGATTCATACATTTAAGTATTTAAAATCATATAGATTTATAAATATGTTCGGATGCACTGAGATTTGTCTAAATGTTTTTCCACTCCCCTCCATGAAACCGCATACTTCCTCATTCCTAAACAATTAGCATAATTAGTACATATACGTAGTCCTCATGAACGGGTATTAGTACATTTTGCTAAAATAAATACGTAATATGCATTCTATATAGAACTATAGTATGTAAGCAATATTGTTGTATAGTATATATAATATAGACACCTATAGTATGAATTTTATACATATATCATACTTACATAATATACTATGCATATTATATAAACCAAAGATATATACTTTTCAAACCTATAGCTTGCATATTATATTAACATATATATGTATTCTCTACAGTTATAGTCCGTATAACATACATATGTGTATTATACATACTTAGACCTATATATAATATACATGTCCATATTAAAATATACATAATATATATTATTCAAACCGATAGTAGGCCTATACATATTATACAAATCTATGATGTGTATTATATACAGCGCTATAGTGTGTATACCATTCAGAAGTATTTTCTGTATACTATATGCACTTATAGTATGTATTTTATACGTACTTAAATTGTATATGCCTATAGTAAGTTATATATATATATACACATATTTACTATTTGGGCCTACAATACTCAGAACTAAAGTATACTTAAGTTACTATACATACCTGTAGTATACATACTATGCGAACATACAGTATACGTACCAAACAAACATATATTATACATACCTATAGTATGGATATCATACATACTTAGAGCATGCATTCAATACAGTGCTATAGTATGCACCTATAACATACAGATATATAATATGCATACCACGCAAAATATGTTATAAAACTATACAGAGCTATATTACAGCAAGACAATTTTTATAACATTATAAAATCTGCCACACCATTAGATTGCCTTAGTTTGCGTGAGTATTTAGAGATAAAAGGAGGTGGGGCATAGACAAAGTTAAGTACCTCTGTGTTGTTTGGTACCTAAAAAATGATTACTAATAATATGTTCTTACTATTACAAATTAAAACAATTTGAGGGTTACTTACAAATAACTGATTTTTGAAAATTTGAAATTCGTTAAAAACATTTGAAATTCATATATGAAGAGTGTTTATTATGATTACCAAGATTATGTGTTTGTATTAAAGAGACTAACTAATTTAAGAGTGGGTTGCAGAAACAATATTTTTTGAAAATTGTTTTCCAAGTTGTATACACTATACTGTAAGAGAAAGTTTGTGCGATTGTGTCGTGCCACTTTCTTATTTAACTCTTTTATTAAACACATTTTTATTGTGAGTGTAACTATCACATAAACTACATATTAATAATAATACAAAATTAGGTAGGTTTAACATAGAAAATATTTTATATTGGTAGCTTAAAAAAATTAATTCACTCAAATAAGTATCAACATTAATATTGATAGAGATAACACTAATATTAGCAAACTTAATTAATCAAAATAAATTTTGCCTTGCTCTGGCCTTGGGGAAAAAACCCTCCATAGCATGAGTGCATGATCGAGCTATACCGACCAAGTGGCCACAGTCGTAGATGATAATAGTGCTGACATTTGCGGATGGAGGGTGTCATGTGGTCAGCACAACGAACCATTCGGTTGCTAATATAATTTTTCCAAACCTGAGCCGCTACCTATTTATTCAAGTAGCTACTAATTTGTCCTAATGAGATTGATCTTGACCCCGTTCGAGACCCACTGCTTCTAAAAAAAACAACATCGAAGAGCCGAGGATCTAGTCCGGGACCTTAAGTTCTATAGCCAAGAACTCTGACCACTATACTCCATTCACGGTAGGAATTACTCTCTGAAAGGTCTTTTTTTCCTACCGATATCCTACTATATAATAGATTTCTGGTAGGGAAAAGTCCTTTCAGAAAACAATTCCTACGCTGAACAGACTTTAGAGTCCGTTCATGATAGGTTTTTACCTGGACGACAGTTCAAAAATCAATTGTTTAGGTTTTGGGTCGCCAACACTCGTAAAAGATCACCGTTTTATTTAAATGTTCAGTTTTTTAATTATACGTTATAATTTACATTTAAAATAACGTAAACTTAAGTTTTCTCACACTCTTTCATTACTTTTAATAATTTCTCTTTACCCAACTCGAAACAATATTTTAAACATAATTAAAAGCACTTATCCTTCATTTTGGAATGTTATCTATGATGTGTAATATAGTGCATAAATTAATACCTTTTAATACAAGCAGTGTATTTATTTGGAAAAAAGAAATACTTGTAATTTTTTGAATGTATAGTAAATTATTTTATGATTATTTTATCGTATTTCTAAACATTTAATTGAATAAAATATAGTTTTGTTCATTGCGTGGGTGCATCAATGTAAATAACTTGTTTCCGTCATGTTCAAACACATGTTGTAAATTCTTTGGTCGCCATTTTGAAGTTATGTTCGATAGACCTTTTGTGAAAGTGCTGTGATTTTTTTTAAGTTGAATAAAACGATAAATAAGCTTAGTTCCTGATCTCAAATAAATATAAAATAATATTGGCCTATATTACTGTGGTTAACTATCACATTCATACATTACCATATGTTTTAATTACAGCTATCAAAAGTGACAGATATCAGCTGTTGGCGTATGTATACACTAGGGACTATTTTTAGTCACTTTTTGAGCTGTCATTCAAGTAAACTAAGGTCGTGAATATACTATAGACCTTTTGACAATAAACTGCACAGCTGACGACAGTTGAATGAACACGGTAACCACGGTAACTTATAATTCATTCACGACCTTAGTTTACTTGGATGACACCTCAAAAAGTTACTAGAAAAAGTAACCTAATGGATCTCTACACCAACAGCTGACATCTTTCACTTTGAATAACTGTAATGAAAACATATGGTAATGTATGAATATGATAGTTAACCATAGTAATTTAGACTAATATCATTTATATGTATTTGAAGTCTGGCACAAAGCTTATTTATAGTTTTATTCCACTTAAAAAATATATTATTCACAGCACTTTCACTAAAGGTCAAACGAATATTGCTTCAAAATAGCGACTGACGAATTTAAACCATGTGATTGACGTAAACAAGTTCTTTACAATGATACACCCAAGTAGTGAATAAAAATATTTTATTCGCTTAAATATTTCGAATTACGATAGAATAATCAGAAAATAATTTATTACATATAAAATAATACAAGTATTTTCTCTTTTCCAAGTAAATACGATGCTTGTAATAAAAGGTATTAATGTATGCACCATATTACACATAATAGATAACTTTCCAAAACAATAAATAAGTACTTTTAATTTAGTTTAAAATATTGTCTCGGATTGAGTAAAACAAAATTATTAAAATTAATTAAATAGTGGGAGAAAACTTAAGTTTACGTTATTTTAAATGTAAAATATAACATGTAATTAAAACACTTGACATTTTTAACAAAACAGTGATCCCTTACAAGTGTTGGCAACCCAAAATCTAAACATATGATTTTTGAACCGTCATCCAGGTAAAAACCTATCATGAACAGACTCCTACAATGTACGACCGTACTGTGTTGGAAGGGAGGAACGCAAGGTGTTTGCGAATCCCCTCAAAGTTTAACGCAGTGATTCAGATATAGAATTCATTGGGGGAGATGAGTAATTGCTCATACATTTTTTATGTTGTCACTTTCAATAAAAGAGCACATTTTGATGGACGCTAGAAAAGAAAAGTGCAAAATTTTTATGCTTTGAAAGGAGTACAGTTGGTAACCCAATTCATAGATCATTACAATATATTTCTAAAAATAAAGTAAAATATTATCAATACTGACCACAAAAAGAGGTTAGTATTTTTTAGAAGTTCCTATCTACCATAATCCTAATATAGCTACACCCAATATTACCTCTTTAGTGTTTGGAGGTCTTGTGGAGAAAGGCTTTATATTCGCTCTCTCTCTCAGTTAACTGTTGCCAAACCTCCTCGATCTCAGTTATGTCGGAAAGTGATGTGCTTGGGTAAAAAGGAGTCAATGGCAACCTTGACAAGCCACTGTAGCCAAATTGGCCTAAGATTTAATAGAAGAATGACCACACGAAAAAAAGAAAATTACAACACTGTTTACCAGTAGTGGCCTTAGAGATTCAAAAAATAATAATTTAGCCCCACGTCTTACTACCCGTTCGGGTGATACGCTTAAGTACTAATTACGCTAATGGGTTAGGAATTGGGAAGGTTGAATTTAAAGGAAGTGGACACGCATTTGCGTGGAGGAAGAGTGAAAAAAGGGTGACCTGGTGGTCTAGGGGTAAGGTGTCAGACTTCTATGCTGGCGGCCGGGGTTCAATCCTCGGTCCCGGCACAGATTTATTTGATTACCAAACCCTTCCTTCACCTCTGACAAGACATCTTGTGAATGTGTGGAATGCCAGGTCACCACCGTGGTTCGGATTCCACGTTAAACTGTAGGTCCTTCATTTCATCTCATCACCCTACCGTTACACATTAGCGTAAGTGCGTATAACCCGAACGGGTAGTAAGACGCGGTGCTAATAATTAAGAGTGAAAAAACATTTATGAAACGCCCCTCACCCCCGTTCACCCGACCGAGATTTGAACCTTGATCTCCCCGTCCTCAGCAGTTTATCTCAACACGAAACTAGCGTATTAGCTAACTACGCCACCGATACGTTTTGCCTCAGAGATAATGACTGTCCTGTATAGTGTCGTACTCAGCGATGTCAGCTCGATTGGAGGGAGCTGTAGGAGGTTATGTAATAACGAACGAAGATCATGGCAGAAGTTGGAAACTCATTAGCATAACAATAGGTGGGGGTTAGCCTGTCTTTTCTTTTTCAAACAAGGCTGCACAGAGCAAATAATAATGTTTACCTAATATATTTTAAATAAGAAACTAGAATGAGATGGTATTGACACGTAATGAGGATGGAAGGGGAGATGATTCCAAGAAGATTAATGGATATGAAGTCTGTAGGGAAGAGACCGCAAGGAAGACCAGGGAAAGATGGGAGGAACAGATAGCTGCAAGTGTTCAAGTGAGAGAAGGAGAGTGGAAGAGAGTGCAGGGGGAAGAATGGTGGAAGGACAAAGGTAGATGGAGGCATTTTTCTTAACAGAGGCTGGAAGCAGTTCATGATGATGATGATGATGATGATTTAAAAGAGGTTATACTGCATCGTACCCAGCAGACAAACGGATGGTTTTCATGATAGACTGTCAGACTTTGAAATATTTTTATTTAAATTTTCACCGCGTCTCATTTCCTCTCTAGGAGACACGCAATTAATACAAGTTACGCTAATGACCCAGGTATGAGGAAGGTAGAAATGTATATAAAATGCACCCGCATTTATAAAATACCACCTTTCGTACACCCGACTAGTATTCGATCCCTGACCTTTCTGACACTAACAAACTAAACCAGGTTATCTTGACGTTTAATTCGCGTGCTCACTGAAGCGGGTTGTTGCCTGGTAACTGAGCATTAAACACACTCAACTAATATTACATTTTTTAGTGAAATCGATAAATCCACTTTATGGATTTTTTTTCGTGATAACAATAAGAAAATGTTATCGTTTCGTCCCAAACAGTGAAAGTAAAAGAGAAGAGGAAATAAGGAATATCATTATTCAGAAGAGTAATTTGTCGTGGGTTGATATTTATAAACACCCATGTTGAAGGAGAAGGTATTGGTTGGAAAAGTTTGAGGGAGGGGTTAGACGGACGTGGTAATGAACTTGTCCAAGGTGCGTGTCCAAGCGAAGGTCGGCCTCTCCACTCCTCACGGCAATGTCGACTTTGTTCGGTATATCTCGGCTCTCCTCGGCATGTCAACGTGCCACGCTGGACTGGCGCGTGCTACCAACTCAACAGACTTTATCGCTAACAACTTCATTCATGGAGAGATTTGTCAATTTCACATTGTTTTGATGGACGAAATTAAAATTATTGTGATTATTATCTCGGCTATTCATTGTAGAGGAATAATAGTCAAATTACACTAGAAATAAACGTGACAAAATATAGTAGAGTAATAAGACGCACAGGTGACCTGGCGGTCTAGGGTTAAGGTGTCGGACTCATGTGTTGGGGGTTCGGGGCTCAATCCTATATATAAGATCTTAGTATCTGGGAGTAACGTAATTTTGTAAAGGAAGGGGTTAATATCCCCTTTAAAAAGATGGGGACAACGTTTAATCAATCACTGTGTTAAGTTTGAGCTTAGTACCTTATTGGGAAATTTTAGAGAAACTCTGAACAATGGACAGACTGACAAATATCTGCCATTTGACTTTTATTAAGACCCCATTTCATGATAAGATGAACTCAAAAGTTGAAGGCTATGAAGAAAAAAATACCACATTGGGTTGGGGGGGATCCTAAATTCTGTAAACTGCTAGGGAAGGAGTAAAAGGTGGGGGTCCTTGAGTGTCAATCATTTCCTAACTCACCTCCTTTTTCCGAGTGAGGTGAGGAAGGTTGCCAGCTAGGTATTTATGAGTCATTATCTCCCCAAGTAAAGGAAGAAAAGACAGAAATAGCTTGATCTCAAGTGCAGATAATCTTCTTGTTCCAACTTCCAATGTTCAAAACTCTTTCGATGCTAATAGTTTAAATGTTGCATTTTATTATTTTTTGTAGGTACCTAACACATTTAACAAAATTTTACTCTAATTATATATTTTTACTTTAAGGTTTTAATGGTCGAACACATTTAACAAGAATCGCTGATAAATGAAAACCCTTTTAATTGTTAATAGGGGTGACCTGGCGGTCCAGGGGAAAGGTGTCAGACTTCTGTGCTGGGGGTCTGGAGTTCAATCCGTGGTCCCGGCACAGATTTATCTGATTTCCAAACCCTTCGTTCACCTCTGACAAGGCGTGTATTAATCACAACTTGTGAATGTGTGGAATTCCAGGCTTCCACCGTGGTTCGGATCCCACGTTAAACTGTAGGTCCTCCATTTTATCCCACAATCCCCCTACTATTGCACATTAGCATAAGTGCGTACAAACCAAGCGGGTAGTAAGACGCGCTGCTAATAATAATAGTTATTAATACCCGCTTTATTGGTCGTGTGGTTTAAGGCGTCATTCTCGCAATATATTAGACTGCCAAGGCAGTGAGGTCGGGCCTCAATTCGAGTCAGGTGTACTGAACGTGGTTTATTCTAAATGATTTTTCATTCTCCTTCTCACACTTTAGAGTAATTTAGTATGTCTACATAGGTGCATAACCCGTACGTTTAGTAGATGTGGTACTAAAAAAGCTACTAATAAAAATTATAAATTCGATCAATAATTTTGTTATTACATTAATTAGTGTTGCCTTTTACCTAAAGAGTTGGCTCAGTTAGAGCGAGATCGATTGATGGGATCAACCTCAGGGGCAGCGCGCCGGTGGTGGTTGAGAGGGTATCCCCCTCTTCAATGTTGGTTAAAAGCTTGAAAGTTGGGAATTTTGTGAGATTTGAGATCTGGAGTTGGGAAATTCTAAGTTTAATTTGTACCCCATTACTTTCTATTATGAAAGTCCTTAACCATAGACTTGTACAGACAAAATTAAAATTTCCAAACTATTAATCCTTATAGAAATGAATAATAAGAGAACATTAGCTGCCCAGTAGCAAAATTTCACACAACCAACAATGCACTTATTGTCAGCCTGTTTTGTATACGGTTTAGTGTTTTTAGTTAGGACTTTCGTGGCTGCTAGACTGTCATAGTTTTATTATTCAAATTATCATAATATGTTGTACAGCCAATGCCTTAATTAGGGATTTTCTGACAAGACATCTTGTGAATGTGGGGAATGCCAGGCCGCCACCGTGGTTCGGATTCCACGTTAAACTGTAGGTCCTTCATTTCATCTCACAATCACCCTACCATTACACATTAGCATAAGAGCGTATAACCCGAACAGGTAGTAAGACGCGGTGCTAATAATAATAATTAGGGCTTTATTAAATGTTGAAGTCATAAATGGAGTGGATGTTACTCAATATTTTATTGTTTTCTTATCGAAAGCTTTGACTGATAAAATGAGGACATTGAGGTTATTGTTGATGTTTGACTTCTGAAATACACACTAATTTTCTAGCAAGTAGCCATTCTAGTTTTAATTGAACTTATGTATCTTATTTGTTTCTTAAAATAGGCTTTCATGAAATTAATTTAAATAGGCTCAAATCAACAATGAAGGAAGAGGAGTAATAGGACTGTGTTACGTTGTTACAACTTTTATAATTTTTCATTTGATTAAGTAGACTGCATTAAACAAAAATAGGGGTTTTTCACCCTTTAACATTTTCAAATTTGGAGTAGATTTTTAAATTCGTTATTTAGTGTTCGATTTGCGTGAAATTTCGTATAACCATGTTGTTTAAAGTGCTGATTTCGAATTTGCTAGGCCCTAAGTTATTTAATAAAATGCCAGGGGAAGCCCCTTCACCCTAAGCCCTAAATTACAATATGTTTTGAATAATTTATTGCCTACTAGTATTAACATTTTAGGGCAACTTCCATGAAGTTATGAAGCAGGACATTGGTAGATAAGTATCAAAATACTGTAGAAATATCGATATATTCAATTTTTTATTGCTTTATTTTATAGTTGAAAATATTTTAAAGCAAACATGGCCAAATTACTATTTTTTTTATAGCGTGACGAACGAGTTCTACATCTCTGGGAGCTTACTAGTTAAATATTGCTTCCAAATGTGTTCTAATAAAGCAGCGGTTTCCAACCTGGGGGTCACAGCGTGTTTTGGCTGGGTTCACAATATAGAGGTTTTATTTAGCTTTATATTACTTTTTCAAGGATTTTAATGACTATAGGAAGATGCGTAATTCTAATATAAATTTAAGTCTTTAAAGTGCTAAAAACGACCTAGTTACTGCTTAGGTTCCTTTTGGTTATTCCATTCTGATAGCTTCTTGCTGACTTGTTTACTGTGGCAGTCTCGTAATGCTGCTAGCATAATATAAAATCACCCCCCAACCCCGTGATTGTTGATTTTCTTTTACTACATATTAGTTGCATATATTCATTACTATAAGCAATTTATAATAATTAAAACAAGCATTAGTGGGTATGCGGGTTTAATGTAACGCTATTTTGGTTTTGTTTGTTGGTGAAAGTGAAGTAAGGGTTATAATTCTGGCCAGGGGTAGTTTATCCTAATATCCCTCCAAGCAAATAAGGCTACACTTCCTCTAGATTTTACCTATCCCACTGGTGTAGCTAACTGTAGATAATCCGGGTTGGTAGTAATACACAGTGAAAAAAACTTTAAATTTATCAAAGGGTTGCGATTGCCTCAGAGCGAAAAGTTGTCATAAACTACAAAATGTTGGAAACCGCTGTGATAAAGTCAGTTAAATTTGTTAATTTAAAATACACGATTTGAACGATATCTGCAAATCTAAATAAATATATGTAAGTTCATTTGGATATTTAGCTCAGATTCAGATAAACTGAAATAAATAATAATTCAAGTTGTTTCCTTATGCACTGACAAAGCCTTGTAGCTTTAAAAATCCAGTATGAACAAATAAAAAAATTAATTAATTAAAAAATACAGTTGCCTAAAAGCTCGGTTCAAGGCTTAATTAGCACCTCAAATTTTAAATAAGTTCTGAAAGACTACCCCCCCCCCCCCCCCCAGCCCTCCACCCGTTCTCAACATTGCCCTTCTTGTACTCTCCTATGCCACTTGAGAATTTTTCTAATTTTGAAATGTTAGGGTTGGGAAAAAACACCGGTTCACTCCCCCAAAATATATTTCATGTAACGCCCCTGATCAACTCGACACGGGAAACGGGACATGGTTACTGTCCAATCCAGCAGGGATATACATTGAACATAGATGTTGAAGGTTCGATGTTTTCCTCAGATGATTTTCAACCATCAATGTTTTGTAGCGATATCCGAGGCAGCGATATGTTTATGTGTTTGTTTTAAAAATAGTAATTTTTCTATTATTAGTTTTTAGTACAATTTTTTGAATTGATATATGAGTTTCATATTAATTTATTACAAATACACTTTAGTTACAGTTCCAGTTGGTTTGAAAAATACTATCGATGTTTTTGGTTCTATAACATCAATACAGCCTCTAAGTAGATAACAAATTACTCGATAATTAAGCTTTGGATTATAAATATTTGTATAGTAAATTTGTATTAAACCATTTAAAAGTAGGGCTCTTTTTATAAAAAGTCAAAACGCTGCATTATTTAATTTTTTAGGATGTGTCAAAAATAGTCAATTTTATAATATTTTCACAAATGATAAAAAATACAGTAAGTAAAAACAAAAAAGTTAGAAACAGGTCTTACTTTTACATTCTTCCTTAACAAAATTAAACATATCCCTTGTTCCCGCAATTTATTTACGAGGCTGTATAGGTTATGTAAGTTGGTCATGCAAACCAGCAAATACACGCCGTTCGGCTGTTGCCCGACTCAGAACATCTACCTTGACAGTTACGCCAAGCTAGGTTGTCTGCGAAAGGGCTGATTTTTTGTTTGAGTACCGAGTCATTGTCATGACTCTTAACCTCGCGAATGAACTTATTAACCTGATGAAATGGAACAGATGAAATGAGTCTGTAGAATACTACAGGTGATTGGTTGTGTTGCCCGACGCAAGATATCCACCTTGACAAAAACGCCAAGCTAGGTCACCTGTGAAAGGGCTGATCTTATGTACGAGTACGGAGTCACTATCGCGACTCCTGGCCTCTTGAATGAATTAATACCTTGTACAAACAATTTGTATAATAATTGACACTGTGAGTGAAATTGGTGATAGTGAACGATTGCGCTGGGTCTCGGGATTTGGGGAGGATTTTCTTTTGTTGGGATGTGGGAAGGTGTGTATAAGGTATGATGATGATGATGATGATGATGATATATGTTGTTGTTTCATGAGTCGATTTCCGGGAAGAGGATCGAAGGGTTAATTTGACTGTAGGGGTTAGGTTTGACCCGGAAGGTTACATTTCCATTCCCCATCAGGGGCCGACCACGGCGCCAGCGTTATTCTCTGGCTCGTAGAAAACCTAGTCGGTTATCCCTGTGGAGTCCGGCGGTGGCAAAGGTAATAAAGAGTTGCTTGTTGGGGTAGGATTTTCTTTTCTTGGGACTAGGAGTGAGGTGGATACATTTCCATTCCACATCTGGGGCCGCCCCCGGCGCCAGGATTATCCTCTGGCTAGTAGACAACCTAGGCGGTTATCCCAGTGGCGTCCGGCCGTGACTAAGGTAGTAATGGTGTGAAATGAGTGATTGTTGAAAGGTGATCCAATGTAGTTATGTGTAGTGTTGTTGGCGGTCTGTTGTCATTCCGGCTAGTTGATTTTCACATGTGGGTTAGTTATTAATTCTAAACTAGGCTAAGTCTAACTAATTTTTTTTTTTTAATTTTCTTGTTTTTTTTATTTTATAATAGATTGTTTGTTAGTTTTAAAGCTCAACTACGCCATCCTGCGTCGTTTGTAAAACCTTTCCTCTGCAGGTTCGTAGCGTCCTAAGTTCCTAACAATCTCGTTTGTGTGCGTGTCTGTCTGTTCGTATAGTCTCTTGTTGCGGTCTTTGTAAATCTCCTGTAGCTGTCTACAATTTGTCGTCGTCGTCTATGTTTCTTGTGTGCCAAGGTGCCCAAGTGATTGTTCTCAGTATCTTGTTTTGTGTTGTTTGAAGTTTTTGTGTGTGAGTTTTAGCCCCATAACTCCATGATTGACAGTTATATAATATTATTGGTTGTATCACTGCTTTATAGAGTATTGTTTTTGTGTGGATGGTTAACTCCCTGCCCTTTAGAAGTGGATATAATTGGACGAACCTTGCTGTGGCTTTCTGATTAGTGGCCTCTATCTGTTTCCTCCAAGTTAATTTAGAATCTATTGTGACTCCTAATTATTTTGTTTCTGTTTTTACGGGAATTTCCGTATCGAACAGTGTGAGTGGGGCTGGTAGATGAATGTTTCTACGACTTATGATTATGGTGGCGGATTTGGCAGCGTTGACCTTGATCCGCCAGCTTGTGAGCCAGTCTTGTAAGTTAACCAGGTATCTCTGCATCGCAAGACTGGCGTAGTTGATGTTTTTGTTGATGGTGTATATCATAGTGTCCTCTGCAAAAAGTCTGACCTTGGTATGAACGTGTACTGGAATGTCGGAAATGTATATGTTGTACAGGTGTGGTGAGAGTGAAGATCCCTGGGGCACCCCTGCTTTTATGGCGTGTGTGTTGGATTTGGCGCCCTCCATCACCACGTGGAACCTTCTCCGCGTTAGGAAACTGGCGACGGTATGGATGATCCATTGGGGGTACCCAAGTTTTATTAATTTTTGTAAGAGACCTATATGCCAAACTTTGTCAAAGGCTTTTTCGACGTCTAAGAATATCGATACTATTGATTTTTTCTGATAGAAGGCTGGTGTCGCATCTTCGACTAAATTTAGGACTGGGTATATAGTGGAATGTTTTTCCCTAAATCCGAATTGAAGTTTGGGGATGATATTATGAGTTTCGCTGAAGTGGTTCAGTCTTTTTAAAATTAATCTTTCGAATACTTTGCTGAGGGAGTCGAGGAGGCTTATTGGCCGTCTGTTTTGAGGAAACATCGGGTCCTTTCCCGGTTTGGGAAGTGTTATCACTCTAGCCAGTTTCCATATGTCGGGGAAGTGACACAGCGAGAGAAGGGGGTTGAGAATGTGTAGTAACGTTAGTGTGGCTTTAGGTGGAAATTGTTGAATTGTCTCGTTTAACAGTCGGTCGTGGCCTGGCGCTTTCCTTTTTGGGAGGTATTTTATTGTGTTGTTTAGTTCTTCTAGTGTTATTGGGTCTGCATGTGACATAATAGGTCTGCTTAGATATTCCCTTACAGATCTCTTAGCGTCCCTAACAAAATCTGGGTCTTTGGGGTTGTCATTAGGTGTAAACTGTTTCTCCAGCGTCACGGCTATGGCTTCCTCTGTCTCCGAGCTTGTGTAGGCCATGCCGTTTTCGCCGTGTATAGCCAGGACTGATCTATTTTTGTTTGATTTTAGTTGTTTTGTGATTTTCCAGGTTTTTCTGGAATCTAGTGCGGCGTCTGTTACGTAGATGTTCCAGTCGTTTCCTTTATTTTCTTTTACCTTAAGTCTTACTCGTCCCCTTAGACTATTGTATGCTGCCCTATGGTGTGGGTACCTGTATCTCTGCCAATCTCTCCTCGCCTCTCTCTTCTGAGCGAACAGAAAGTCGAGGTCCGGGTGCTGGGGTCTCTGGTCGTGATTTACTGTCTCAAAGGTTGTGTTGGTTTTGTAGGCCTCCTGTACTGTGTTGGTAAATATCTCCAGTGATGCATCTGCTTCCTCTGTTGTTGTGATGTCAATGAACTCTGGTAGTGTGTTGTTGAGAGATGTTTTGAACCCCCCAGTCACTAGTGGATATAAGTCGTTTTAGCCCTTTTATTTCTGTTCTGTATTTACTGTAATCTCGCACAACACAGGGTTGTGGTCAGAGTCCAATTCTTTGAGAACTGTAAGGTCCTCCGACGACACTCCCATGTTGGTCAAGACCACCTCTATTATATCGGGTCTGTGTAGTGGGTTTGTGGGGTAAAAAGTAGGTTCGCCAGGCCCTACTACTAAGTAGTTGTTTCTGTCCGCGTGTTCGTTGAGTGTTCTCCCATCCCTAGTTGTTAACCTGCTGTTCCAGTTTGGGTGTTTACTGTTTAAGTCCCCTCCTAAGAAGATTGTGTCCAAGTCTGTGATAGTGTTTAAGTCGTGGTCCAGTAACGTCTTCGTCGGTGGTTTATATATGGCCGCGGATAGGATACTCCCGCTCTTGGTATTTACTTGCACTGCTGCTGCTTCTAGGTTTTGAAGGTTATTGTAGTTATGTCTGTAGTGGGGTATATTATTTTTGATGAAAACTGCAGTTCCCCCTCCCTGCCGTTGGGACGGTCACTCCTGTATATATCGTACATGTAGAAATGTATATTTTTATTTGGGTTTAAGTGAGTTTCGTTTATCAAGGCAATGTCTATTCCGTAGGTTATGAAGAGTTCTTCTAATTCTTTTGCTTGCGTGAATATCCCTCTCGCGTTCCATATAAAAACACGCAGTATGTCTTTGGTCAGCGTCCTTGGTCCGTTAGTCATCCTGGGTCATAAAATATTCGGTCACCCCTTCTATTAATATGAACATTTTTTCTGTTGCATTGTTACATTGTCCTAATCTGGCAAGGTATGGCAGCAAATACATCGCTCTGAAATGGGCTCTTAAGCCTCGTACACACAAGCGAGCGGAATGGCGAACCGATCAAAGTGCTGGAACATTCCAGTGAACTTGCAACAAAAACTCGCGCATCTCCCCGATTCACCCAATGTCGGTATTTTGATGAACCATCAAAGGATAGAAAGCGAACTTGTTTCAACAATGTGGTCAGGTAAGCGAACATTTCGATAATTAAGAGATGAGGAAATAAGTTGTTTTTTATTAATTGTTAATTGAAAATTATTTCTAGAGATTAAAAAAAGTAAATTTGGAACTTAAACATCTTCAGGCAGGAGTGGTGGACGGTGGAGAGGGAGGGGAAAGTATATTAGTAAAAAAGTGATTACTTTTGATTACACTTGTCTCTGCACAGACACTATTTGAGCTTTGACTAAACATATGTGCAGAGATTTATTCTTTTATTAATTATGGTTTATCAACTACTCTGGTTTAGTTTTGTTTAAAATAGTAATTATTTATTTTTTAAATCTTATAGTAGAAATGAACATTCAATAGTTTAGTTACCATCAATATATGATTTATATTTTACTGCATAGTTTTCAGAAATCGGCCTACTGCCTCACCCTAGTTACACCTCTGAACGTAGCCCTATGTATTTATTATTTCAATTGCTCGAAAGTGTATGCCCAAAAACGTGTTATTTTCATGCACTTTACGATATCAATCAAATATCTGTATAAAATAAAATATGTTCTAAAAATATAAATATGGTAGCATTTTAAATTTAAAAATCTTATTTACTCAGACATTACGAAAACTTCAACTCATAAGTAATTTTTAAATTTTGTAATATGATTTTTTTGGCTAGTAGTTAATAAATATTCTGGAAAACTCTTTAAAATATGCCCAAAATTTTTAATATGCAAGTTAATTAAAATAGTCATAACTATATAAAACATATTTAATTATATATAACTATTTTAGAGTCACAACTATCCGACCCTGTGTATTTTCCGTACCGGTTATCGGTTTTAACAAGTGCGTTTTAAAATAAACAAATCGGTACATATCCACTATAAAACATTTATTGACTTAATAATGTAATCCATTTGACGCTCTATTCTCACTTGTTCTTGCTTTGTAGCCGATGTTCCATTTCTAAAATGAAGTACTGTACAGTAAAGATTTAAAAAAAAATCTTTCTCGTTTAATGCCATCCACAATTACTGTGTTCCTATTTTACATCGCAATCAGAAAATGGGCAGATTCCATTAAAACAAAGTTAAATGTTCTGTGATATTTTTTTTTTAAGTAGGCAATCCCACAATGAAAATTATTTACACTCGGATTTGGTATCATCAGAATTTTCCGTTATCCGGCTCGAAATGGAGCCACTTTAGACCGGATAGTTGCATCTATAGTGAATATGCAAAATAAAAACAAATATTTGTGATCAGGCCAGCTCAAAATCTGTTTAAATCCAGTTCAGTTTGTATGTGTGTGTGTGTGTGTGTGTGTGTGTGTGTGTGTGTGTGTGTGCGTTGCGTTTGCCTACCTGCGGCTATGCACATGATTACATTTATGGGGTAAGGATGAGGAATGCAATTTGTTTGGAAATGTGCCCACATTTGCGGAAGGGAGATTGGGAAACCGCTTAAAGTTAAAATATATTCCAGACACATTATGATGGATAGGTTTAGTTAATATACATAGAACATTTTACAATAAATTTCAAAATTTCAAAATAAATTACTAGATATAAAAAAAGTTTTTGAATAATTCACCTAGAGAAAGTGATATATTATAGTAGTTTTTTTTTTTCGAAAATAAAAAGTAAAATAGGTTTTTAAAACGGCTGTCTTTGCTTTAAACGTGTATGTAATCAAACTTGTCGACGATAGACATCACTTATTTAATTACCAAAGAAGTGCGCAAGACAGGTAACATGGAAACAACAATAACGTCACAAGATAGTAAATTACGTTATCTAAGAAGCAGTCGCAAGGTCACAACTATAGTACGCGTCAGACGTTTATTGCTACACGAAATGTGTGAGAGAGAAAGAGAAAGCTAGCGTGTTTTGGCTCGTGATGTTGTGGATGTGGAGAGCTGGTAGCACTGCTCTCTCTGGCGCTCAAATCAACATTCCCTCTTCGCCTTCGGTGTTAGCTTCAGTCGTCGGTTGCTTGGAACTATGTTATGTTGTATTACTAAATGTGAATCATAAGTTCTGTGTAAAGAAAGTTGCGTCCGTTTTGGATTGGAGCGAAACTTATTTAATATCATTATCCATAGCTAGGTTTTAAAGTCATACAAGTGTGAAGTGTTTCGAAAGTTATTAAGGGTTTTTGACCTAAGAAATATACTTTTGAAGTGCAATAATAAGAATATATTGTTTATTTTGAAGACATTCTTTGTGGCAATAATCTGTGATTTAGGGAAGACTCAAGTTATTCCCTTGGTATTTCAAAACCTGTATGTTTTCCCACGTATAGCACAAATGCCATTTTAATAACAAACCTGTTTATTATTTAATTTTAAGCTTTCACTATTGTCGGTTTAAGCCTTGTTCCGTATGTCAAAGATATTTTTTTTAATTGTTTGGAATTCGAAAGTTATTGGTTGAAGTGCTTACACAGTCATTACTTCTTGCTCATTTCTGCACCGAATAAAATAGATACATTGAAGAATGAGGTAAGTCTAATTTTGTTATTCTGTTCTGTGTTTTTATTACGTATATCCAAACAGGCAGTGAATAAACATTACCATTTCTATCGATTTTCTTATATAAATATAGTTATTTAGGTGACTACGTCTTGGCTCAAAATAAACACGATTATTGTGACCTACTTGCGCAGTTGTTTCATCATTCACAACAGGCGTGTTTATGTAAGGCTTGCAAACGCTAACAGAGATTTTTGTGGGATAACATATCAAAATAGAGTAAAGACAATGTAATATCAAGCAAGTAATGTTGTCTACCAAAACATAGAACTTCACAAGTTGTTTATTCTTAGAGCTTTTGATATTCGATAACATTGTTTAATAAGGAGTTAGAGCCAGTGGTGCACTCATTAAGACATTTTTTTGTGAAAAAAGGGGGATAGAAATGTGCGGGGGATGGACTATTTGATATATTTTGATACTCTTACAGTACTTTTTTACAATTGGGAATTTTAGGGCCACTTTACTGTGTATAGTGATAGGCCTATACCTTTTAGTTTATGATAAAATCGTAAGATCTAGCTTATGCATTCGGCTCTCTATTATAGTTAATATTATTTTAGGCTCGTTTTTATTATACATAATTTTTTTAAATTAGCGGAAAGATGGTGGGGCAGGGGAGGTACCCTTACCTACCCGTTGGGTGCACCACTGATTCAAGCGCTCCAATATAGTATTCACTATTATTAGGCACATTTTGGATAGCTTAAATTCCACGAGATAGGATTTTTATAGGAAGACTACTATCTGACTAGCATACGTGACTAAAACTACTTAAATATATATTCATACAGAAAAAAAAATCATGTGATCTTCAACTTTCAATTTTGGTAGATATTAATCAACATAGTAATATAATAAAATTCTTGCAATGTTAACTGCAAAAAATATGCCTGTATTTTCTAAACGATCTTTCCCTCAGAATCTTAGTAAAGTTTTGAATTTACGTTGTGTACGTATGAAAAGGACTGGATGAGTTATATAGGTACTATGTTAAATTTACAAAATCAAATTTGGATTATTAAAATTAATCAGTTTTAATAGAGTTGGACATTCTTGATATGATACTGCCAATATTGTGTGTGTTGAATAAAAAATATTCAGAACCATGCCTTATTTAGACGTATGCCTCGAGGAGTCCATCAATTACAAGGCAGGTTCAATAATTTCCATTGGTTGGGATGGAGTTAAGAGGGGACAATTCACATAAGGAGGGGAGGGGGAGACAGACCCCTACTTTTGTTAACCTTATACATATGTATAATATCGTAAAACACTTGATACAGTTACTGCCTCAAACGACATAAAGGCGAATCAGATCAGAGCTCTTACCCATGGATATTTGGAGAATCTTTTAGGAAATACGAATATATTTTACGGTCAACATAAACAACATTTTACTGGTATATTTTATAAACCGATCTTGATAATTCCTATCAAAATTGTTAGCTTCGGATCACATGACTTGACGTATGAATACATTAAACTAAATCTATTAAATGTTTCTAAATGCCAAGAAAACTAGGTTATGGATGAAAGAGAGAGAGAAAAAAAATTATTAATCAAGTTTATGGTGAGAAGTGGAAGTGATTTTGATTTTAGTCATATAAAAGAAACCATGCTTTGAACATTTAATAAATAATTTTAATTCCCCGGCTTGACAATCCCACCCATGTCACACATACCCGAGGTCAGGATGCCCCTTTCACAAAAAAAAAAAATTATTACATATGTATAATATCAATATTATTTATAAATATTATAAATATTTTATTCTACACACTTCATATGAATATTATTTATAATGCTATTATTATTATCTATAGTAATAATATTAATATTATCGATTAATATTTTCTTCTGTAAACTTTACATGAATATCCAGTTATAATAAATTTGAGTTTAGCCCTATACATTTATTACCTTACTTTAACAATGTTACGCAAACTATCATAAAATAACAAGTTTGACACCTTAAAGCTCGTGAACTGTAATGATTTGCAATTACTTGTGCAATAAAATTTTAACTGTCGAATGACCTTAAGTAATTTTAGTGATACATAGGGGCTATATAACATATTGAACGCTTCATGGGGGTAGACTACGCCGACAATAACACTGAGGCATTCGCAAATAATAACTCACATCAGTTATCACACGGACTAAACAGCTAGCTTGTATAGTCTAGTTTGCATCTTGGTTTGAATCCCGGCCGAGAAATTTTGAGGACTTTTTCATAGGTGGTTTCCTACTCTCCCTCTACATAAATTTGAGCATACCCTATTAGTGTGGTTAAATTTTTATAGTCCAAACAGGTAGTAAGACACGATGGGAGGGTGGGAGGGGGGAGTTAAACAATGTTATGGAATATTATTTAGTTAAAGAGTTAGGTCAGAGTTTTTTCCCTATTTTATTGAGTGAGATGGGGATGTAGTGAACACAAAAAAGGACAGTGTTTTTACACTTTATGTAGCAAAACTTTTCTTTTTGGCCAAAATAAATAACATATTGCTTTAGTACAAACATAGAGTTTAATTTTCTTCATGGGGGATATCAACAGTTGTAGAATATATGCGATTAGCATAGCGGGATTAGATTACAAAACTTTTTTAAATGAATATGGAAGAAAACAACGCTATACAATTAGGCCTATGAATATATGAAGGATGAATTATTATAATGATGGACATGAGCCGTATCTCCCGGGCTCGATTCCCGTCTCCAGGTGTCAATTTTTAATGTATTCGATTATAATCGAGATACGGCTCATGCGCTTAATTATTCGCTTTAAACGTATTATTGACAGCATAAAGCCACTACCGGTGACTGAATATCAATTATAGCTCTTAGTGACTGATGATATACACACATCTATCACAGACTCTACCTTAAAAT
This sequence comes from Timema cristinae, assembly GCA_039000515.1. Classification (NCBI taxonomy): domain Eukaryota; kingdom Metazoa; phylum Arthropoda; class Insecta; order Phasmatodea; family Timematidae; genus Timema; species Timema cristinae. The sequence continues at coordinate 66,248,716 of JBCFYV010011172.1, forward strand.
ATAAGTGAAGAATGACCCTGGTCGAGGGACGATCTCTGGATAGCCAACTGTTATCGTATTGACGTGCTAATCCAGAGGTTCCGGGTTCGATTCCCGTGGTCAAGTGTCATTTTTTTAATTTATTCGATTCTTATATGAAGATAAAATGTTGTCATTAAATTCCAGGATACTCTTGACAGATATTCAAAAACTGGTGGGGTCACTATGTGAAGAAAATTAAACTCTAATATGTTTTTGCTGCAGCACTATTTTATTTGTTTTGCCCAAAAAAGTTTGCGTTCCCTACATCCCCAGCTTTAAAAAATAAATGTATGGCTCTTCAAAAGTATCATCAAGCACTCACTTTTATTTTTACGAAAATAATGGCTTTTTACCTCAACTATGACATTAAACTATCTGTAAAAATATTATTAAAATCATTTAAACATAATATTTTCTGAAGATTTAAATAGTAATAGGCACTATTGTTATAATTTATATTTCTAAATACATGGTACGGAACTCCGCATGGACTTTCTCTCTCTATTGTTTGAAAATGGAGATATTTACTCAAAACTCGTAATATATGTGAAACGAAATAATATACACTAGCAAACCCAAGCATAAATTGCACTATACCTATGTAAAACTTTCTTTTTTTAGTCCCGGTTTTAAATTTTATAATTTTGTTTTTCCAGAATTAATGTCCTCATTTGTATATTTGGACCGATAAAAATGATCAATGTTGGGTCCACAAGGCTCAACACTTCGTATTAAAATTTCAACTTCTGGTTAAAATTTTCAACATTTTATTAGGTGTTGCAAATCTTCATCCCATCGCATTGCTATTAAATTCCTTATTTATAAATTTTGACCAATAAAAAATGTAAATATTGACTATTTGAGTCTAAAATGGATATATATCATTGTTGTACAAACATTTCTCCTAACAGGTTTCAAGAAACACAACAAAGTCTTTTAGAGACTTACTTATATTTAATACTTTGTGGCATTGGAGAATTATTGCGTTAAAACTTAAGTAGTATTTCTTTACAACTAAAGCTCACTAAATTGTATTAATATATTTGCCAATATCTCACAGAAACCGTTGGATTGATAAAAATATATTTAATATAAATGTATTTTATTTTTAATAGTACTACAATTTTGCAATGATAAGTTATTTAGTATCTCAAATAGTTGCGGAGATACGGAAGTTTCTGCTTCTGTAAAATACCCTAAAATTCATTTTCATGGCAAAATGAAAATATCCAGTTTATTTATTATCTTAATCAACACCTAGATACGAATTTTAATAAAAATCGTCAGAGTCGGTTTTGAGAAAATCGACTTTTACTCTCTTTTGCCTTCAGTAAGCTACCCTTAATTTTAGGGTTGGATATACAATTCCAAAAACCCCTCGGGGCAACCCTATGAAAACCCTAGATACCAAGTTTTAGCCCGATCGGTAAAATAATTTAATTATCTCATTATTAAGGCCCGTTGACACGATATTAGTTGACTAATGCAAGTACACTAATTTGGCTGCGCGCGCACAGCTTGCACCATGTAAACAGACAAGCAAGCTACTAACATGCAAGTCCACTTGCAACTGAAAAAGTTGGTCACCTTCCAACTTTACTAATGCAAGTAGACAATTCAAAATGGCGGCAACTGAAGAATTAGTTGTGCGGCGGACACTTATTTGTGGAATGTTATGAAAAGGATTATTTTTGTGCAATTTTAAGCACCGAATTCATAAAGATAGGATTGGGAGGGATATTGCACTAGAGGATATTGTAAAGTTATATCAGCTGTAAATAAAGTTTCCAAAATAAAATGTTAGGCCTACGTACATTTTTCAAATGTTCTTTGTGAGAGATATTTTTTAATATCGGTAAACAAATGTTATCAATAATTTTAAAAAACCATTATTTCCTACCACTCAACGTGGCATGTGTAATTTTTTTTTATATACGATCACAAAATATAATACAACATTGTAGTATCGTGATTAGTTCCGGCAACATAATATTCGCGTTATCGGCAAGTAAGGTATGAATGTCCGGTGGTTTTCACGCGAAATCTTCGGCACGTTGTCCAATCTCCATATTTGACACTTTAAACAATCTTTATAAGTTTTAATTATAAATGTTCAGCCCACACACTTCAAACACTTTGTAGTAATGCTTTGGAATATTGAGTAGATACATAATATAATATTATCGTATAGCAAACCAAATAGTCTATATTTAAACCAATCTACAAATTAATGAATTATTACTTTTAAGGAATCTTTTAGGCCTAGCAAGCTAGCATTTAACAAGATGTTTTGTTATTAGTATACCAAAATTTAAAACGGGTCTAAAAAACTTGCGTTAGGTCTATTAAAAAAATGCCCAACAAATTAATTTAAGCCTATTATTATTTAAAAAAAATATTTTAGGCCTACCTAGAATTTAACAAGATATTTGGTTATTAGTATACTAACATTTAAAAGAGGGTTGAAAAAACCTGGGTTGGACCTATTTAAAAAAGTGCCCTACCAAATTTGGTTGTATTGGGATTTATTTACCTTAGTTGAGGTTAATTTTATTTAACATGTGTGCTAAATAAGTTAACAAATCAAGTAAAATAATTTAATAATTATTTGGGATCAACTAAAATCTATTTTAATGTATTAAGGAACTAAGAAATAGGAGACACACTAATCACTAACTTTTTTATGTTGTCTATATAAAATATTTTTTTTAAATAGGTAAACTAATTATTAAAACATATTTTCTATCACACATTGTAACTATTCTTTACATTTAATTCTATTATTATAATTACGATTAAATATTGTTTCCTAACTACATCTTATAATGTTTTTCAAAAATAAACTAATTATGATAAATTCTGTCTACTGAAAAATTGTAATTTATGTTGCCGCCCATACTTATTCTAAATTCACCCTTACTAGCTCCTAACACATAAGCGTAATTAGTATTTGCGTATAAATTACCCGAACGAAAAATGAGACGCAGTGATAAAAAAAATAAGGCTCCAATAGAGAGACCAGTTATCACCTCTCTTCATTTTCAGCCATGTTTTTATAAGCGCTACTAATACAAGTGAAAAATACGTGTCAACACAACTAACATGTTAGTAAGCTAATACCACTAAACTTGCATTAGTCCACTAACACCGTGTCAACGGGCCTTTAGGCTATGTTTAACACCATCACTAAAAACATTTTAGAAGGGTGCTAAAATTAATTAACAATTTCCAGTAATGTATTAAACCAAACTGTATTTTTCATAGATAATAAAACTAGGCCTATTGATGCTATGAGTGAGGAAAGTTATTTTATTTTATGCATTCTGGCTTAATAAATACACTTTCTATATGGGCGGGGATAAGGAAGATAGATTATAGAGTAAGAGTAAGAGAGACAACTTAATGGGTGGAAATACTCAGTACATCTGACTTGGATTCAAAACCGGAACTCTCTGGCACAAGCAAACCAAACTAGACGAGCTTGATGTTTAGTCCACGAGACCACCGATGCGGGAGCTCTAAAGCCAAATATAAATATATATATATATAAATATATATATATAAATATATATATATATATATATATTAAAAATATTACGTTGATATTTTAGCTTACATTGGAACTGGAATTACGATGCTCGAACTATCTAATATACTATCCATATTGAAAGCGCCTTTACTTTTTTTTAAATTTCTTTATGCTCAAACTACTTACTTGTTTGCTAAGGGCATTTGTTTTTATTAGTTTTTTATAGTTTCCTAATGCTTGAACTATAACTTACCTTGATTTCTAAATAATGGACATTTAGAACACCTTTTAGAAAATATAAACATATTTATTGCAGTCAACATTGACAACATTTGATTATAGTAGTAGGCCTATTAGTTTTATTTTATAGGTATTGATAAGCTATATAAAAAGCGACAACTGCTGATCTAATAGAAAGTAGATGTAGTGATTTTTTCTATCTCTCAGATAAGTCCGTTAGTAAGAAAATAGGGGCATATTAGTATCTCAATAATGGAAGATATTCTAATCATTGTTACAAACAAACAAACGGAATCGAACGTAAACACACATTTATTTAGAGTCTCACTATGTGTACGACTATACTGGTGAAAGACGATTTTTAATGTCCTCATATGATCTTACTGAAAACTAATTTAGATCACACTACCCATCAGCCCATCGCTCTATCAATTCAGGCTGAAATCCTTTAACGCATTTAAATAGTGGCACAATTTCAGAATGTGTCTAAAAATATTACTGCATTAAGTTTAAATCTTATTAAAATAATGTTTGTGATGTAATGAATATTATATAATGGCTGGAAATAAACATATCGGCTATGGACAATTTGTAAAAGTCAGGCAATTTTAAAATATAGTTTGGCAGGACATCATGCCAGACCACGACATATTGTTGGAAGCTCGTGTTGTTGAGTAATGGCATACTATACACCCTGACCATGATACTCTGCTGAAAGCTTGTTTTTAAGTAATGGCATGTTATAATGTCTTTGTCGGAGTGTAGATAAAACTCAAGTAAAAACGACACACGGACTATACACGTGGCAAATTTATAGTTCAAGCTAAATGGACATCATGGCATACACGGTGGCTATAGTCTTTCTCTTCTTACTGGCCTGGGTTCACTTTGGGAGGGGGGGGGGGGGGCGCACGTAGGTCAGGATCAGCAGCGTTATTATTCTGATGATAGTAAACTACCTTCAGAATATCAGCAGTGTCATAGCTCTTTGTAAATGTAGTCCCAGTCGCTTATAGCCCCAATCGTGTTTGAACTTTTAGTGCATATGGACGGCAAAATTGGGCGAGCGAGCACGCGAGCGGCTAAAAAATAAAATAGAACCCATTGGTCGCAATGAGAGGTGGCCAGACTGGACCGAGCGTTAGCGCTCGAAAGATAGAACTGGTTCAATTTTTCAAGCGCGCGTGCTCGACCCGGAACAGTCTAGTTTACAGGCGCTAGGCTATTATTGTATGTTGGTTCATTGAGAGGCAGGGAAACTTCTCATTTTGACATGATATTTGATTTTTTTAATAGTTATTGATAGGTTTAGCACACTTGCTACTAACGGCCTATATTAATTGGTAAGATCATACACCATACTTATATATAAATAAACCATACATATATATGTAAAATTAATATGTTAAATTACTTCAATAGTATAATCAAAGTATGCCTTTACAAATAAGTATCACCATTGGTCAGGATAAAGGATGGTAAAACCACAACAATAAATCACTAATCAAAAACCATCCTCAGTTCACCGAGGCAAGAGTCGAACCTTTGCCTCCTCGTCAACAATTATCAAGAGTTAGCTGCTAACTAATCACGCGCTCGCTCGCTCGCTCGCCAGTTTGGCCGCTCAGTCGCACGCTTGTCAGTCTGACCGGATCCTCAGGCCTCGTGTACGATACGAGAGGTAAGCGTCAAAGCTGGACGCATTGCCGGCTACGATAAAAGCGGTACTATCGTCCAGTTGCCAACATGGAGTCAAGTTGATGGGTGATCCGACCTCATTCCAAAGAGTGTTCTTAAAATCGTTGTGGCAATCATTTCCCAAGCATGGCCTCGACTGTTACCTCCGAAATCAAGATTTCACTTTCAATGTCCGTCAATTTGTGCGAGGGTTTGAACTTTTTATTTATGGTTTTTGATGAAATTTGCACTTCACCAGTAAACATTTTCACTTGACCCGGTGACACTTGCACTTCACCAGCCTTCAATTTACTTTCCTTGTAAGATTTCCTTTCTGTGGACACATCGTTCACTGACGACATCTCGAACTGGACTGAAACCAGAGCGGCACCCAAAAACTTGCCACCCTGCCGTTCTCGTCCATCCTAGTCAGGAAACTTCATTCTCCGTACCAAACAATACAAACATAAACTTGAGTGCCACCGCTCGCCGCCCGTATCGCAGCCGAGGCTTCAGGCCGATTCTACACTAGCGGTTAAAACGCGGTGGTCTTGTCGCTAGCTTATGCCTCCAAACTCTTGAATCTACACCTAACTGTCAAAACCGCAACTGTTAAACAGCTACACAAGCAGTTTAAATGCTGTGGTTGTTGCTTCCACTTGTGAAGAATAGTTTAAAAATGGACATTATACAAACTGGCTGTATTGCGGGACTTATTTTGTTGAAGGAAATTAGAAAAAAAAGAAGAAAAAACTCGTCAAAAGAAACGTTGGTGGACTCACCCCACATCATCGAACCGTCTCTCAACAGGACCATTTCATATTATGTTTATGAATCATAGAATGTACCCAGATAAGTTATTTTTGTATTATAAAATGTCTGTGGTTTCATTTGATGAACTACTTGGTTTAGTGAATGAAAATATTGCAAATCGTGATACCATCTTGAGGAAGATTACTATTTTCTGCTGAAAGACTTGTGACATTGAGGCACATCTGCCTGTTAACGCCTGGTGCAGTTTGACTCGCGTTTATACCGCTAGGCGGTTTTAACGCCTCCGGAGGTAGCGGTCATAACGCTCCTCTAGAAGAAAACTTATTTCCTAACTTGATAACAAGGGTTTCATTCAAAGGCGTGGCTGCTAGCGTTTTAACTGCTACCGGTTTAACCGCTACTCTAGAATAGGCCTTAGAAGGTAGTATGCATTGTGTGCAAAAGGTTTGATCAAATACCTTTAGTTGCATCATAAGCTACAAGGTAAAAAACAGATAAGCGACACAGGGAAAAATTTAATTTTTATTTTCATTATATTCATTTTACTCTTGTTTACATCTCCATCTCAAAGTGATTTCTCTAACATTCCTCAAATAAACTAGAAATTGACTAACGTGTTAACTTAACCTCTTAGTTGTACTACAAATATTTGAAGTTTCCAGTAACAAGAATATTTTTGTAAATATATCACATTACATTTAAAAACGTTACTTTATATATTTTAGTACGTTACATTAAACTACTGTTCTCAAAATCAAAACGATTTTCTGTGAGCACAGGAAAAATGTGAGACAAATTATGTCGAACATTTGCTCACACTGTTCTCTTTGAGTCCAAACCTTCCTCAAATATAATTTACAGGAACTCGAACCCGATCTGACCGGCGTACCTGCGTGGTCGGTACCTACGGCAAGGCCGCTCACCACCTGTCAGGAGCGCTTAGTATAGTCAGAAGACAAACTATAGTCATTTTCCATAGATAGGGCCTTAATCTACTTTCAAGCATTCACACACCTGGAACTGTCACTTTTGACGGATATTATCATAATCATGTAATATAGTAATATGTTATCTATTTGGACTGCAAAACATGTTTGTATTTTCTAAAAGTTCCTTCATATGAAAATTGGAATATACGATCGCTTCCCGTTTGAAAAATCTCTTCTCTATACAAATAATTTCACCGTTAATGTGTATCCTAAACCTCAACATACATAAACAATTTATTCAATAAAATCCATTTAGAAATCTACATGGCCTAAGATCATGTGTATTGATCGAAAGAAAATGAACTTATAGTGAAAGCCTTATTTTGTTATATCTTGTGTATTATAATACTCGTTAAATAGTTGTTTTATTTTCTGGTTTAGATACACTTTTCAGTCTTGTTTTATTGCAAATTGGCTCGTGTCCAGGTTGGATTTAAAAGTGAGCTTTTATTCTCTGCCGTCTTAAAATAACTACTGCCGTCTAGAGCTAGTTACCCACATGTTTGTCACCCACCTTGTCTTTCAACTAAAAAAAAATTGTTGTTGAAACAACTCTGTTAATGTAAAACGAAAACTTGAAAGTTCTTTCAATAACTACCATAAAGTGTGGACTAAATTAATATCACATTCCTCTAAACAGGTTGTAGTAAGAAATATATTGTTTAAGTATTTACGTAAATGTTCGTACGATTATGTTGATGTGCAACTATAGATATGTATTTAAAACACACATGAAGATATTTAAAACCTATCTACGTCTCACCCCAAGACCAAACCAATTTCCAACCAAATCTGTTTCTAACCCCCAACAAACCTAACCTATCTCCAACCATACTTAACACCAACCGCCTAACAAGTCCTATCGCCAACTCTCTAATCATACCTATATTTTACCCTAGATACAAACATTTTCCCATCACTAGACAAAATTAATATCAACCGACATGAGAGCAAATCAATCTCCAAACACCAAGCCATATTTATCTCCCACCTCAAAATAAAATTATCGAGTCAGAAAATAAAGCTCAGTTTAACCTATTTTCCACCACAAAATATTCCCCCCACAATCAAACAAACCATATCTTGCACTTCAAACAAATTTATCATGAAACCCAAACATATTTTGTCATTCACCTAAAATCAAATTTATCTAGCACAACCAAAAACTTATTTTGCACTCCAAACAAAACTTACTTTTTACACCAAATCAAATTTATCTAGCACCTTCAAAAATCTATAATTTAATATAGAACCAAACTTATATTTTGCCACCAAACTAATCTTTATCTCTCACCTCAAAACAAACTTTATCTTCCATCATCAAACAAAACCTATCTTTCACTACCAAACTAAACCAAATCTATCTCCCACCACCAAACATAACCTATCTCCCACCACAAAACCTATTTTCTGCTACCAAACAAAACCAAACCCATCTTTCATCACTAAATCAAACCTATCTTCCATTTATCTTCTGATGAAATAATTTTTACTATTAAAAAAAACCTTTATTTCCGTGTGAAATCATTAAATCTAAAGGGTTCATGCATTTCTTGGGTTTGAATACAGCCTCATTCGGAAACACTCATCTTAAGTACACCAAGGGATTTTTTTGTACAAATAATTAACTCCTTATGTTACTTAGGGGTTTTAAAAGAATTATTTAACTTAGGAAGGAAGTGTGTAACTATAAACCTCTTTAATATTAAGTTTTTTTACAGATCAGGTTATAAAAATCAATACACTTATCTTAGCCTATTAAAACCTTTACAAATTTCACCCGCCATTTAGGAAAAATTGTTTACGTCCTAGGCATTAAAAGAGATTTTTTTAATAATAATACAAAATTCATATTTCAATAAAAACACATAAAACAAATTACTAATATACGGTAACTAATTAAATTCATTTTAATAGTAGGATTACACTTTTTTTATATAATAGGTTCAAATTAAGTTAATTTGGAGCAAAATAAAAGCCATTACTCTATTATTTTTGCTTAGGCCTACCCCTGGTTGAAAACAGCTTATTTAGTGAAACGTGTTTTATGTTTTGCACAATTCATTATACCCACAATTCAGTTAAAGTCACAGTACAAGCAACATTATTTTCATAGGTGTATTATGCGTGTACAGCGCAACCAATCCATCCAATATTTATTTCAAGGTGTTTTATGTCGTACAAAAATCACCGAACCCATTATTTATTCCAACTTGTTTCATGCGATGTCCTTTCGGGACCAACGCGCAATTTATTCTAAGCTATTTTAATGGACTGATAGTTTGAAAGTAACTCGCTATTTATTCAAAGCTATTTTATGAGATGATATCTAGTTTAAAAATGATTAATAGTTACTTTAATTTAATCATCCTATAGACGATAGAGAAATCTTCAGGACTTTTAAACGTGTGATAAATCCTTAGCGCGATTTATATCTTAAGGTTTTACCCATAATATTATTCATTTATTAACTACACAACAAATGAACATAAAGCCTTTGAAATATTTGGCAAGGGTTCTTTAATAACTCTGCAAAAAAGAGTTTTAGTTCCAACATTTTATCAACCACCCCCGCCCCCCCCTCCGTCCCCCAAAACTCTATGGTGTCAAGCCTGCAATCGAACCATACTGACCGAGCAGCCGCCGTCTGTTGGTGAAGATAGTGCCAACTTCTCCAGATAGAGAGTGTAGGCAGTGTGGTCAGAACATCTAACCCTACGGCCACTAAGCTCAGTTTTCTAGACCGAGCCGCCAGTGGTCAAGAGTGAAAACTTTTGGGTAAGCTGAGTCATGCACACTAACTTATAAAGGAGCACGCTTAACGATGTTGAAAATTGGATTTTTATGAAGATATATAATACAATACTGGCAGACTACTACTACTACTACTACTACTACTACTACTACTACTACTACTACTACTTCTTCTTCTTCTTCTTCTTCTTCTACTACTACTACTACTACTACTACTACTACTACTACTGCTGTTACTACTACTACTACTACTACTACAATCAATAATTGTTTGTTATACCTTCTGTGAAATATCTCATTTTGATATTGCTCTTTTTCGTTTTAATTGCACTTTTTGTTCAAAATTCAAAGCCTCTGTAGAATTATTTAACAAAAGATCAATTGACTCAATGTGTTGTTACGGTCTTAAGATTTTGACTCTTAGGTCCGTAACAACACATTGTGTGTCATCACCTAAACGACTTCCATGAATATGGTGCGTTAGTTCTAGCACCGAAACATTACGGGCGAATAGCGTTCCAGTGATTAACAGCAATACTGGAACACCGAAAGTAGTACAAGGACAAATGCACCCGATAATACTTAAATAACCGTTAAAAACTAGAGTTAACTTTCTGAAAATTTCTTGAACAATAGCAGGTTTCAATTCAAACTACGCATCAATTTTATGTAACATATTTAACGTGCTGTTTTAAAATTGTTATCATTTTAATCTCCTTTTAAAACTAGCTCATTAATGTTGTATGTTCGATTTTTACTATCACTCCAAATAATTGGTCAATCTTAGTGTATCATATCACTTTATTAGTTCATTTCCACTCATAAATAAAAATGATATTTTAACTACTTTAGTAAACTAGTTGTTACTATTATAATTGTTTGACTTGTATTTCCATTTTTTAAATAATTGTCAATCAATAATTTAATATGTCATGTTATTAATTCATCCTATTTGACTCGTATCACAGTACACGTTTTAATGTAAATATGTAATACAAAGTATGCTAACATCCTGTAAAGATTAATCATAATATCAATTATACACAATATACTATAATTATTAACCAATTTAAACCCATACTTTCATTAATCATTAATTATTAAGATAATATCTGAGTCTTAACTTATACTAACCGTTGTGTCATTCGTCATTCACAACATAAAATAACATTTCTTCCAATTGAGGCCGTATGACAACCATATAATTAAAATTTATTTTTATAAAACATTATTCTTTGCAATGAAGAATATGTCCTTCAGAGAAACTCTGTATTTATTTGAAGGGGAAATATTTCACACAATCTAGCACCACTGTAACTCACATCAAAACGCAATCCGTTGTTCAGTCGCTTGGATAACAAGGGAATCTACTGAAAGTAACAGTTCCGGAGGAAAACAAAAAATAAGTTAAATTAGTTCATTACTTAAATTCATTATTTACAAAATTAAAAAACTTTAACTTGATTTTTGTTGTTGTTAGACTTCTCTTAATCTCCTAACACACGAAATAAACGTGTTTATTAATACACATCCAAACCATTTTTGCAAACATAGAACACATTATTGGTACAGTTAGACCAATTTAGTAATCAGATTGAGTACGCTTTAAGCACCACACTTGAAGTGTACTCAATCTGACTATAAAACTGGCTCTTAGTCTCACATCATCTTTAAAAATTAAATAATCCTTTCAAATCTTACAAATCAAGACATTTTCAACTTACTAACATCGAATTCGAATATAAGTAGGTACCACCTTTAACTGTTAAATGCAGCCCTAAAATTTTCAATTTTTTTTATATGAGCACATTTTATGAGTAACTTTATTTTTAAAGATATTCGGATTTTTGGGATATTCGAATTGTTAACACATAAATTCCATAATTAAAATTAATACATTATTAGAACATAGAAATGTAAACATTTCTACTAATAATCTTTTCTCTTCTTCAATGAAAGTAAACTCTTTTAACAGATTGTCCAGTGGCCTTGACCCATAACTTTGAAACATGTGAAAATACTCGCTAATCTCAGGCTGTACCGAAAAACAGCTAATTTTGAAAGGTTTCTACTGTCATGCGAGTTGGTGTAGCGTTTCGCTTGCTACTGAGTTTTTAATCTGACAACACTGTAAACCCATGACGTGCCAAAGGATTGAGGCGATGGGATTTCACAACACGCCCCTATCTATACTTCTATACTAATATTATAAAGAGAAAAGATTTGATTTTTTGTTTTTTTGTTTGTAATGGATAAACTCAAAACTATTGGACCTATTTTAAAAATTCTTTCACCAATATAAAGCTACATTACCAGCGAGTAACATAGGCTATATTTTATTTTGAAAATTTAATTTATTCCTCATAAAAATGTCGATAGTATATTATATAGTCGTTGGAAAAAAAAGTTGTTGAAGGGAAAGTGGGGTTGGTTAAGGGGGTGGAGGGTAGCGGTGAGGAAAGAGGAATGAGAGGAAAATAGGAGGGAGGATAAAAAGAGGGAGGACTGTATTTTTAAAAAGATAAGTAAAAAAAGTTTTATTTTTATATTGACATGATGGATGATTTGAAGCTTTGTTTTACAGGATTCTTTACAATATTTTTTTACGGGTAAGGGGGCTAGTATAAGATACGTAACTGAAAGTAAACACTATTATTGTGTTGAGTGCATCATGTAAAAAGATTTGTTTTGTTTTATTAGGAAATATTCTTCCAGGTGTATGCATCTAAGTTTGTTGTCTCAAAATTTTCTAATTTTATATATGAGTAAAAGTTAAACCGTCCTTCTATTTAATATATCCACATTAGCATAGTTGGTAGCATGCTTGCCTGAAACTCAAGTGTTCACGGGATCGATTCCGTCTCGATTATATTATTTTAATTTTGGCCTGAATTTAAATCACATGTTAATAATTAGAATTCAATAAAATATTATTTTATTTTCACAACTAATTTTAAAACATAAATATGCCCTGCAGGTTTTTACTGTGCGAATACCAATTAGCTTGCACATTTTATATAATAAAACCCATTAATTTAATTTTTAAATCACCTACGTACAAAATTTCAAAACTATTATACCGTTTTAATTTACTACCTCGTTAAATTATTTTTGAAGAATATCATGGTAGTATACGTAGGCTCACATACCTTGCATACTTATATAAAAATATTTAAAACAAATTATCTGCTTACTAATACAATAATTTAAAATTAAAGTTTAAAATCTGATAGATTAAAATAATAATAATTAGAAATGACAGAATTTGAACACGTGAACTCTAGATTATGAGAATGTCACTCTATTGACTCTCAAGCAAATTGACGGTTAGATAAATTTTAAAAAATCAAAATATATATTATATTTTCACCTAAACAAATATTTTTATTGAAGGATTGAATATCGTGTACAAAGCAATCATATTTTTTTCTTCTGTAAACCTATTTTGTACAATGGTAGGTTTATTTCGACAAAATAACTCTCAGAAGGTTGCAACTGAAGAGAGGGATGGCATCAAGTTTGTTATATTATGCTCTACTCGACAGACAGGCCCTGTCTCGCACGGTGTGAGGCTGGAGAGTAGAATCCGCTCGCTATTCGATCGTGTGACATCAGTTTTCACAGTGCAGACATTTCAAAATTAGGGAGGGGTTCGCGAGATGAAAGAAATACGCTAGCGAATCGCTACTTTCACGTTTAAAAATTAGGGGTCCTAGAAAACAGAGGAAAGTCAGGAAATTTGATCAAATTTCTGGAATTCTCACATGTTCACTAAAAGAAAAAAGGACACCACTTTAATATACATTAGTTAAAATAACATACGTCTTCCCGTCAATACATACGTGATTCTATTTTATTAATGTTGTTCCTGTTGAGTATACCAATCATCTTTCCGCCCCTTTAACGAGCATTTTTAATCAAAGTTGAGTCATGGTTATGCACATGTTCGAGAATTCGATTACATTATAGGAAGTAGGAACTAAAACAGAATGTGTCTCACAACAATTTAACTTAGATCTCATTACCCAATAGACCATCACTTCGAGGCGAAATCTTTTAACACCTTCATAGCTTAACTCATTTTCAGAAGGTGTAGGCGCTATGTGTTTAATAATAGTATTACATTAAGTTGCGAGTTTAATAAAATAATATCTGTAATATACAGGGTGTTCCTGGGTTGAACGGCTAAACTTTGGGAAGTGGTAGTGGATAAAAAAAACTAACCAAAAATGTATTTTATAGATTTGCTCATTTTAGCTTCCTTTTTGCGCAAACAGCAAAAAACTAAATAAAAACACGCTTTTTTGCAGAAGTCTTTGGCAATGGCTTTGATCTTAATTTTTCTGGAAGATGGATCGGTCATGCTGGACCTGTGGACTGACATCTGCATTCACCTGATTTAACGCCATTATATTTTTGTTTGCATGGAGCGCTCCAAAGCATAAAGTGTATGAAGTGTCTGTTAATGACCTTCAATCATTACAACAAAGGATAACGCAAGCCACTCCTTCTGTCATTGATAGGTGCAATGCTTGTCTCTGGGCTGAAGGCCGTCAATTTTAACAAAATAAACAATTTTTTTTATTTCTTACCTATTTGGTTTGTATTTAATTTTTTGCTGTTTGCGCGAAAAGAAAGCGAAAAATAGCAAATCTCCAAAATACAAATTGAGTTAATTTTTTTACCCACTACCACTTTCTAAAGTTCAGCCGTTTAACTCTGGAACACTCTGTGAATGGAAAAGTTGTAAATTTGCTCTGGAAAACCTGGAAAAGTCAGGGAATTTTAAAATATAGTTTGGCCGGACACCCTTTTGAATTGATCGCCACTTGTGGAAATTATTCCTTTAACACTTTCAAATTTTTAAATGACTCCGATATGAATCACAAGATTACCCGCCTCGGTGGCTGCATGAGCTAAGGCCTCACTCTCGCAATAGACTAAACTACAGAGATCGAGGTTTGACCCCGGTAGGGTGTACTGAGTGTGTTTTTTCTTAAATGGTTTTCTACTTTCCCTCAACGCAAATGGGGGTCCACATCCTATACATTCAACCATCCTCATCCATATCACATAAAAGTAATTAATACACAGGCGTACAATCCGAATGGGTAGTAGGATGCAGTGCTAAAAAAACAACTAAATTCAACTGGAAAATGCTGATTTTTCATTTATAGTTTGTTTCAAAGTATATTGCTCTCTTTATATTTGCAAAAGTCGGTTGAGGAGTTGAAGGCTGATTTAATTTTTAAGGTAACTGTGTCCAAATGCTGACTTAAAAAAATGGGAGGAGGGGGTAGCATAAAATAGACGAATATTCCATATGATGTGTATTTTTGCTCCAAATACCCCGATTCGGGCCTTCCAGTTAAAACGTAACGAATATCTGCTATTAAATGGCATAATATTTCGACATTTTTCCAGATGAGGGGGCACTGGTTGTTAAAAACAAACCAAGTTATTTTTAAAAGCTTATTTTAAAAGATTCCATTCTACATTGTTTGATAAAAACTAATTTTTAGTGAAAACTAGATAAAATGTGGATAGCCTTGGGACGATAAAAAAAATATATATATATCAATGTAAACTTGTAAACTACGATATATATACATATACATATCAATGTAAACTATGATGGGCT
Organism: Timema cristinae; assembly: GCA_039000515.1. Lineage (NCBI taxonomy): Eukaryota > Metazoa > Arthropoda > Insecta > Phasmatodea > Timematidae > Timema > Timema cristinae. Next base: position 66,264,341 of record JBCFYV010011172.1, read on the forward strand.
GGATTCCGATTGGTTGATCCTTTTCTAAGGGTCATGTGTTTGAAGACTGAAGAGCTCACCCTTCGACTCGAATCGTAAAACGCACTGCAGTTAGGGCTGGTCTTATGACTCTTGGATAAATATTAATCTGGCAGATAAATATTTATATCTGGTCGATAAGTTAAAAGTGCGTCTTATGACTGCCAGATAAAAAGTATTTATCCATCAAATTTTTATCAGAAGGTTTAAGTACTGGATAACTTTTATCTGAAAGGTAAAATGGTTGTTGCCATAGTGACGCGTTGTTTTTAATGAGGTTTCGCCTATCAGAATCGGTTTTTAGGTTAAAATCTTGGTTTGCGTGTTTAGTAGGCACAGGCCTAGGCTATAACTATATATAAATCTAGACCATTTAATTCACACTTTTATATAAATTAACAAACTATTTATAGAGTTATATCTATATAAGAACAAATGATCAAAATGTGAGTACAATAAATGAAATTTTGTAAACGCTGTACTAAACTATTGACCACATTTTGGCAGACACCGAAATTAGTACTTGCAAGACATCTTAGCTTCTGCGCCCACGTGACGCCATATGTTTACTTGCACTCGTTTAGCCGCCATTATTTAACAAAGTGTAGAGCGTTGTAGCTACTAGACAGGCTGTGCGCATGCGTTTTATGCATAAAAATATATTTATCCTACAGATAACTATCCAGCAGATAGATTCAGTAGAATATTAAAGTGGCTGATAACCTTTATCTGGTAGCTAACTTTAACCTCCGATAGCAATATTTATGCGGTAGTTATAAGATCGGCCCTTAAAAGTCAAAGATTGCAGAGGTGCTATGGGCACTACACTCGTAATAGTGGGTTTAGCTTTATTATGATAAGGAAGGTGTTTTATAAACAAATCCTGATCAATTAATGTGATGTTTGTTTAGCCTACTAAAATAACTTGTTGTTTGGATACATAACTGGTGCCCAAACATGATATAAAATACTCTAGCGGCGACCATTAAGTGGCACGCAAATACTGAGCACGTTTAAATTCGGATATTAATCCGGTGGTGTCACAGATATTCAAACAGGTGCGGTGGTGTCACAAAAGTTGTTTGAAGTCACAGGGAACGGACGTTGGTCTCTCAATCAGGCCATCACCATATAATATCTTCATCTTAGTCGTGTTACCGAAATAAACACGCGTATGTTTGAAATAACTATCGATAGCGAGACTTTATGCTTATGGGGCATATAACTAGCTTCTAAGCCAATTGTGATTTGATTATAATTGGAGAGCGATCATTTATGTTAAAGAGATGAAGTGCTAATATTGTCAATGATGTAAGGAAAGTAATGCTCAATGCTTTTGTTCAGAGTAGACAATTGGGGCAAGCCCGAACTGGGCCAGTAATTAAGGGATTAAAAAATGTTCACTTAACCCGGACCCGAATTACGCCAAGTCTAGTTCAGGTAGAAGAGGGGGGACGAAATAAACAAACACCAAAGCAAATAAATAAGCTCTCGCCACGGCTTGTCTTCCTTTCCTCAGGTAAAGGAATGTAAAAACGCCCTAAGAGCCCCCAACAAGATCTGTATTATATTAACTTTTCTGACATAAGTCTGGCCAGTATTAACAAAATTATCTCGGAAACGTAACTGTCCAGATGCGTAATTGTTTTATTTTGGTTCGGGTTTTGTGTGGACTGTGATATTAGCGATTATTATTGATAAGGAAAGGATTTATAGTGAAAGAGGGAAAGATCTGATTGTTTATAATAAGTATACGTATCGACAGGTGAATCAATTGAATTTGACGAAGGAAGAGAGGTGGAAATGCACTAAAAAGGACTGTAAGGCCAAAATATTCACACTTGATGGCGGAAATATTTCCTCGCGAATTGGAAGACCTACAAAACCAGGAACAGTGGTAGATCAAGAGTTGAACAGAAAGTCTATCAGCAACGCAGTTAAGAGGAAAGCTGAAGCGATTGAAGTAAGGTCTTCAAAGTTGATCCACAAAGAGGTACATACAAAGGAAAAACTATTAAAACATTGACCCGCAAGGACGTGAAATGTTTCAGGAATAACATTAACTGCCAAATTTCCCTAAATATTCCGACGAAATTCAATTTGCCTTAGATTAAATTGAACTAAATACTACTCTAGAAGAAAACTTTATATTGAAAAACGAAAAAGAGAAGGGGGTTTGTGATATTTTATTGTGACTCAAATTTTAAGTATTTGTGTCAGAATGAAATTGTGATAATGAATGGAACCTTTGAATAAGCACTGAAACATGTTCATAAGCTTTTTACTGTACACGGGTATTTCAAAGGGTCATACACACCTCTGGTCTTTTGACTATTTAAAGACAAGAAAAAGCAGAGCTACATTGAAACTATAAGAATCCTAAAAGACGAGTGCGAGAAGAGACAACTTCATCTTCAGCCTTTATACATTGTGATTGATTTCGAGCAAGCGCTTCATGAGTGCATCATGTCAAACATTTCCAAAAACCAAGATAGAAGTAGGCTGTAGATCTCATTTGGTGTAAGAATAGTAAGCGAAACAATTTTATTTTACAACTTTACATAAATACTGTTATAATTTTTGAATTGATAGTTGATTATTATAATTTTCACTGTTGAATTTTTTATTTGCACTGCGTTTTGCCACCTGTTTGAGTTATACTTTTATGTGCTAATTATAATAGTGGGCTTTGGGATGAGATGGATTGAATGTAGAGAAAGTGAATACGAATTTGCCTGAGGGAGAGTGGAAAACCATTTGGGAAAAAAATCCCGTCCACTCGACCAGGATTCAAACCCCAACTAGGACTGTATAATTTATCTTCAGAAGAAAAAAATTGAATAGGAAGTTTACTAATTACTAATTTTAAAGAAATGATGACTAGTTTTCAAAAATTCAAAATATTTTGAAATTATTTTTAACGATTTTGTTAATAGATAAATTAAGCTCTGTAAAGTGTGTGCTCCTCCAAAAATCCTTTGTCTGACTTGTTTTTTATTTTATGTTTATTATTATATTATAAGTTAGCTTATATTCAGTAATTATTGACAATGTTTTTGAAATGGAAATGTTATTGTTATGTTATAATGTTTGAATTTGTTTTATGTAGTTAGATATAGTTAATTAAATACTATTTTTTTACTTTGACTTACCGCCCACTATAGCATTAATATTTGTTTATGTTCACAGTTGGTGCAATTCGGGTCTTGTCTTGGGAAGGGGGGGGGGTATAGGCGCAATTTGGGTCCAAGATAGGTGGATTGACGCAATTCGGGCAAGCCCGACAATTGTTTTCATATATATATATATATATATTAGTGGATTCTATAGTAACAAAACGAAAACCCAAAACTGATGTCGTGCGGACACATCTCACGGAGTCAAGCCAGGACGAACGGTACACACGATAAGTCACGTATAACCTCGTTCGCAAGCTGTCAACTGCTAAGCTTCACCGACAATCGGAGACCACGCTTTTTGTCAACAAGGTGAGCTCCTGTTCAACACCAATGCAACCCGAGCTGGTGGACGCACGATCTAAATGTCAAGCTCGTTCATTCTTATTTTATTGTTAGGGGAGGTCGGGATTCGAACCCCGGATGGGTGCATCTGAGGGTGTATTTTTCTAAATGTTTTCTCGCTCACCTTCCAAGCAACTGCGTGTACATTTACTCAAAATTCGACCTCCCACGCTCAAACCCCACTCTCGTAATAGTATGCTGATAGCTAGGAAGAGTAGTAAAATTCGACGACAAAATGACAATTCAGAATCGTAAAGCTCATAATAATGGATTGACGGTGATGGATAAACTGGGGTTGAATCTCGGCGGGTGCACTGTGGCTATGGTTTTCCCCTTACACCTCCAAGTCGATGCAGCCGCCTTTCTTTAAAGTTACCCTCCAAATCCTTATTCTTAAATTAAGTCGTTAATAACCTTTGTCTTTAACCAATCAAATAAAAGATTAAAAGTGTATCACTCGGCTGATTTTATGTTCAAAACAAATACTTAATTGATGTGAGCAGATGGATAGTATGAAGGCACACAGGCTGGATATTATGGTAAATGCGGTTATGTCCTTAAGGAGAAGCATAGGATGAATCCTGGAGAGCAATGGTGGAGTATTGGCACACTAAGTCAAAGGTCCTGGGATTGTTTCCCGTGTCCAGATGTCATTTTTCAATTAATTTAAATTATTAATCATGTTTGGTTTACACTTTATCTATGTTGTCTATCCCCAACCTGGTGGAACACTTGACTTGAAGCACACTAGTTGAGAACCACTTGACTTGAGGCACACCAGTTGAGAAACACTTGACTTGAGGCACACCAGTTGAGAACCACTTACGTAGGGTGGTAGGCCTAATATAGTGTAACCAAAGTAGAGCTAACATGTTTTAGTTAAATATTTTGTTTTCTATTGATATATTATTGATTATTAACCTAAAATAATATTTATCAATTTTTGTTTTCAACTGGTTTCTCAACTCATTCGGGTTACACGCATTTAGGGAAGCTAAAGGATTCGTTTTTCAGGTCGATACAGTAAATGAGCTCTAGCTCTACGATAATATTATCCGTTTATTTAGTAATATTTACATTATAAACAATGTAAATATTTGATATAACTTATGATGCCATATTTTATAGGCCTGTAAAAATTATACTTTTCAAGGGGTTTTCCAGTAAAAAAAAGTTTTTTTACTGAAGTAATTTAAAAAAATAAAAGTATAGTATATTATGCAAAAAAAAGTGATTTTTCTTGGTATTATAAAACCATTTAAGGATGATTTTTAATTTTATCACTTTAAAACTGAAACTAAAGGTATTTTATGACGAAAAATTAAATATTTATTTACCACAACATAGGGTGTCTACTTACACTGCTATTTTATGTATAGCTGGAGTAAGCTGGAGTAAGTGCCCTCTCACAACAAATAAAATTGTGATGTTAGGGTTAGTATCAAGAAACAAAACTAAATAAACCTAATTCACAAGCAACGGTATAAAATGACTGAAAAAAAATTCCATGGTGTCAGCCCGCAACCTAACCATACCGACCGAAACGCAAATTCATGCACGCTAACAGTGACTCTCTTACTTGGAGGCATTGTTGCAATGAATATCAAAATAAATAGTTCTAATGTACTATTTAAAAAACAAAAATAAAAGAAATTGAAAGAAGTACTCTGTGGTAAGTGCCCTAACATACCAAACAATATTTTAATTTTGGCTTACTATCAAGAAACAAAACTAAACAAACCCAATTCACACGCAATCCCATAAAATCATTGAAAACATACTTTGTGACTTCGAACATTTATCTGACAACAATGCCAAACACGATCACAATGCATTTTCTACTTAAATTAGGTGACCTGGTGGTCTAGTGGTAAGGTGTCAGACTTCTGTGCTGGCGGCCGGGGTTCAATCCTCGGTCCCGGCACAGATTTATCTGATTTCCAAACCCTTCCTTCACCTCTGACAAGACATCTTGTGAATGTGAGGAATGCCAGGCCTCCACCGTGGTTCGGATTCCACGTTAAACTGTAGGTCCTTCATTTCATCTCACAATCACCCTACCATTACAAATTAGCGTAAGTGCGTATAACCCGAACGGGTAGTAAGACGCGGTGCTAATAATAATAATACTTAAATTATATATTTATTCTTCTTGTTTGTTTTTATCTCAAAACACTCTTTGCCAAGGAGATTCATAGTTGGTTTGTTGATCTTTCCAAACCCCACATTTAACCGAAAAAAAAAGATGTATTCATCAAAAGTTAGTATATTTGAATTTCTACAAATATTTAGGATGCAAATGTAGCCATACTAAAAGTAAGAAATACATCAGAAGTCTCGTCTCAATCCGAATAGTACTTTTTGATTTTGTTGACAACAAAGTGACATACGTTAAGAGTTTTATTATACATATAAAATATAGCTATTCTCTTTGAAGATGGGAATTATTGCAACAGTGGTGTGAAAAGTTTAATGGTATTATTTTTAAGCACCACTCTGTTATTGGGGCTGTGTATTTTCCTCGTGGATAGTTAGTTGATGCTTCCATACAATGAGTTATCAGTACTTGATGCCGAGGGAACCTCCCATATAATGCTTCGATATAGCCTTCTGTCACGCCGCTTGGTAAACACGCAGGAATGTCGATTTGGTATTCCCAGCCATACCAGCTTCTCAGTAAACTAGAAAGCCTCAAGTACAGTACGCGACTCAATACATGACGTCACCTACCTAGAACCATAATTTGTTTTAAACTTCAAATGAAAGTTAATTTATTACATATAATTAGTATACCGTATACTCAATATATAATTTTTATAGTAAATTAATATACTGCGCCAGTAATCACCCAATTGAGTATACTGTAGACTAATTTTGATATTTTTTTATTACAATTTTATACGAATCTAATAGGCATATATGGAACTATATTAAGTACTATACCTATTACTACTGAACCGTATACAAGTTTAGCAAGGGCCGATGTAAGCGCACTAATTTACTGCCATACTAGCAATGCTTGATGTTTGTATCTAACCTGGGATTTAAGGAACAATGGTTTGATCCCAACAAGAGTCCACCAATGTTTTCCCACGTCTCTACTTACTTGTTTTTGCTAATATATAAGATTGTGCATCAACGAAAGAGTTCGTGTGGACACAAAATATATATATTTTAAAATTATGCGAGTTAATTGGTTTTTATAGACTAGTAATGGGCTCTACCTGTATATTGAAAGGGACAACTAAGCTCAATGTATAATACATAAATAAAGTAGTGATTGGATTTTTTAATTAATGGTTTGGGATTTTAATACCCAACCAAACCCCAATTTTCTTACGGATGAACATATTTAGTAAATCTACGTTGAGGTATTTATACGCCACGTAATGTAATCTGTAATTTACTTTTGCTAAGTATTATAAATGCATACAAAACATTACCAACATTATAGTAAAACGTTATCGATGTTGATCGCAAAACAAGTTTGTATTTTCTAAAAGTTGCTCCAAATATTCATTTGTAAAAAAATCCAGTTATACCTGAACTGACAGTCTTCTCCTAAATAAAATATTGAAAGTTAAACTAGCGAGAAGCTGAAGAAGGAAATTATTACTGAATAGGAACATACGAGGAATCAAAAGGTGGTGTCATATTCATTTCTGAAGGTGTCCGGATATCAAAAAGGTTCGTTCATTTAACTTACTACTATTCGATGTGAGTGTTGGTTCGCAGCTGGTGTGGTCTACTTAGAGGGGACTACTTCAGGTAACGTGCACCGGGGTTGCAGCGTCCATTGTATAGCCGTGTGATTTAGTTGAGGAACCATAAGTGCTATTTCACACTTTACGATTCCTGTCGTGCGAGTTTTTGTCGTGTGACTACTATTATACTAGGTGGAATGGCATCTTTCACACGATCCTATTGTTTAGTCGTCCGATCAAAAGTCGTGGCCGACTCGTTAAGCAGGCGGATGTCCTCACTATAATATCCGATTGTCGTGTCCACAATTTGGACGGATGACTTGTAGTGAACTGTTGGGAGGGATGACTTGTAGTGGACTGTTGGGAGGGATGACTTGTAGTGGACTGTTGGGAGGGATGACTTGTAGTGGACTGTTGGGAGGGATGACTTGTAGTGGACTGTTGGGAGGGATGACTTGTAGTGGACTGTTGGGAGGGATGACACCTTTCACACGATCAGACTAAACAGTCGTCCGGCAGCCACTGTGCTTGTCTTATCGTAATAACTCAGTAATAGATAGTCAAAATAGTATTTGCGGGTGAAGTTGACACCGATATATTGATTTCATTAATGGAGTAACATAGTAAAATACTGTATTGGCCCAAATATAGTACGGCCTCACACATAATACGACCCTAATATTTTGAAGGTGTTCTACATTGGAAAAAAAGTTCTCGAATAAAACTCGAGCTAAAAACTTAACATATATGATTAATTATTTTAGAAAACATTCTAAAGTTGAGAGTAAGGAGTGCTATTTATTATAAGATATAAGATTTTGAAATTTTTGTAAAATATATTGGTTCAAGTTACTGACGGTAGTTTTTCATAAATGGTCTTCCACTCTTCCTCCAAATTCAACCTTACTAATCCATAATACATTAGTGCATTTAAGCGTATATTCCGAACGTGTGGTAAGACTCGGTGTTTAAAAAACGTGCCTTATGTACGTATGAATAACCTTACAGAACCTTATAGTGTTTCTTTATTTCTCTACTACACTATGTTACTGTAAATATTGGTGTGTTTTATAGGTTCTCTTGTGGTTGAGAAATTTATAAACATAGTTTATTTACCTTCCAGGGCGTTGCGTCTAAATACACGATTTGACGGCAAATAGTAATTTTTAGAGGTTCTCTTATGGTTGAGAAATCTATAAACATTGTTTACCTTCCAAGAAGCTTAGCCTAAAAATATGTTTGTTATTGGTTTCTAAAACTAAAATATAATTTTTGAAACTGAATACATGCCATATTATTCAGAAAATAACTTTTACACCCGTGAATAGTGAATAACCTTATAAGTTTCTCAAGTGAATAACTTACCCCTATGTAACATCAAATGTTTGGTAACCGGCCAAGTCAAAGTAACGAAGCTGTGGCTTTCATGGTTTGGACCCCGGAGCGTAATAAATAGCTAATGTCGTGTTTAGATGGCATCCTTGTGACGGAGCGTGTCACATCCGCTGTGAAGGCCTTCTTGCTATTCAAATGGCGTGAACAGGTCTATAAATAGAAACCTCACTCCAGGTCATGCGCCGCCTAGTGCAAGGGGCGAAGTAATTGCGTCGCTTTATTACAAACAACTTGCCACGATTGACCGCCACATTGCAACTTGAAAGTCTTGTTCACCTCCAGGAGGTTTTTTTCTAGCACCGCGTCTTACTACTCCTTCGGTCTATACGCTCATTTACTAATAATTATGCTAATGGCTTTAGGGATTATAAAGGTTAAATTTAGAGTAAATGTGCCAGCATTTCCATGGAGGGAGAGTTGATTAAAAAAAACTTTGTAAACCCACAGTGATTGAAACCCCGATTTCCCCGTCATCAGCAGTCTATTCTACTGCGAGAGTAGTGCCTTAGACCATGCGGCCACCTAATCGGATTACAGTTACTACTAAAATAGCCTATGTAGGTTATTTTATACTTTTTCAACCAGTTTTAAGCCTTATTATATATTTCTACCAACAAATCACATCTTATTCCTCATTTTGTTTCAGACAATAAATAAATAAATGTCTTATTTTCACAAAACATTGCGAATGTCCAATTTTTTTCATTCCAAACAGCGAGATATTCAACAAATTATCGTTCGTCTGGCTTGGACCTAACTCGGATAAACGAGTTTCCAGTGTACGTATACCTAATGAATATCTTCAAGATGACGGTATTCGAATTTATCTTAAGCTTTGAGGATAAAAATAAATAAAATTAGGCCCTTTCTTCTATCTTTTTTTTTTGTAGTTTATTTATTTCTTATGATGCATCATTGGCGGTACGGCAACCCTTAAAACCTGGTCCTTTGGGTGGTCACCTGCCCTTTGAGGTGGTGTCGGCGGCCCTGTCCATGATTAACCTCCATATTTGCAACTCTGGTTCTTACATTACTCCAGGAGTACCGCAGCAAAAAAAAATATAAAAAAAGGATCACTTTAATGCATCATCAGAAGCAAAAGAAACTTTATTTCTAAACTAATATGGAATGAGATGCACTTTCTTGTGATATTACCTAAACTAGCCGTAGCCCAAAGATGTAAAACTATGAATTCTTAAAAGCTCTTAGTTTAATTAATTCATAAATATCTCGCTATGAAATGTAAATATCGTATCGCGCTAACTACGCGTTAATGATAAGTAATATTGTATTAAACTTTAACATCGGTCAATTACGTAACGCACACAACCAACCGGGAGGAAGATTAAATTATCGCTGGATCTGAGTCTCTTATTTTCCATCGTAATTCATTTCTCATTTTCCCATGGACCGAATAGACGCCATTTTGATGTGAAACTTTGAGGTATTATTCACATCGAAATCGTCTGACTTGTGTTGTGATTGGGATCATACAGTATTTAAATTATTGTTAAGTATCAGTGTCAACGTTTTAATAATGTTCTTTATAAAAAAAACTATTCAAGTTTTTATGCAGGAGCATGCTTCACAAGTATTTGTCAGGTATGGACCAAACCAAGGAAATCGTATCCGTATGTTATAGAGCAGTAGTTCCCAAACATTTTAGAACCGTGACTAAAATTTTATAGCGACGAATCTTCACAACCCACTTAACTTTAATAAACATGAAATGAGTAGGGGAAATTATTTTAAATTTAATTATTTATTTTACTTATTAGAAAAAAATACTTTTGAAAATACATTTACAAAAACGGATCATCTCTCATAATGAACTATGCGCAAAGGTTGCGCTTGTTACCGGTTACTTTGGATGACGTAATTGACGTCCGCGCCACAAGCACGAACATGGAGCCCGATACCTCCTCCTTTTTTTCTGGATCTTTTCTTGATTTAATATTTTCAAATTATTACAAAATTTTCACATTTTGAAAACTTTTCGCATCCTACCAAAAATAGTCTCGTACCCACCGACGTGTCTTGACCCACAATTTGGATCCCACCGCTGTAAAGTATAGACGGTCCTGATCAAACTAATAACCAACCCTCTCCCTCTCTGAGCTATAGCTGAGGGAATATTAAGAGCATTGTAGAGGGTGTCTGTAAATTATTTTGCTATGGTCGGTTACTGATCCGTTGAAAAGGGTACACACATTTAATTAGTACCAGATATATACTATTTTATAGCAATTTAAACTAATGACATGGTATAGACAATTATTCACAGAAACTTAGTTTGATATAAAATCATGACTATTGGTAAATATTAGAGAAGGGGTGCTCGAATCTCATGAATCCCATAGTATTATAGAGAATTCGTAAAAGTCTCAAAAAGTATCCCTAGAACAATTATGAAGGCCTTGACTTGAGAGAACATTAATTTTAAGCAATTTGTAGAAGGATTTTTATAAACTTGTGTAATTTGGGAAAGTAACATTTTAATGATTCAGTTAATTTACTCAAGAAGTTTTTTCTTCTTTTTTTAATGACTTAATATAAATATCAAACAAAGTTGCATTTGTAAGTGGCAACAGACCCTGAACCACTATTTTTGAATTTATTTGAAATATTTTCACTTTTTTATTAAAATTGCACCTTTTAAAGATTCAAGGATTCTAACTAGGCATTCGAAAGAAAATTTTCGATTCGGATTTGATGAATATTGAACTAAGCCCATCTTTAATAAAAACTATTATTTCCTACTCTCACCGTGTGCAGATGTTCTATTTTTAACTACAGCCTCTGATGAAGGAGCGGGTAGCATTGAACTGTATGCAACTCTTGTTAGCTGTCCCCAGATGAGTCACAGGCATATATCGGTCGTTCATCCCCATCTGTAAACTGTATCTTCACAGAACAGATGCCATTCATTGTCTCTAAGAAGGTCATCGTAAGCTAGGCAGACGTACCATTACTTTCAATAAATAATTCCTAGTTGCGTCTCTCTATCCGTGCATTATACATTTTGAGTACACTTTGTCGTAAATGTTTAACTCCCAACATTTCCAATGATTCAACACAGGCTAAGTTCCACTAATTAATAAATATTCGAATTAGCTTTCTTACAACCCGTTTGGTTTATATGATAATGGTTTTAGGAATTAGAAGGGCTATGTTTAGAGGAAGTGTGTTTACATTTGCTTGGAGGGAGAGTGGAAATCCAGTTTGGGGAAATCACCCTCAGTACACCCTATCGAGATTCGAAAGCCAATCTCCCCGCCATCGATAAGCTAGTCTACTACGATAGTAGTGCCTTAGGCTATGTGGCCACCCAAGTGGGCTTTAAGATTTAGCTACTGGTAACCATATTTCACTCATTTGATCAATGGAGCTCTTTATTACTAGTCACACGCTTCAGTGGCCGAATGGTCTAAACTCTAAAGGCGTCAGGTCAGTCAGGGTAAGGCCAGAATGGGCGAGCGAGCGAGAGAGCGAGTGCGCGCGCGAGCGACTAAAAATATAGAACACATTAGTTGTAATGAGAGGTGGCCAGACTGGAGCCAGCAACCCATCGCGCGCGCTTGAACGATAGAACTGGTTCTATTTTTCAAGCGCACGCGCTCGAACCTGAAAAGTCTAGTTTACAGGAGTTGGGAAATATTATTGTAAGTTGATTCCAATATCTCTTCAAATAATTTGATGTTAAAAACAAAGTTATAACAGCCTACAGTGGTGGCTGAGAGTCTTAAGGCGTTCAAACTCTCATTGGGCTTGGCTATTGTTGATTGAGGGGCTTAGGTTCAACTCTTTATTGGTCATAGGCCTATTAGCGGTGGTTTATCAAATGTAATCTAGGACTTTTGTATTATTTTGTGGTTTTATTTAAAGTCATGTTTTTATAGGTAAATTTTAATTAAGTTTAATTTATCTAAAATGAATGCATGATGACAATCTCCTATTTTTACAAAATGGCTTTTCCAACTACCTACCCTTCGTTTTCCGTGTAAGGTAGCAAGCAAGCTTACCTTGCAATATTTCACTAAGGTGTAGTTTATAAGAAAGTGCGGTAGTGTAATTTGTCAAGTTAAACTGAGTGTACATGTTGGATTTGTTTAGATTAATGTTACATCGTTTTGTTAGATATGTTTTTGCTGTAGCTGGACTATATCCAATAATAATAATTATTGTTGTCTTGTTCGGTCTGAAACTATTTTTGTTGTAGCTTCTGCAGATATGAGTTGGTGATTTATCTCTCTCCTGGCTTACATTACAACTGTCCCAACACCTTTGTTCAGCTTGTAGCTTGTCTGTATACTGAGCTAAGGGTCCGGGTTCTATTCCTGGCATTACCGAAAAATTTACCATCGGTGAAGTGTGGGTTACCTTTTCATAGTGATAAAGTAATGGCTGGAGGCTGGATATTGTGTCTGTTCGAAATTTAAATTAGTTGATAAGTCGTGTGTTGATATAATCAGTCGGTTCAGAAAGTGCACGTTAAACACCTCAAATGAATTTATTTTAAATGTGTTTATAACGTTTTTCTCAGTATGCGCCTACAGTATACAAAATCTTTTTACAGACACACATTCAATCATACTTGATAATCAATAGTTAGCCATGTTCTCACTATTTAAAAACAAAAACATCTTCTAATCAGTTATTTAATTTAAAATAAATAAGATAGTTACAAATCACCCAATTCGCCGCTCTGGGCCATAGCCATTTTGTCACCATTTTAACTGGAAACTATTTTCTAGATTATTAAAACTTACCCAATGTTTGTCTTAGCTCATCTTTCGTTATCTGTTATGTTATAAGTCATAACCACCTATTCTAGCAATTTATGATTCTCTACTAAGCAAGGCCGAGTCATTTAGGTGATCTGACATACTTGACCGCAAATATGTCCAGCGTGCTATAATTTATAATGATAGTCATATTTAAAATTACTAGATATTGCTGGTCTAAATGGTTGGTTAGTTTATATTTACAAATACTTGATATCAATTTTTTTATCACTTTTGATTTTGGCATGTTGGTTTCTATACCCCACTTTTCTTATAAAAGGACATATCTAACAATAATTTAAAAAGTTACTAAAGCTACTCTCATGCATTTATAGGTAAGGTCATGTGACTTTTGACAGGTATTATAAATACCTATGAAAAACTAATAATAATAATATAGTAAAGTGATATCAATGTTGACCTTACAAAATATGTTTATATTTTCTAAAAGGTGCTCCAAATGTCCACTGGTAAGAAAATCAACGTCCAACTTTCATAGCCAAAGTTTAGGTTTTTTAGTTCCCGTCCGAGCTATAAAAATACATTAATTACGCTAATGGAACAAGCATAAGTAAGTTTTCATTTTAGAGGAAATGGAACCGTATTTGAGTGGCGTGAGAGTGGGGAACCAATTAGGTAAAAAAAATCTCGATAAACCCGGCCGGGATTCGAACCCCGATATCCCTGTTGCCAGAAATCCAGTCCAACACGAAGATAACGTGTTAGACCATACGACCACTGATATAGGTTAAAGTGTTAGGGTATCAACGTTTGCGGAAAAAAGTGTTTTCTCCTAGGTCTACAGGCTCTTCCTGTGAAAATTGGATGGATGCTTGTTAAAGATAGGCTTTCACTTCGCCTCCGCTTATTATTTTCCGTGGATTTTTATACATTTAAATCAGTTAAATTCACAGTGAAAACAATCCTAATATCCGTCCAAACTGACGACTGTATTTTAACGGATATTTAAGCGAGTTGAGGCTTAGTTTATATTCATAGATTGATTCCGTTTTATGTGCAGTCAGAAAGATTCAACAATTAGCATCTGTTTTCATAATTCGCAAATAGGTGTAGAAATAAATAGGCCTCGACGTTTAAGAAAGTTTTTAATAAAATAATTATTAAATCCATGAGTTTCGACTGTCTAATCCAGCTTTGGGCTGGTAATAATCTTAAGCTGCATCCAGACTAGCGAGCCGAGCCTAGAGCCAAAACACGTCGCTAGGCAAACATCAACATTCCTGCGAGCCTTATTTTGCTTCATAAAGTTATGTACTTCGGGGGATGACACGCAATGAACAGAGAAAAATTAAAATTGGCTGCCGTGGCATTATTTATTTAGACCTTTCAACAAAGAAAAAATAAATGGTAGGAAACTCCGCACACACTTTCTGCTCTATTGTTTGAAAATGGAGATATTTACTCAAAACTCGTAATATATGTGAAACGAAATAATATACACTAGCAAACCCAAGCATAAATTGCACTATACTTATGTAAAACTTTTTTTTAGTCCCGGTTTTAAATTTTATAATTTTGTTTTTAAAGAATTAATGTCTTCATTTGTATGTTTGGACCGATAAAAAAGATCAATGTTGGGTCCACAAGTATCAACACTTCGTATTAAAATTTCAACTTCTGGTTCAAATTTTCAACATTTTATTAGGTGTTTCAAATCTTCATGCCATCTCATTGTTATTAAAGTCCTCATTTATAAATTTTGACCAATAAAAAATGTAAATATTGACTATTGAGTCTAAATTGGATATATATCATTGTTGTACAAACATTTCTCCTAAGAGGTTTGAGGAAAAACAACATAAACTTTTAGAGACTTACTTATATTTAATTACTCTCAGGCATTGGAGAATTATTGGGTTAAAACTTAAGTAGTATCTCTTTACAACTACAGCTCACAAAATTGTATTAATATATTTGCCAATATCTCAGAAACTGTTGGATTGATAAAAATATATTAAATATAAAAGTTTTTTATTTTTAATAGTACTACAATTTTGCAATGATAAGTTATTTAGTATCTCAAATAGTTGCGGAGATACGGAAGTTTCTGCTCCCATTTTAGGTTAGATTTTCTTTTGTGGTCGCAATACTTTTTTTACCTTTTGTGTTCGAAAAGTTAAAAACTATATATATTTACGTAGAGCTTGAAAGTTATTGGTTTTATAAAAATATGCTTCTTATAAAATATTTGTATTATAAAGATACCTACATATTTGTAACGATAAGTAATTTCATATCTCAAATAGTTTAGGAGGTATTATAAAAAGAATTAATTTACGCATCAGACCGGAGCCCTTAAAGTCATTTTGCCGAAATATTGAGATAAGCCATTTTGTTTGGAATATTTATAAATGTTTAGGAATGAAATTTAATCAAAATAGTTAGAGCTTATTTTGAGAAAATAGGTTTTTTCTCTTTTTGCCCTTCAGTAAACTACCCTTAATGTTAGGGTTGGATATCCAATTCCAAAAAACCCCTCGGTACAACCCTATGGAAACCCTAGATACCAAGTTTTAATCTGATCGGTAAAATAGTTTAGGCTCTAATCGGAGGTACAGACGGAAAGTCAAAAACTACTTTTTTTGATTCGGGGGGTCATGAAACGTCATGATTCATCAAAATCTAGAGTTGGATTTTTTTTTACGATCATAATTATTTCTCCCTGTAAGATAGCGAGATAGTAAAAAGACAGGAAAAACTGTTGTGTAAAACTCAAATGTACTTAAGGAGAGTGGAAATAGTTTGCTCCACTAACTTAAATTTCAAGAAATTAGTGGTCTTTACAAAAACTTAACTCGAATGTCACCAAGTGATTAAGCATCTAATTAATTTGATTGTGCCAAAAGTAAAAAAAAAAGTTACGCTTAAGAGAATCCACAAGTGCGCATTAAAAAAATTACAATAACATTACGTTTCTTAACAAACAGTGACATTTATACCAATCTGCAATAATTATTTAAGCTCTCCAAACAAAGTACATATCATTAATAAAGTATATGATAATTAATCTTATGGGGTGGAAATGAGGAAATAAGCATTTTAGAGATAATCTATCCGCATTTGCGTGGAAGGAGAGTGAGAAACCAAATATGAAAAACCACCCTCAATCTCCCTGCCTTGCGCACGCCGGTCTAACACTAGATTGATGCGTTACTACTACGCCACTTAAGTGGGCTGAGACATATTAATATTTAGCACCACGTCTTACTACCCGCTCGGGTTATACGCTTTAAGTACTAATTACGCTAATGAATTGGGAAGGTTGAATTAGAGGAAGTGAACCCGCATTTGCGTGGATATAGAGTGGAAAACCATCCCGATAGTCGAACCTCGATCTCCCCGTCCTCAGCAGTCGAGCTCAACACGACAAGCGCGTTAGCCAACTACGCCACCAAGGTGGGTGACTGAAACATATTTACCCACAAAATCTACCTAGAAGGACAGTCTATTTTTTGTCTATCCCTCTCCTCTCTCCCCAGAGGCAGTTTCAAACTTATTTTAAATGTGGAACAAAATTTATAAGAGAAATTATTACCATCGTTGTAGGCCTACAATTTACAACACTCGAGCAATCATCTGACTAAATATTGTTTTAATATATTCTCTAATTGTTAAAGATTAAATTAAGTTTTTATTTATTTCCCTCGGCCTATTATAAAACGAATTTGAAGTTAATATTTAATATTTAACTTACAAAATAAAAATTAATTTCAAACAAAATTGCAAGGTGTAGTAAAATCTACAACACGTAACTGCTCAGCAATGAAGGTTAATTAGAAATAAACACTAATTTAAAGTTGCAAGTGACTTGGCTTGGTTCGCAGCGCCGTCCAGTGTGTTTAGAGCTTAGCCTCGTAACATCCTTTGATGTTCCTCGAAATACCGACATTCACTGGGTTGCTGCGAGCATTCCGACGAACCCATTTATACAGCGTTAACGAGGCTCGGCTCGGCTCGAGGTTTGGCTCGCTAGTCGGACCGCTGCTTTAAATGGCACGACCAAAACTATTGCAGTTTGGGTCATTATCGTGATTATTAAAGCCCCTTCTTTCAATGTGGATGTTCCGGGGTCATTCACACCAGTTTCCGTTCTACATTGACAAAACCAAGGAAAGGACAGCCATAGGAATTTTCAACATCAGCAAGGTAACAGATGCCTCCACGCACATTCCTTGGCTGCCCAACAATCTATTTTTCCATCTATCTTTGTCTTACTATGCATATAACTGTTTTACCTACTATCAAACATTAAGGTATTGTTATTTATATATTTACGTTTCTTTGATATTGATTGATGCACTAATATGTATAGAGTTATGTTTCCTGCTATGAAACATTATTATTAATTGATGTATTATTATGTACAGAGCTATGTTTTCTGCTATGAAACATCATTGAGGTAATTCTACTGCTAGTGAACAATAATAATTGGTGTATTGATATGTAAGCTTACCTTGCACGTTTCCACTATGATGTAGCTTATGAGATATAGCCATAGTAATCAGCCCCGTGGTCTAGTGGTCCTGGGTTCGATTTCCGGCTGGTATTCTGAGTATTTTTATCTAAAGGGGAATTATCCTAACGGTTACCAGACTGTGGATAGTTAGGCTTAAGAGTTTTTTTAGTGGTTCCACACCCTCATATTCACGATTACCATCACCTCATATCATTGGGACCTGGAAAAAGCCTCACGGAAAGGATGTACGATTAAGAATTTATCTGGGGTCAGTCGTTGTTTATCCATTTATATTCAAAGAATCTAAAACCATTTTAGCAGGACGTTGTTTAAACTTTAAACGAAGTGAGAAATTTGGTTGACTATGCATTCTTATTTCAGGAACGCTCAACAGATTGAATGCTTTGGCCATACAACTATACATTTTTCTAATATCTGTTTCATAAAGACGGATAAAAGTCATTTTCGTTTGACGTCAAAATACCTTTGGATTGAATATGTTGAGCCATAGCTTACAATTCACTTACCTATTTCATCGTGAACAATTGTGAACTTGTCTACAGAGAATCGCATATAAACTTCACGTAATTCTGACTTAAATTTGTCCCACCACAACAATGGGTTTTTACAATGGTACATATATTCGTTGTGGCATTGATTTTTAAATAGGTATATCTCTCTTTTTTTAAATTACTTTTGAACTGTACAATACGCTTAGCTCTTATAACAGCTTTCTGCAAATGTAAGCTAGAACAAGAGTGTTTTTAATGCACCACATCGTGCTATCTGCATATATAAGTTGTAAAAATGGGACAGGGACAAATAACGCAGAATTTTGAGGAAACGTACCTGCATTTTCATGTAGGAAGAAGAGTTGGTATACAATTTAGGAACAAAACATCCTCACTGCATCCGACAGGGATTTCAACGTACTTCACTAGATCCTAGCAAACACGGCAAAGGTCACTGGAATATAGCATTTGCAACTACTATGAAGCACACCAAAGTGACGTATACGTCTGGCCCCACACCAAATGCGACATATGACTCGCAACAATTTGTCTCTAGGCAAAATGTCACATCACGTTACATTTGATGTAGAGACGTTCGTTACATTTTTACTCGCATTTTGACTCGCGATTTCCCGCCATTTGTAAGTGAGCCATCAAAGAGTTAAGGGGATTTTTTTTTAAATATGTTAATTTCTGCAGTTGGGGGACTATGATGGCTAATGGTGGGCACAATTGTTGGATACAAATAATCGCGCGACTTAACTATGGTCCATGTTATTTTTTTATTTTATCTTTTATTGCCAGCTGAGTGAGAATCAACCTTATTGGCTAGAAGGTTTACAGTGTTATTTCTATTTAAAACACATGTTTCCGTAGAGCTCATTTCACAAAAACACGTTCAGTTTTAGGTGAAAATTACCCTCAATGGTTTAAATAAATCACATGCATTTTCAATACGAAATACTCACAGGTGTAAAGTACACAACCGAAAAACAGACTAACCAAGCGAGTCACTTTGCCGGTAAATTTTAAACTACTCGGTAAAAGTTACTCGGCATTTTATCACCACGATCGCAAATAACGAAACAAATTAAATTAAGTTACAAACCAGTAAAAGTAAAAACATACCTTAACATATATAGTTTGTTGATGATTCCCTCAAGTGTGTGTATATTTAATATATTCACTAAATAAACAACGCACTAACAAAACTTTTTTTTAAAATAATCTAAATAATATGGCTGAAAATCCACATGTTATTCGGGGACCAGTTCAAAATGTCGTTCATGTTTTGACGCGAGTCATTAATGAAAGAAGCATCGCCTTTTGCCGCAAGACACCTCACGACAATGTCGTAAACAGTGTGCGGCGCTTTATTGGATGTTAGAGCCCTTTTATGCGGCGTTTTGTGTCATGCGACACACGGCGGCAAGAACATTTTATGCGCGCGGCATTTGCCGCCCGTCAAAAAGAAATGGTAGTGGGGGAGGACAAATCGTAACCATTGCTGCCAATTTACTTTATGTTGGAAAGTGGAAGATGGATCCGTGCGTCATATATTTTGCGTATCGTAACATTATGTTGAAAAGACGGAAAAGAAGATGGGATGTTCGTCCCATCTTGTCGCAAAACAAAATGTTGAATTTGGTGCGAGGCGGCCAGCCTACAAGAGAGCGACACGTACTCTTGTCTGAGAATCAAAACAGACTTCGCATGGTAGTGTGGTACTTCCTGCAATATAGTGCAATCGAGACCAATGAGACCACTCTATTATGTTAATTTTACAAAATTATAAAGAAATTTAAAAATCGATGATTTTAAAATGTAAAATCAACCCACTAATCCCAAATTCGCTGTAGTCAGATAAATAATTCAGAAAAACCGCACTCTGATGCGATATCTTGATCGAGCTTAGTGTTGTATTTACTATAGTATTCTAACTACCCGCTTCGGTGGCCGCGTGGTCAGGCGTCACTCTCGCGATAGGCTGGATTACTAATAATGGGGATATTAGGGTTCGACTCACAGATAAGTGCACCGGGGATTGTTTTTCCTAAATGGTTTCCCACTCTCCCTCCACACAAATGCGGATACACATTTCTAAATTTTTAAAATATCGAGTGGCAAAACTGTTTTTCAATTCCACTGTTTTTTTTGTTTTGTTTTTTTCAAAATATTTGAGAAAACTGCACCATGATAAGACTTATGATCTGATTTGTGTTATACCTAAGTCAGATGTTTCTGATTTCATCTCACGGCTGAGTAACCGGGATATATATCACGTCTTATTACTCATTCGGGTTATACGCTTATGTACTAATTACGCTAATGAGTTTGGAGTGAGGAAGGTTGAATTTAGATAGGTGTACCCACATTTGCGTGACGAAAAAGTTAGTGGGAAACCATTTAGGAAAAACCACCCTCAGAACACCCGGCTGGGATTGAACCACGATCCCCCCACTATCAGCAGTCTAGTATTTTGGAAGAGTAGCGCCTTAGTCTATCTGGCCACCGAAGCGGGTAACCCGGATATTAGATACACACTAAGCTCGAGCCAGATATCTCGTCAAAGTTGGCTAGACTTGACAACATAGAAATTGAAATCAATAAGGTACAGTAGTTTTTATTTTATTTTTAATATGGTAAAATAGTTTAAGTAGTCTCATCGCCTTTGTTTTCTAACGAAGAGTAAAGACATTGAACGATGGTTAGAATTGTTTGGCTTACATAATATAGAGGACCTGCCACTACCAGTGCCACCCCACTACACCCCTATCATGGTGACAGAATGGCGACGAGAGGGTTTTCCTAAATATTTCCAAGGAGGGAGGTATTATGAAAGCAGGGCAGAGAAAGAGTGGTCAGATATTCGCCTCATTTATTTAAGGCGGATTAGTTTGAAAATATAATATGCTAGGCATAAACTATCAGTGTTTCTGATCTTACCGAGAAATGATTTCGACAGATCACTCCTACTCTAACAAATTCCTGACAAAGCTTGTTGCAAAGAGGTGTTGAAACCCGTGAGTATAAGGCCTACATAAAAATAAACTCGTCTCAAATGTGCAATGCCTCTGGCTATAGCACTTCGGTACTGAGATTCGTGCGAATCTATAACAATGCACCCCAGCTAGCACATTTAGTAGAGCAGTGGCGTTTTTACTCAAATATCTGGGACTCGAATCTCTGTTCGGGCAAATGTTTTAAACAATTTTTTTTTCATATTGCCTTTTTTTATCTTACTACTTTTCTACTTATAAATCATATATCTATTTATTATACAGTATTACTAGGCTTTATCGCCATTACAGGCCATCATTGACCTAAGCTATTTACCCTAAAAACTATAGGAAAAGTGACTTGTGCCAGTATTAAAATTAATATCAGTGGCTTTATTTAGCCTAAGAAACAGGATAAAAAGAGTGAAAGATGGCATTAAAGAATATAAATAACCCACATTATCTTGGAGGATCAGTATAAAGAGAGCTATATATAGTATCGATATAGATAATCATTTACACACAATCTTACAGAAGGAATAGAATTAGGATTGTGAATAGTGAATGTTTCTAGCTAACTGTGACTTAATAAGTACTATCTAAAACCCGCTTCGGTGACCGCGTGGTCTAACGCGCTACTCCCGTGTTGGACTAGACTGCCGATGAAGGGGAGATTGAGCCTCAAATCTCAGCCGGGTGTACTGAGATTGTTTTTTCTAAAATGATTTTCCAATCTTTCTCCACACAAATGCGGGTACACTTCCTATTAATATAACCTTTCTTAACTCTAAAATCATTAGCGTAATTAGCACATGTGAGTATAACCCGAACGAGTAGTGAGAAGCTGTACAAACAAACCGACTATTGAACCAACGAGAACATGGTGACAAAGTCTAAAGTAAATGCTCTAAGTTTCTCCCGAAAAGCCCATTGAAGGGAAAAAACTACCATCTTCGTACCTACTTAAGGTCATAGGCCTTTTACACAACCATGGCAACCATCCTCGTTAATTCCCCTTGTGGAAGTATCTTGATAAAAACTCCTCTCTTTTCCGTTTCCTGTCCAACTGAGTGAATATCCGCCGTACCCCCTCTTTGTCATTTCAAACTGATGAGTTAGACTCTCATGAGAGGGAGATCCACGTGACTACTGTCTCTGGAACCTATATCTCAAATACGTCAAGTTATGGTAATTTTTGATACATATTATCAATTCTCATAAAATAATACTGATAACATAATGAAATGCTGTAAATCTTGATCGCAAAGAAGTTTGTAATTTCTAAAAGATGCTTAAAATGATGATTTTAAGAAAATCAAGGTATAACTGAGGAGGTCGAGGCAAAAACATAAGCCTCATTTTATATTACAAAAAAAAGTGCTAGCAATTATTTCTGGAAGCTTATCTCACGTTGTGTTTATTGTCAGGCAAGACCTTTAGGATAGATAATATCGACGAATATTTACTTATTTTTTTTAAGATAGATTTCACGATTTTATAGAAGTATAAATAGTGAAAATATCACATTTAAATCAATTAGGGTTACAATGTTTCTGCCCTGAACCCTCCTATGTTTCTTAAGGGCAAGTAATAAACGCATTGGTGTAGGGACATTACAACCACCGATATTTTGATTGGTGGGTCAGAGTTGTCGGGCACCTGTAAAACACTAGAAAAACCGAAATAAAACAGGATTTTTTTTGTGGTAGGTAGAATAAGGGGATTTAATCAAAACAACTAATAAAATAACTAATATATTTGTGAATTTGGGACAGTATTAAAAGCGAACTGATTAAATGTGCACTTTGTGGTAAACACATCTCACCCCGTTCCCCTATTTCTTGAAATATTGGGCTCTTTAGCCACAGAATATGTTTTCCTATCAAGCTAAAATCATCCTTTTACTCCTATTTATCAATCTAAATATTTGAAATAACCATTCTACCACCCAATCTAAATGCCAGCAATTTCAACGACTGATAAATAGAACCAAAATAAACAAATCAGTTTATGCAACGCCCTATATTTTATTTATTTGAGGTATTTAACGTGCACTTTTTGAACCGACTGATTATAACAGCACACGAGAAATTCTATGAGGGAGCGAAGGGGTCTACCAATTTTACCGGAAAGGTATTTTCACATTTAAGAAAAATCCATCGACCCCAGCTGATTAAACCCACAACATTGGGTCCTAAAGCGAGCACTTTACCCGATAAACACGAAAGTCGATCATCCAATAATGAACCGGGGGCTTTTAGGTTATCGGCAATATCGTAAACTATCCGACCTCAGTGATGAGCAAAAACCATAATTAAACTCTACCAGAATGACAATGATTCCAACTCAGCCGTAGAAAAACCTCGAAATGTTGAATCCTAATTTAACTAAGATTAATATTCGATTCGATATTCTGAATATTTGAAAGATTCGAATCAAACTCGAAATTTAAAATTCTAATAGAGCTCAGATTCGTATACTCTTTAGTTAGAAATTCAAATATTAAAGTTAACCTTTTGAATAATTTAACTTTTATTAAACTGATATCGATGTCAATAGAATAAAGTTAATTTTAACATTTGTCACGTGGTTATATCCACATCTTTTTTTTTTAACGAATCACCTCAAATAATTTTACTTTACCTTGACTAGTTTCGTAAACACTGATAGTAGGCTTCTATAAATGTTCAAATGCGTTCATATTTTCATTATTAAAACAAATATATATATATTAATTCGAATCATAAAATTTCAAAGGCATAACATTTGATTTGGAATCAACTTGAGACGCTAAGAAAATATTCGGATTTAATTTGAAAATTAAAATAATGAATTTCCGCAAGATTAATTCCATTTTATTAGTTTAAGACAAAATTAACTAAACATTGTTCTTCACTATTTTCCCCACCCCGATTTTTAAGTCGTTAATAACTATGGTATTAAAAACTAACCACTCTATAAAAAAAAACTACCCAAACACATTATGTTGGCAAAAATAATCGTTTGTCTTGGTTTGCCACGTCTTATAATAAATAATACGCCTTTGGTCTATACTCATATTTACCCTGGTGGGCTAGAGATAAGGATGGTAGAATTTTATAATGCACCTTATTTGCATAAATCTAGAGTGGTGAACTGCCTTGGGAAACTAACCTCAGTCTACCCTGTTGAAATTCAAACTCCAACCTCCTTATCACCGCAAACCAGACTTGATGAAACTGACGGCTTTTTCCGCATGCCCAATAGTACAGATAGGAAGAATAGTAAATTACATTTAACCTCTTTGGAAATTAATTTTGACAAATACAGCGATGGGTTGGATTAAATAATCGACGATGGTAGTAGCCATACATATTTTTTTTAAATTATAACTTCGTATGTTATATTATTTTAAAAATTAATATAACTAATCTTTTTAATAAATAAAAATTGAAACACAAACTATTTACCGAAAAATTAACCTTTTTACCTTCATAAATTGATTTGAAATCATAGACCCCATTGGATTGGCAATGGTTCCCAACCTTTCTCGGTTCATGGCGTCCTTAGTGTGTGTAGGTAATTCTTCCAAGGCGCCCCTACTCCAAAGTAAATACCTATCACTTTCGTGTATTAATTACAGTAGCTAGCTCCAAACAACTTGATAAGAATGTATGTCCTAATAACCTAGTAGACGTTTTGAAAAAATAATTCACACAGATTGGAATAAAAAGTATATATATATTTTTTAAATCTTATTCTTAAATAATCACAACTAACAAACACTAATGGGATGTATGCGCCGATGGGCACTACACAAGTGTCAAAACTTGAAATCAATCTGGACGCTACCACCCTCATTTCCAGTTCCACATTCATTTGTTTGGATTTAAAATATCCCTCGCCGCCTCTGTGAGTCGCGGCCCACAGTCTTGGAGAGTTGCTGATATAAGCTTCGTGCTCAGATTATTTTTTTTTGTGAAAAAAAGACAACCTTTGGTAGGTTAGATAATCAGTTGTTTGCTGACGTCCCTACTTTGTTTGTCTTTTTGTTGCTTAATTTCCCATGAGTGTTTGTTGTTTAGTTATGCGTGTTAACAACCGTCACGTGTGTCGTGCCCAGTGACTTTCCACAGTTGAATTTCGCACGGATGCATCTAGAATGGTATACCAATTTTTTTTATACACAACTGATAGTTTTGACTTCCTGCAGCGTAACTACTTTAAGGATAAGTTCCTTTACAGTATGAGAAAGGAGAATTTTAGTAAAATGTACACGAAATAATCTTTAGATCGTAAATGAAAATTAAACAAAACCATCAAAAAACATTATCTGAGAAAGGACTCTTACACCTGCCCGTGATTTGAACCGAATTCCGACTTAAATTTTAGGGTCTAAATTTATCTTAGGTAAAATTATTTTAGTATTAAATCAAATCTAATATTTTGTTATAACAATGATTATTTTAATTATAGACCTAGTACTATAACTAGATCTACAGTTAAATAATTATTGTAATGTCAGCAGATCAGCACTATTTTAAAAGCTCTGGAGGGTTGAGGAAACTACAACCCGAGAAGAAAATGAAACGCTCATATTAAATGGTTGGTTATGTTCCCTCAATATCACGCCTAAATAATTGATTTTATTGAAGGTGTAAATTTATTTGTGTTATGGTTACAGCCGTAACTGGATACATCTTAGAAATAAAAGTTAAAAAATATTCCCTGAACATAACAATACATTTTCCACCACAATATAATTTATTTTTACCTTAGTCAATGTTCGGTATGGAATTGCACGTTGACAGATTGATTAGACCGGTAAACTATTCCTTATCACGATTCTCTTCTCTCATCAGAAAATGCGGGAAGTGACTTTCTTTCATTTTCGAACTCTGACATGACAGCGTATCATAGATATGCTTATGGCTCGTCTACAATCTGTCGCACCAGATTGTCGGAGTAGTAAGTTGGAAGGAATGAACATGTCGATTTCTTCCGACCATGTCGTTGCGACACCTTACATCCAGCCAATCAGAAACTAAGATGGTTGGACTACTAAAATCAGCTAAAATGAATAGTTATTTAATCTAGTAAAATAATTCTTGTAAATAAAAATAAATATATATTGCATTTTCAAAATTTATAATAAAAACATATAATATAAACATTTAAAAATATTTTCTAATTATTTGCAAACATGAATATGACTTTGATTTTGAATTCATAGTCCATGTTGGTGTATGTATGCTCTTTGCCTTGATTATTTTTACTTCCTCTCGACATCTCGGAGAGAAAGTATAGTGATCGTCAAAAAAATCTAACTTGAGATTTTGATAAATGTCTACGTTTAATGGCCCCCTGAGACCAAAAAAGTTGTTTTGTAATGCCGTATGTCTGTCTATTTGTCCGTCTGTCTCTACCTCAGGCTAGAGCCGAAACTATTTTACCGGTTGGGCTAAAACTTGATATCTAGTGTTTTCATAAGATCCTCCCGGGGGGGTTTTGGAATTAGATTTCTAACCATAAATTTAAGGGTGGTTTACTGACTGGCACAAAGAGGGGAAAAAAAAAAGATTTTCTCGAAATTTGCTCTAACGATTTTGATTAAATTTTTTATCTAGACACTCTTTATCGTTTTAAAAAGGATGTAAATTCTCATTTTCTAATGAAAATGACTTTGAGAAGAAATTTTCCAAATTTCCTAATCTCTCCGCAACTATTTGTGATATGGAATAACTTATTATTGTAAAGTTGTAGTACTATATTAAAGATAAAAAAATATACATTTGAATTATATTTTATAAAACCAATAGTTTATTACGAGCTTTAAGTAAATATTATATACTTTTTAATTCAGGTCTGAAAATAAACTTGACTCATATGCTCTTTGGTGGACAAAGATGTTTCTCTTTTATCAAATTTTCTGTAACTTTGTTCCTAGTTCCTAATGCCATAGAGTAAGTAACAGTGTATATTATTTCATTTATGATCTTTGGTGTAATGTTTATACAAAAATGTATAAAACTTGTTATCTAGTTTCACAAATTTTACCAGTTATTAGTGAATGTCGATTTTAAGATAAAAGTGAGAGAAAGTTTGTACGGTGCACTGTACAATTTATTTATTAGTAGTTTCATGGTAGCTTAAACTCTTTCAAAAATTAATTTGGATGAAGTTTTAATGGATTATATCAGGCAATACCCGCCTTTTTTTACGACAAAAAAAAATCATCTTTCCAAAGACGAATTTAAGAAGACCCAACAATGGACGCAAATCGATCAAACTCTGTGAAGTTACCCAAAAGCCAATCGTGGGCATGTATTTCAAAGACACCCGCCACGGTGGCGTAGTCGGCTAACGCGCTTGTCGTGTTGAGCTCGACTGCTGAGGACGGGGAGATCGAGGTTCGAATCTCGGTCGGGTGAACTGGGGGTGGTTTTTCCTAAATGGTTTTCCACTCTCCCTCCACGCAAATGTGGGTTCACTTCCTCTAATTCAACCTTCCCAATTCCTAATCCATTAGCGTAATTAGTACTTAAAGCGTATAACCCAAACGGGTAGTAAGACGCGGTGCTAAGTATTATTATTATTATTATTATTATTATTATTATTTCAAAGCCAGTTTTTGATGATAAACGGTAGTATTTTAAAAATTATTTGAAATTATTTGTGACGCTAAAACCAAAACTATTTATCTATAAGTTTATTTAAAAGCTAAAATTGAGAACAGTGCTACCTATATTTACATAAATTGAACAGTCTGATATATATATATATATATATATATATATATATATATATATATATATATTTAATGCTTATGTTTTATTAATTTCTATTGGTTGAAATTATAGGTTACGACAATTCATTATAGACATTTCAATTTATTTACCACGACGCGTCTTACTACTACTAATACTACTACTAATACTACTACTAATATTACTACTAATAATACTACAAGCGGGTGCGACACGTTGTAGACGAGCATTACCAGGACGAGTATATTGGAAAATTATAGAAAGATGTCCACATAATACAATATCGTCTTTGTGATCCCGTTTATGATTATAGATGATCGTTTTTCCTCCGAGATATTATTATTATTATTATTATTATTATTATTATTATTATTATTATTATTATTATTATTATTATTATTATTAGCACCACGTCTCCCGAGATATTAAATGAGTTCGAGCGGTGGCCTTAGATCGGCGAAACTTTCTAGTATTTAACACGTACTCCTTGTTTTTTTTTTATACAGCACCCAATGCGTACCCTTACCTTTATCTCTATCGAGGTTGATAAGGTCACACTCTTTATTCGACGGTGATCCAGTAGGTAAGGAATCTCTCACCGAAAACTATTCCAAAGTACGAAATTGTAACTCCTTTAGCGTACTTGAACATATCTGTTTAGGTAAGGGCTCATCCCGGCAGGGCCGGTTTGAGGCCTTTAAAGGCTCTAAGCACCTAAACGATTTTGGTACCCCCATATTGTATCTAACACAATTCAAAATAACAACAAATATAAATCGTAAAATAAACAAAACTTACACTTAAGTTAGAATATAATGTTTATATTTGTAAACACCCACTTCATATACTAAAATAAAAAATCTTTTGCTTTTTCTAGTATCAAAGTCTTTGATCACATCCTCAAAACAAATGTTCCATAACACATCTGCTTCTGTTCTTAGAAGAGATAAAGCATCAAGCCTGCCTTGTTGCATAATTGTTTTGTTGGGATTATTTATATACTTTAACTGATAAAATGAACGCTCAGACCAGCATATAAAATTGGTATTATTAATGTTAAGAATATGCGGAATCCAATATCAACATTTGAAAAGGCACACTCAATATTGTCGTCTACAATTATTATTTTATAAAGTTCTGCATGAGTGAATTTTGTTTTTACAGTTTTTGTTGCACTGAATTTATGCCGCACATAAGAATGAAACTGCTGAAGCTCAGCTGCAAAATTATTGTTCAAGTCCTCTGGGTAAGCTTTAATCAGCTTTTCTCAACCTTGAGAATACCTTTCACTTTCAGACGATGATAAGGTGACATTATGTGGCACATTATTTAGTTTCGAAAATCTCTCTGCTATTACTTTATATAATTATATTTCCTCATTTCAGTTTGTAGTGTATCAATAGTTGTATAGTAGGTATTTATGCGAAATTTGTCTCTCATATTCATATATATTTCTGGCCCATCACTGTCATTGGGTACCTTCTTTCTGATAAATTTTCGAGTTAACTTGTAATCCACATCTGGTAACATTTCTTTCGTAGCTGCTTCATATTTTTCGAAATTATTTCGTGAAGTACACAGTTGATCAGATAATGATTCATAGATATCTGCGCATCTTTTTTAAGTTCACGTCCTCATTCTGTATAAATTGGCCTACTTTATAAAAATTGTGGAAAATCTCATTCCAAAAATTCAACATAAAGACGGATTCTAGTTCTTGCATATTATAGGCGCTATTATTTGTTTCTCTTCTAATGTCTCCCTTTTTAAACTGGTCCTCAGATATACAATCGAGGGATTCTAAAATATTAGGATAATATTTCAATATTGTTGCTGTAGCAATAGTATGTAACTCCCATCTGGTGTCCTAGAGGGATTTAAAGACACTCTTGTTTCCAATACAAATTTTAAGGATTTTCCACCGGCTGATTGATGCAGAAAAAAAATTATTCAACAACTGCACTATTGAGAAGAAATTAACTGCCTCTTGGCAGCAGTTTACAGCACTCCGGCCTATCAGATTTAATGAATGGACTGCACATGTTAAATATATAGCAAATTTGTTTTGTTCCAGTAATATTTTGCTGCTTCCCCTTCCCAAACATGTTAGCAACGTTATCGTAAGATTGACCTATACATTTCGAGAAATTTAGCTTACAATCTTCGCGTAAGTAATGTAAAATCTAATTTGCCATTTCTTCGCCAGTATGGTTTTTCATTTCTAAAAAGTTAAAAATCGTTCAATGGGTTGTTCATTATTTAAGTATCTAAGTACAACACTTAACTGGTCGACATGTGACAGATCTGATGTTAATTCCATTGATATACTAAAATAAGTCAAATGGGTACTAACAATTAAGCTGTTCATGGAATATTTTACTAAAAAATAGTCTTAATTTTTTCTCTGTGTATTTTTGTGATGCCCCTTTTTTTCTGATGCCATAAGCACGTGCTTAGTCTGCTTAATGGTTTACTAATCCAGCCCTGCGTCTAGGTAGCACTTCACTCCGTTTTTTGAGTACATACCTTATCCCATCGTGATAACCTCGTATACAATTATGTTTCTGAGCCTTGCTCAATTGTTTCGTGTTTGCCTTGTGACTTTTCACAACTTCTTGATTACTGAGCTACCTTCTGCAACAGCTCCTAATGCGGCAATCAGAGGGGGTATAGGTAGGAGACCTACCTTCTTATTCTTCCTCTTAATTGTAAGACGAGTGGTAGTCCTCTCGCCAGACCACTCCCCGTCTTAACATTAGCTTTCATCGTACTTGTTACTGCCCAATAGTCGGCTTTCTCACCCAACTTAAAATCGGGTGCAAGTATTCTTTTTCCGAGCCTTCTCTGTTAATTTCTCGATCTACGCTATGACAACCAGGCAGATATTTTACTTTGGAGTAGGCGATATTGTGCTCTCTACACTCTCGGTCAAACTCGTTAACACCGGGACCAACAGACAGATATTTTACTTTGGAGTAGGCGATATTGTGCTCTCTACACTCTCGGTCAAACTCGTTAACACCGGGACCAACGCGTTTAAAACGTTTTGCCTTTTTTTTTTACCTTGTCCACAGTATTTGTATCCAGGTATATGCGCCACAAACGGTAATTTATTGATAATATTATTCACCAGTTCGCCTCCCTGTCTTCCCTTTATGACACGTACTAATTGACATTTTACTTTTATATTTTATAGCCGTGATAATTGACATATGGCTAGTAAACAGACATGTTTGCTACCCGTGCTTGATAACGATAATGATGAGGATAAGGCCTTAGCTCAGAAGCACAGTACGTTGCTACAGTAGCCTCATGGCTTCTTTGGTGCTGACTGAAAGCTCACAGCTGACGTCTGACAGTCAACATTTAGGTATAATACTAAATTTTGACCGTCAGAAGTGACAGCTGCTAAACACATGTTTTTGCAGATCATATGGTTCGGTGTAGGGATACATAATATTGTCTGGTAACTTTTCAAAGATTTTAGCTGTCAGTCAGCACCAAAGAAGCCATGGGACTACTGTACCTTATACGATACGTTGTATAATTTGCGTACCTTCAAGTTGCGGGAAGACAGATGATATGATCATTCTGATTTAGGAACTGGACGGATTACGGGTTACAAGAACGTGTACCTTTACTATAAATCGTTGTAGGCTTACCAATCCAAGTATCAAAGCTTATCTCAAGTCCTCTAACTCTCCGGCCGCATGGGCTATTTTACTTTTTCCGACAACAATGAAAACTTATTCATTCCATTGTTCGAATCTAAATCCGACTCTTTATTCATTCTAGATTATGTCGCGTGCGATAATCAGTTTAACATACAGGCCTATTTCAGTATGGCCAGATATATATTTATAAACTATTACTATCTCTCGAATCCTTTATTAGATGCTGAGAGATAACGCTAACCTGCTCATCATTTTCAAGATGAATGATAAAAGACCTTAACATCTCTATGACGATCATGTCAACACGGATATAACTTTTCTAAAGTTTAAGGAAATGCGTTCGTTAGTTTGGAAAAATAATAATGGTCAAACAAAATGTTTTTCTGGTGTTTATTTTACATTTAAATAATTTGCTCTTATAAATTGTATTTTAAAAGCGAGTAACTCCAACGGATAGTAAGACTTGTGGCTAAAAAAAAATAATAATTGTAATTTACTCATAAATAACACATACAAATGTTTCAAACCTTAGTTTTAAAATTAGTTTAATTTAATTTTTTTTAAGCAAATGCCAGAAATGCCACACACGACGGCGAATAGTTCAATACCAAACTATAATGCGTTTCAAGTCGTCGCCATCCAACGTGACTTTTCCGCGTTTGTGTGTGGTGTAGCAGTAGTTTAGGAGTGGTGTGCCAAGTCGAGCAGCTGGCTGTGTACCAACAAGTGACAATCGGCCCTAGGCTACACCAATACCAACATAGAAATGCCTAGACTCGCAGGAATACCTGTTTGTGATAAGAGAGGTAAACTTCAAGACAAGGGGACACTAGTTGAATCTTAGATAGCACATAATATAATTTACTAGTTGTGTATATATGTAAATACATTTTCGGTCCCATATATTACAAGTCTTCATTTGTGCTAGGTGTATATTATTATTCTCTCCTGTGTTAAGTGTCTAGTTTGGTGTTCTGTCCTGTATTAGATGTGTAGTTTTATTCTCTGTCTTGCATTAGGTGGAATGACTTGTTCTGTCATTTATTGGGTGCGTAGTTTTGTGCTCGTTCTTAAATTAGGTGTGTAGTATCGTGCTCTGTTTTATGTTAGCAATGTATTAATTACTGTGTTCCATCCTTGTTTAAGTTAGTTTTTTTTTAGGTAATGTGTTGATAATAGTCTATTAATACTGTCTTAAGACATGTCCTCAACTTCACAATCTTAGGCACGCAAGCGTTTCAGTAATAGCGCGATGGGATTACTCACCTCCCCCCCCCCCCCCCACTCACGGCTCGAAATATACTGGGACCAATAAAATAATGTTCCATAATAGTCTGGATTTTGTATGTTGTTACGGGTTATACGCTTAAGTAGGTATACTAACTACGCTAATGGGTTAGGAATTGGGAAAGTTGAATTTATAGGAAGCAAACCTGCATTTGCATGGAGGGATAGTGGAAAAACATTTAGGAAACCCCCCTCCCCCATTTCACCTGACCGAGATTTAAACCTCGATCTCTCCATCCACGGCAATCTAGCTCAACACGAAACTACCACGTTAGCTAACTTCATCACTGAGGCGGGTTATTGAATATATTTTCATCTAGTCTGCTTTACCGATAACGTGAAAAATGGGGCTGGAATCCTGGCCCGGGTTTTGAGGGGGTTGACTCGTTTGTATATACAGGGTGGGGATGAAAGTTTTGACACAATTAATAACGCTATATCTAATTATTTCAATTATTAAATGCTTCAAATTAAGCTTAAAATAATAACAAAATATTGACAATTTTTTACATACTCTTGAATTATTCATTAACAAAAATTATGTCCTTAAGATGACCACCATTATATGCAATACCTTGTATGAGCTTCTAGAATCTTGACATTACTTTGTGCAATGTCTCTTGTTGAATTGTTTCAACTTCCATCATTTGAAGCATTTAGTAGTTAAAATGGTAAAGATATAGTGTTATTAAATGTGATAATACTTTTTGCCCCATTCTGTATAGTTGTATATAGCGTTGATTTCTTCCATCTTGATTCGCTTGGAATGGAGAAAGTACGTACTATTGATAGTAAAAAGCCACAAACAAGTCACCGGTGGCTCTTAGTAGCCGATGATATCCACACTTTCATAATGGACTATGTCTTAAAATATGAGTGAAGAAAGACGCTGATCATAGGGCGATCCCTGAATGGCTCAGTGATAGAGCGTTGATGTGCTAGGTCAAAGGTTCAGGTTTCGATTCCCATGTCCCGGTGTAATTTATCAAGTTATTTAAATAGGATTAATTCACGGATGATCTCCGTAATGATAACCTTTCATCCCCAAAGCTTCGCCTGTCATCCAAACTAGAATAGGCTATTTCATCTTCGCGTTTAAAACCAATATTGTTATTTAAGTAACGCCATGGCAGCAAGTTCTCATATCTCAATGCTTTTGTCTTAGGATATTTGTTATAATGTAGTATGGTAATTAACTGTCAAAAGTTTGAGTTTAACTATTTAATAACATAAACAAAACAATGCTACTTAAAGTAAAATACTATAATATGTTAATTCACTCTTTAATGATATGAGTTGCAAAATGAATATAATTGCATTAATGTTCTCAAAATTGGAGGCAGTCTTCAATCGAATAGGGCACTAGTTATTAAGGGGTGAAGGGAGAAAACTAGTCTTCAAGGTCTTCAGTCTTTAACACTGTCACCAAAATCGAACCAAGCAAGTTAGACAAAGCAAACTCAACACCTTCCGTGTTTGACGTGTGCTCGTGTCACTACACCCAATATCACCTCTAGGTAACTTCACGTCTTATGGAGAAAAGATTAATCTTCGTTATCTCTATCAACTGTTGCAAAATCTCCTCGCTTTCCGTTATGTTGTGAAGGTAGTGTGCTGGGATCCAAGAAGGAGCTACTCGTAGCCTCGAAGAACCAGCAGCGTTATAAAATTGGTATTATATATAAGGGAAGATTGACCATTCAAAAACCAGAGAATGGCAACGTTGTTTGCCAATAGTAGCCATATAGTTTTCTCAAATATGATATCCAGTGTAGATATAAATGCTCCGAGGTAAGAAACTCTCGTGTTGTTTACTTACATGTGATGAACTCACAAGGCTGGTCGTTAGAAACCTTGAACAAGTTTTCCTTGTTTTAGTTGTTTGTGATTCCTTGCGGTTCTATTTCAGCCCAACCAACTTAATCTCAAATTAACATAGCCAACCTTGAATTTTACCGAGTTTCAGGCACCCTCTGGGCTTTTCCCAGGCTCAAATAGACGACTTGTACTTAACGGCGTAGCCTATTGAAGGGAAATTTCCTCTCATTTCAGTATTTAAAATACATATTTGTTTGAGGAAGGCTAGGTTTATGTTTCTCAAAATTTAACTAAATCTCAAAACCGGGACAGTTCGCGTTCTAACTTTGTTGAAAATAAAATACCTAATTTTACTTGTGGCTTTTTTTACTATAGTAATAATAATAATACTTAGTACAATGTCTTACTACCCGTTCGGGCTATACGCTTAAGTACTAATTACACCAATGCGTTAGGAATTGGGAAAGTTTAATATAGAGGAAGTGAGCTCACATTTGCGCGGAGGAAAAGTGGAAACTCATTTAGATAAAACCACCCCCAGTTCACCCGAGTGAAATTCGAACCTTGATCTCCCCGTCCCCGGAAGTCTAGCTCAACATGAAACTAGCGCGTTAGCTAACTACACTACTGAGGCAAGTTTTTTTCACTATAAAACAAAATTTAAGATTTTTAATTTTATGGGGGAGTATTGATATCCTTTGTCTCTATTTAGACGTGAACCATACTTTAAAACAAAACAGTTTTTAAATAATTCGGGATTTTTAACGTGTGTAACTTGACTTAGTGCTCCGGTAGTTCCCCCCCTTAACTTATCTAACCACGTGGTCACTTATAGGAATTATTGTCGCTGCGTGTGTGAGAATATTACCAAAGGAAGGTACATTATTATGATTCTGTAACCATTTTAACGCCGAACTTGCTTCTCAAATGTCACTTCAACTCCTGTTCGAGCTTTAACTCGTCCAAAAGATAGTTCTTGACATATGGCCTAAGCGTGTGCTGATTCTTTATTTATTTGGAAATGTATACCCTGTTTACCCTGAAAGGTATCATTCTTACCTTGATGGATTACACTTTGGCCCTATCTTATTAGCCGCACCATAGTAGAACCGTTTAAGGTAAGCCAGATACATTTCAAGGTAAACGAATGGCACACTTAGTTTATTTTCAAAGGTAGTAAACTTGCCTTTACGAGTAAGATTATGGCGCAGCTTATGAGACAGGGCCATAGTTTAATCGACCAAGGTAAGTCTGCTACTTTTCCACACTTAACGTTAATTTATTTTCATTCGAAATGTCTTATACATGGTTAATTTGCATTGCTTTATTTTCATTCTTTCATACAATAGGTTTTTTTTATCGTGGTCTTTGAAATATGAATTTAAATTTTGCGGCTTAGTGATGGGATGTCTCCGTTTGCACTGCACTTTTTAAGAGGGGTAGCTTTTATAAATATGTCGAGTGCAATAACCCATTGTTTATAGCATATCAGACCTGAGAACATACAAAAATGCGTTTACCAAGTCCAATGGCCAATTCAGGCTAAAGATATGCTATCTCAATCAGGTATCTTATAGCTTACAAGTAAAATAAAGATTACCACTCTCGAACATTGGGAGTGTACACAAATAAGATGACCGCACTACACTCCCAATGCTCTATAATGGCCATTAGTGAATCGGGGGGGGGGGGGGAGGCACAGGGGAACAAGCCCCCCCCCCCAGGTGACCATAAAATACACTACTTAAAATGAGATATTTTTGAAAAAATATCTAGTTTTTTGGATACTATAAATAGACTGGAGCTATCGAGCACTCCAGGGATGTCGACTGGCCACGGTAGGAAGTGACCAGAGAAGAAAAAGAAAATGGGACTCTCTACAAGGAAAAGATATAAACTGATTGTGCAGATGATGGCACTAGGTATAAGTTAGGTTAAGTTAGATTTAATTCCAAAGCAGGCATATCAAAAGGAAAACATGTATATAGTCCAAATAACTTCAATAGGGAAAGCGGGACAAGTATAGCTATAAGTTATCATGAATTAAATAATGGTATTGATATATAGTAGAAAGAGCTGCTAACTGGCACAGGTCAAGGTAAATTGGTGATGATCAATAACAGGACAAGTAGTTTTAGTAGCAGTATATGTTTATATTCCATAAAGTTTATGTGTAAACATTTTAGATTAACTATATAGAAGGCATGTTGTAATATGAACAGAGCAGAAACAGTCCTGATTTATAGCAAAATAAGATGTCAGGACAAATGTATAAGGAAATTGAAAAAAAAAAAAACTATAAATAGAATGGGAATGTTACACAGACAAATATATTTAGGTTGTTTTGCAAAAACCCGACATGTGTGGCATTCCAACTCCCCAACTTCATACACTAAGCACACTTTATGAATAGAGATTCTGCCTCCACCAAAATTCGCTAGGAGCCGTGTGTGTGTGTGTGTGGGGGGGATCCGTAAATGGAAAATAGGCTAGAATAGGAAAACATGCCCTTAACCACAAGTGCGAAACAAGATGGGTTGAAAGACATGAGGTTGTTTTGACATTTTTTTAACACTCCCTTGCCTTCCTATAGTTTTGGAAACTATCATTCATTCACCTGAAGGTAAAGGAAGTAATGCATTTTCATTCCTTCACTCTCTACTGTCATCAAAGTTCCTCGTCAATGTGGTTGTTTTGGCTGAAGTTTTGTAACTTACTGACCTTGGCTTGGAGAAGGCAGAGAAGATGTACTCAAAGCAATGCACCTTGTCGAAGTGACATTGGCAGGCCTCCGAGAGAAACGTAACAAAAGCAATGATTCATTCAAACAACTTTTCAAAAATGCCTAACATTTGTTATTGGAAACGGAGATAGAAACCAATAAACCTATAACAACGATCCCGAAAAAAAAAACCATAACCCACTTTCATTCACAGTCAAGTGGGTCACTTGAAGAATATTATCGTATTGAAGTGTACCTTCCTTTTGCTGGGCTACCTAATCAGATTTCCAAAATCACAGCTCCAAAGAGTTGGACAACTTCAAAAGCTGTTGTCACCAGAAGTTGATGGTTTTTATGATATAGTTCTGCAAGTAGCTGAACTGTACAGGGATAATTTACCTTGTTTCTCAGCTCTGAAATTACATACCTGGATGCGGATGTTGAACTCAAACTATTCAGAAGAGTTTCTTGAAGTTTCCTTCACTAGGCTACAAAATAGCGTCCACCCTATCAAACAATAGAGTTCCGTTTCAACTCATGTGTACATTGTCTCTCACAACGAGCACAGTGGAGCGCTCCTTTATGACCCTGCATCGTCGTTAAGACCTAACTACGCTGTACAGTGACAGAATATCTCCTAAATGGGTTGGCTTTACCACACATCCTCGAGGATATCGCGTCCACAATGAAGGATCAAGAAGTTTTGGACATCTTTGCTAGAAATCACAAAAGAACACATTCTGTAACCTTCCTTAGAAAAACAAAACAAAACTTGTTTTATTTTTCAAATGTGCTTATTTCGTTCATATATTGCGCAAGGATCAACATAATATGTGCTATATCTTGTTGTGCACACACACACACACACACACACACACACACACACACACACACACACACACACACACACACACACACACACACAAACACAAACACAAACACAAACACAAACACACACACACACACCTCTATTCATTGTTGATGGCATTATTATCAATATTACAGACAGTATACTGTAGTAAAACGATACAGAGGGAAGTAATGTAGTAAAAAAAAGTCTGATTTGATTGAATTCACTGAAAAACACTTATGAATTCAGCTAGATTTTAAACATGTTTATTATCTTATATTTTCTTTTCTTTAAGCCCATGATGGCCTCAAGACACAACTTAAAAGGCTTAAATTTTACAACATTTTTTCTGGGGCTGCGGGATCCCCACTCCAGCCCACTGGGGAGTAATCCAACTCACCCTCGGTGCCCGACCCCCTCCTCCAGAAAATAATTCTGAATCCGCCCCTGATAATGGCCATAGTAAAAATAATATGAGATTATCTGTCAAGTCTCGCTATGTCAACCAAACCAGATATCACAATAAGCTTTAGAAGCTGAATAAAGTAGCATTTCACACGATCGTAGGAATGTATTTTGACCCATGATGGTTTTCAACGTCAACTAGATAAACCTGTTTCCAACCAACAAGTTTCGTTTTTAAAGGATACAAATATATTTTAAGCTTTCGCTAGCTACAAAGTAAAGAATGAGTTTCGATTTTCATTGGTGACATATTAGTTTTAAAAAAATTATATTATTTATGTCACACTTTAATTTTAATTAAATTATGCTTAGTAACATTTTGAGTTAAGATTCTCTAAATTAAATTTTAGTCATCTTTATTCACCTTTTCTAAGTCATAAAGTACAGCTCAGTTAATAATTGAATTTCAACTTTCCGACACAACTCAAAGTTTCCTTTATTCAAGTCTTTTGGTCATTGAAAAAAAAATCTTAAAAACCCCCCACTGTATTAACAGTATTCATAGGTGCCCGTATTGTATTTAATGATGTGTCCAAACGAAGTTTTTGGAATAGATATGGCTAATCACAACTGAACCCAATATCTTTTTATGCCTTCTTGAATGTGGTAAGAAGATTACGGTGAAAGTAACTAACTATGCTCACCACACAAATCCTCTTAATTTATTTTATAACAAGTTGGCAAACCGCGTTTACTGGCTATTAGTATTTATTTTTCCTTTAGATCTTGTCTTACTACACGCTCGGGCTATACGCAAGTATGTTTTCGATTATAACTGTTTTTATATACTTTTGAAATGATATTTGATGTCACGGAGCCTAGGCTATTTATTTGATTTACATTAACTTTCAAGTTGGAAATTATATTGCCAAATAAAATTGATTCAAAACAAATAACGTTGTTTTTA
The DNA here is from genome assembly GCA_039000515.1 of Timema cristinae. Taxonomy (NCBI): domain Eukaryota; kingdom Metazoa; phylum Arthropoda; class Insecta; order Phasmatodea; family Timematidae; genus Timema; species Timema cristinae. Next base: position 66,304,220 of record JBCFYV010011172.1, read on the forward strand.
GCTTTGTGGGGGAAACATATGTTTCGTAAATAAAATACATTTTCACATTTCATAGAATTTTCAAATTTAGCGTCTCCCAATAAACGATGGTTGGTATTTGAAAATATTTTTTGAGTATCACAAAACTATTCTCTCTTATTGCTAATACATTAATTTCTTCTATGCCTCTAGCTATCGCCAATTCTTGTGTTTAATGATTACAACGTATCACATTATGGGAATCTTACAAGCAGGTTGTTGTGGGGCAGGACGGATAAAGCTGAAAATATTTAAATTAGCGCAGAACGTGCTTAAGTCTTGTTGTTGATTTAGAGTTCAGGGTGCTAGTTTAGGATAAATGTATAAGGGGTGTTTATTCCTAAACGGTTTCCCCAATATTTCCATGCAAATGTGGGTACATTTCCTCAAAATCTCATCTTCCTAATCCTTACCACAGTAGAGTAATTAATATATGTGTGTAACCTAAATGGGTAGTGGGATGGCGAGAGTAAAAGCTGTCTTAATTTATTATTCATTTAACTAGAGTTTACAATCACCCTCTTTTATTCAGTCCTCTAACCTGCCTTCCTATTAATTCGTCTTCTCGTTCTCTTATCTAGGATTCCTTCACGTAGGCTAGAAGAATAACTCGAGACAAACTGATTGCCTTCATCCAATTCTAAAAGGGATAACCTCACCGTTTGTCTGGTCGGGTAACTTGACTACAGTTTGTCTGGCCGGGTAGCTTGACTACAGCTTGTCTACAGCGTGTAGGTAAAACATTGGGCAGTTGACATTGAAACACTTACTACTGCTATTACTATTATTACTTACCTTGTCTGGAATTTGGGCATTAGACAATAAAACGCTTATGTTTTGCTTTTACTACTATCATCCCCCACCTTGGCTCATTCGGTAGTACGATCCAACGTTATGGGCATTTTGAAACCATCAGCGCTAAAAGAAAGTATCACTTTATGATTGATTTAATGTCCCTCAAGTAAACAGTAAATTTTCAATCCAGTTCTTGACTGTTGAGCTAGTGTTAGTGCACCCTTAAAAACTGTATTATTATTATTATTATTATTATTATTATTATTACTAGCACCGCGTCTTACTAACCGTTTGGGTTGTACGCACTTACAATAATGTGTAATGGTAGGGTGATTGTAAGGTGAAATGTAGGACCTAAAGTTTAACATGGGATCCGAACCATGGTGGAGGCCTGGAACTCCACATATTCACAAGCTGTGACTAATACAAGTCTTTCCAGAGGTGAAGGAAGGGTTTGTCAACCAGATAAATATGTGCCGGGACCGAGGACTGAACCCCAGACCCCCAGCACAAAAGTCCGACACCTTACCCCTAGACCTCCAGGTCACCCTTAAAAAAACTGTAAATTTACGGCATGAGGCTTGGCTGTATTATTGGTCCTAGTATTAAATTAGGTGACGCTGATAACTGCTGGCGCGGTTTAAGAAGATTGAAGGGTAGGTTAGGGGTTTGGGATGTGTGTATATATACATACATTCATCCTTACATGTATAGTTTTATTTTGTATTCTCATTATGTCAGGTGAAAATAAAATCTTAGTTTTATAGATACATAATTCTTTTTTTAAAACTTAAAATATAAAATCTGAGTTCAAAATATACACGATTGTAAATTACCACTGCACCTGCTGGTGATGCCAAGCATTCTGTGCAACATAAATGCTCTTCAGGACGGCCTAATTTTCCCCTGCATCTACTGGTGGTGGCAAGCAATTTTGGCACAACAGCCTAACTTAACTCGACATTTTCTTATTTTTATTTTTCAGCACTGCGTCTTACTACCCGTTCGGGTCGTACGCTATATTTGCTGTTGATGTAGCAATGGCGTCCCCCAAAAGGTTTATGCTTGACACTCGAGTATTCAAACAATTTTTAGGGTGTCTAAACATATTACTATAAGAACAAAATTAACTTTCACTGAAGAAAAAAAATTGCCTCCTCATCTGCTCTTTCTTGTCCTTGCGCCTAACCTTGATAAACTTTGTTCGCCCGGCGTGGTCAACTATTTCGAGTTAAAAAAGGGCCAGACGTATTATGTGACAACAGTTGCTTGCCTGTTGTGGATAACTATTTTTACAGTCGTTTTAATGTCGGAGCTACAATCGACCTAACCCACTGCCACTATTACTTTCTCTTTTTAAAAACTAGAGCAGACCCGCATTGGTGGGCACATAGACAAAGGTGTCAATATCGTCTGGTCTGATTTGATGATGACGGGGAGGACGGGGCTAGAATTCTGTTCAGTTGTACCGAGGTGGTTTTTATTAAATTTTTTTCCAGGTAAATTGCGAGTACATTTCCTCTCAACTGTTTTTGCCTTATACTTTATTCATTACTGTAAATATCCAGTTAACCCGGTTGGGTACAGTTCATTTTACATAGTAAAGGGTTTATCTGACACATAGAAAAGTTTCTAAATCTATTTTCACGTTACCCACTTTAGTCAAATCCTCAATAGACTGGATGCCGATGACGTGGAGATCAGGGTTCATATCTTGGTTGGGTGTACTAAAGGTGTGTTTTCAAATGGTTCTTCCTCTCTCTCTCTCTCTCTCTCCACATAAATGCCGGTACACTTATTTTAAATTCAACTTTACTCCTTCCTAACACAACGTAATAATAGTACATATTCGTAGAATCCGAACGAGTAGTAACACGGGTGCTAAAAAGATGATATATCTTCACCTATTATTATTATTATTAGCACCGCGTCTTACTACCCTTCGGGTTATATCCACTTACGCTAATGTGTAATGGTAGGGTGATTGTGAGATGAAATGAAGGACCTACAGTTTAACGTGGAATCCGAACCACGGTGGAGGCCTGGCATTCCCCACATTCACAAGATGTCTTGTCAGAGGTGAAGGAAGGGTTTGGAATCAGATAAATCTGTGCCGGGACCGAGGATTGAACCCCGGCCACCAGCACGAAGTCTGACACCTTACCCCTAGACCCCAGGTCACCCATCTTCACCTATTCATAAGACGTCACTTTTGATAGATAATATCAATGCATACCAAATAAGACCAATAACGAGCCTATGAAAAATGTATCAATTTTAACCACATTAAAATATGTTTCTCTTTTTAAAGGAACCTTCTATGAAAATGGGAATATAGTGATGAATGTAAAAAAAATCCATCTAAATCATACTCGCTTCGTTGGTAGAATCTCAAACCTTTACAATAGCCGACCACTTGATTATCGTTAGCTACACAGGCTGACCACTCACCTTAATCTACCAGTCACCTTGACGAATCAGGACATTTTCTGATGTGTTTATCGAGCAGTACAGACATCATATTTATACAAGCTTGTTTCATATACACATTAATACAGTCCATATTTCATAGGAAGAGCCTTATCTGACAGCTAGAAACGACAGTAATTCACTGTCAAGTAAAGTCATGTCATATGATCTTCTACTTTTAATAAACTGTATTATATTATAAATGAAATAACACTAATAATGTAGTAAAATGAAATTTTGACTATATTTGTGGAACAAATTGTCATTGTCTTAGCAGCGTTAGCCTGTCAATATTGTACTCTTGTGATTTATTTTATTTTTTTACTTTCTAATAAAATAAGAAATTTCGTAACTTTGGGAAATCTCGACCTTGAAAGTATGACGAATCTTAACGTTTATTATTGTGTCTCATAACTGAAGCCCTCAAATAAAGAACAGTTTAATGTTGGATGATTCTAGAAAATATACAACGATTTTGTTTAGAATTAACCTGGGGAGTATTTACAAGACATTATACTAAAGATCACGCGGGATTATATTAATTATTTTTCTAAACTTAGTTTCAAACTATAAAAGACTATTTTATAAATCAAATACGATTGTGTCATACCATTCATTTTCCTGTGGTCCCATCTGCGGACCACCTGACACACCGCCGTGGACCACTGTTTGGGAAACATAAATCTAATTGGTCATTCTCTCAATAGACTGGGCTGCTGATGACGGTGGTATTGATGTTCGAGGGTGTGTTTTGGTAATTTTTTACCACTCTCCCTCCACACAAATACGGATACACGTTCTCTAATTTCTACCTTTTTCATCCCTAACAGATAAGGGCAACACGCGGATAATCTGAACAGTTAGTAAAACGTGGTGCTAAGAAAAAATCAGGTTGGTTCACCTTCTTTTAGCTAATATAGATTGTTTCATTTTTTTTCTTCTGAATGGCAGACTAAGACATTTTCAGCCGTTAACTAGAATATATACATTTCATTTTAAGACAGTCCTCTTCCATTAATCAGTGACGTGCCGCTCTATTTTACTGCTAAGGAATTATCTCTCTCTCAGATAGCGATTGTGTGGACAGGACATATTTTGCTAGTTTCCATCAAAATGTTTCGCAAAACTGATAAGCTATGTTTGTATACTGCATTCCCCAAAATTCTATGTCGCCCAAGTGTATTCCGTGCGATGACCCTACGATAAATACATAGGGCATTCAACTGGGGTTGAATATTTCAGTGCGTGATGGCTGAACTGAAAACAAAAAAAAAAGTTTTTATTTCAAAATTAAATATACATGACGTCACTTGAACTAGTTTTACTTGTGTGGGAGTTGGTGAAAGTGTGAGTTGTAAAAAAAAAATATATGAAATATATTTTTAGGTGTACTTTCTGAACCAACTGATTATATATATAAAAATATATAAATCAACACCCAATTTACTGTGGATTCACACGTTTGCTGAAAAAAAAAATGCGCAAAACAGAAATTGTCACGTGACAAGATTTCCGCCTCATCGCTCGACTTATCTTACTTCGTCCGCCTGCCTGAGATTTAATTTTGGCACGGGAAACCTAGAGTTTGAGTAAACCGTGGTTTTTTGGGTTTCAAATTTGAAAACCGGGGTTAACTAAGGTTTTTCTGTTTTAATTGGTTTCCTTAACTCTTAATTATTTCTATAAAAAAACGAAACCCTGATTCTATATTATTATTATTATTATTATAGCACCGCGTCTTACTACCCGTTCGGGTTATACGCACTTACGCTAATGTGTAATGGTAGGGTGATTGTGAGATGAAATGGAGGACCTACAGTTTAACGTGGAATCCGAACCACGGTGGAGACCTGGCATTCCCCACATTCACAAGTTGTGATTAATACACGTCTTGTCAGAGGGGAAGGAAGGGTTTTGGCAATCAGATAAATCTGTGCCGGGACCGAGGATTGAACCCCGGCCGCCAGTACAGAAGTCTGACACCTTACCCCTAGACCACCAGGTCACCCTTCTAAATTATTAAATATATCGATCTTGTTCCTAGTAAGTTACTAGAAATTCCTTATTGTCCTCATCTAAGTGAAAAAAATTTATAATATTCCCAGAAAATTATTTGTTATAATTATTATTAAAAATTAAATGGCCATGTTTAATATTTCTTAATTTGTACATGCAAGTAAAGTAGAGCAAGAGTTGCGATGAAGATATTATTTATATTGGAGCTGCTCACTCTTCGACTTTATAGAAAACTTATCTAATAGAGAAATATAAAAATAGCATATTTTCTAAAGAAAAATAAGCCATATCGAACATTATTATTTTTTTATTATTAAGTATGTATAATTTATGTGGATAATTTTCTTACGGAAAAACAAGTGTGTTTACTGATTTTATCAGAAATGCATAAACAAAAATTAAATCTCACCGAAAATGTTCTTTCGGTATATGTTAATGTTAGTTTTAGTGTAGAAAGTGCTTCGTAAAGATAATAAGTCTATTATTACTTTGCAGGGATTCTTAAACATGCAAATTCTTGTTTTAGAGATTGATTTTCATTCTTTTGCATTTCAGGAGCTTTCAGTACATCTTTTTTGACTTTACAAATCTCAACTTGTAGTGTCAACTGCACATTTTCCATGGATATTTAATTAGATAGCACGAATAGTTAAACGGCATACACAAGGGTAATACACTTTCTTAACAATATGACGTTCTAGGGATTCCCTGCATCGACCGTTCCATCAGTTCGTAGAAGACATTAATAAAAGTGACATCTATGATCCACAGGACCAATTATAAAATGCTGTTTATCTTCATTCAAACGTGGCTATTTAAAAAAAAAAAATATATTTTTCATAGAAAAACCGCGGTTTTCATTTTCGGGTGGACTGCGATCCCAAACTCTAGGGAAACCTAATAAAATCTCAAAACCAACTCAAATTAGTGCGCACGCGCATTTGAAAGCGCATTTGCTGTAGAGCTGAAGCAAACGGAGATCTTCGTTGTTTGTTATGAGGAGAATTGAATGATTGAAATAATCAATTAATTGATCTAGAATATATATTTACCCACTAGAAAACAAGGTATTTTAATAATCATCTGTTTTATGTTTTCGTTGTAATGCATTATGGTTCAACATACAGCATGTGAATTGCTGTGCCGTTCAAGCTGACTCTGCTCTAAATTTTTGCGAACATGTGAATAAAGCTTTAGCTTACAAACAAACTTAATTCTATAACAGACACACCCACATCAGTAGGCATGTGGACCAAATGTCAGGCCCATCTAGTTTGGTTTACCGGTAGTGATAGGAGAGGGGGTAGGGCTAGAATCCCGAATAGATGTACTGGGGGGTGGTTCCTTCTTTCACTCTCCCACCATGCAAATATGTATACATTTCCTCTATAATTCTACCTTCCTCACCCCCCTTAATCCTATAGTAAATTTAAAATTCTAACTAGCCTGGACAGGAAGTGAAACGTGGTGGAGAAAACAAGACATTCACGACAGTCCATCTAAATGATCTGAATTAAAATGGCACAAAGCCTCAGTATCAACCAGAACAAGGCCAAACATATTTTTGAAACAAATTTCAGTTCCATCTAAGATTATATATAATTTGAAAAACTGCATAATATGTTTTATTTAAAATAATCTATTTTTTACACTAAATTTAGTGTATAATTTTATATTTAAATTTTAATTGACAGCAAACAATATTTTTTCAAATAAGTTTCTTTATTTTAATATCTTTTAAAAACACAGCTAACAAAAAAGAAAACAAACTGCAGATGATTTGTATTTATGGTTGTATTTTGGTTCAAAACTTATCCTGTAATTTTCAATGCAGTCATTTGTCCTTTCAACGCGTGCTCCAAATATTTCACGTTGTGTAACGAGCAACTGAAAATTTACGTTTTATAAACTCTTCAGGTGCACATACGTATATTTGCTTACCTTTCATTCAACTGCTTCCCCACACACTCTTTTACCACCGCATAAACACTGTCCTTATTTTAGCACTTAATTCAGTACAAGTTGACTAGTACCAGTTCAACCATTAAAATTGCAACCATGAAATCTTGTACCTACTTTGAAGATAGCGCAAGTTTTATTTTTCCGCGATGTCAAGTACAAGCTCATGCGCAGTAAAGGACATGAGGGGGGAGTATAAGAACACTGAAGAGTAAGTTTATCTTTTAAATTTAATAGACAAACTGATAACTATATATTTTTAAAAACCGTTTTAAGAAAGAGAATTTAATATCGTGTTTGTATAGTATTTTTAATTCATAGATACACGAACAATTTTCTAAAATAAATTTATTTCTGTGTTAGCATAACATATTGTAGAACATGTATGAAAATAATGACACTGTGAATGTTTGTCGAAGTTTTCATATTATTTTTGTGTTGCTATTTTGTGAGATTTTTTTTATTAGGATCACATTTTACTACTCCGCATATCCCGTTTACAATAATGGGGTAAGGATGAGGAAATTAGAATTTATACGAGGTGTTCCCAAATCTTCTTGCAGGGAGAGAGTGGGTGGGGAGCATTAAAAAAACACCTTCAATACACAAGCCAAGATTCGAACCCCGGCCTACACGTTTATGGTGATCCAGTCAAAAATGAGAGATATTACTTTGACTGTGCGACTAGCAATGCGGGTTTCATGATAGTTTCAATCATATTTTCACTACAAGTTTTCCTATTCAAGTATACTCGCGCTAAAAATGTGTCCTGTACACGAAGCTAAACTCATGATGAACTTTTATCTGACTGAACAATCCTCGAAGCCGACTACTGATGATGCAACGAACCTTGCTCATTTCACCAAACAAGCATAGTTCTTCAACATGTCACTGTTGATGTTATCAGAGGGCCAGTGCAATCAGGCGATAGCACATGGGGGACTGAGGGCGGATAAACGTATTGACATATTGTCATTGTTGCATAATGATGCGATATCATAATGACAAAACCTCTCATCTCTGGGTACGTGGATTAAAAGTCATGATCATCTAGTCTAGTTTGAGGGTGAGAAGGTTGAGGTCCCGGCTGGGTGCACTAAGGTGTTTTACTATCTGGTTTCCCGCGTTCCTTCTCACAAATGCTGACACATTTCCTTTAATTCTGCCTTTATTATCTCCGCCCCGTCTATCTACTGTGGGAGTGAAAGAAAAGCTTTGATTAACATGTTCGCCGCCGAAAATAGAGAACAGAATTTATTTCAAGTAGCGCAGCAGCTCACATGCTGTATGTTGACCCATGATGCATTGCAACACAAACTTAAAACAGCTGATTATCAACATATTTTATTTTCTAGTAGATGGGCATATATTTTAGATCATTCTCCCGGTGGATGTTTTCAGATTATAATGCTTTGTCGTGGCACAATTCAATAGATCGACACACACACGCTTTTACATTAACGGGTTATTTAAATATCCTCACAACGGCAAACGAAGTTGTCTGCTTGCTTCTGGCTGTATAGCGCATGCGCACTGATTGGTTGAGTTTGAGATTTGATCGGCTCTCCAGTGCCGAACATCTCGGACAGAGCAGACGAAGTAGAGATGAATTGAACTTGAGCAGAAAAGCTCGCGCCGATGAGGCGGAAATCTTGTTATTGGCTTAGAGCTCGTCACGTGACCCCGTTTCTGTTCGGCGCTTGATTTTCGGCAAATCTGAGAGTGAATTCACAATAAGTGGCTGCTAGCAGAAGGTTCTTTATCTTAGTAACATTTATAAATGAAACAATAACAATTTTTTAACAAAACAATTCTAATAATATTTCCTTAAGGATTACTGATTTGTTGGCGTTTTCGCGTTTACGGTATTTAACGTACACTTTCTGAACTGACTGATTATATCAGCAGACGAAAATTTCTATGAGTGAGAGCGAAAGGATCTACCGGTTTTGCCGGAAAGGTATTTTCACACACCTCCCAGGGTTCTTTTACATGCAACAATCCACATGGGACCGACGCCTTTACTTCCCCTACGAAGGAAGTTGTGCTACATATTTTTATTTGCTCAAGTAAAATCCGTTGACCCCAGCTGGGCTTGAACCCGAAAACATCGGGTCCAGAGGCGAGCACCGAAGCAAGACCACCGAAGTCTACTCATGACTTATTGAAAGAACAAAATTTATTACGCGGTGCTATAATAATAATAATAATAATAATAATAATAATAATAATATAAATAATAAAATTTATTAATAAAACTATTTTTGTTTTGTTTCATGGTTGTGGCAACAAGAGATATTATAGAACATGAAATAATAAATTAAAAAATATTATATTCACACTTGTATCTTCTTATAACTGGCCATCAAAATAAATGTGTGTTTATATCTTTGCGAAAGAGTCATACAAAATATTAAGTTAAAAAAAAAATTGTAAAAACATTCTCATGAAAAAAAACAATGATGTTTTGTATGATTTCATCAATCGCCCTTATTTCGGCTAGTTCGCCAGCTTAATTTGTAACGCGCAGACTTTTAGAAACTCTCGTTTGTAAACTATTTTTAAGTGAACTACAGACGCGTTTCCACAGAAAAAGAAACACCCAAATGGTTATTTTCATAAGTTAATGTTTTAATTATGTAAAAATGATTAAAATAAAAACACAATTTAAAACAAATTACTTGTTGTGAAAGTTTTGACTGCGCAAAGTGACATGGTATTTTAGATCATATGGTTTGGCGAATGCATATATGAAAGTAGACCTGGTAACTTTGCTAGCCGTCACTTACCTATCCCACCGTAGATACCACCTGGTAGCTTCTAAATATAATATATAGGAGATTCAGTTAGGAAAAACGACCTTTTAGATGTCAATTCCTACAAAAATCAGTTTATAACTGACCTATGCTAACAGAATAGAGCGTGTCGATTCAGCGCCGTGAGCTAGACTCAAATATTATACTCTAAACTTCGGTTCGAAAACTAGGTGCATAGGAAGAAGGGTCAAAAAAGGGATGAGGCTACTGGGGAGTGAAGGAGGTTACATAATGATGAGTTACCTACCCTGTTCTCATTACAATACATTGTTAGGATAATCAAGTCCAGTAGATTATGGTGATTAGGGTATGCAGTGCTAATGGAAGAATCTAGAACCTTGTTCGAGGTACTGACTGGCAAACCCAATGGGAAAACCTAGACTCAGATGGGAGGATAACATTAGAATGGACCTGAAAGAGTTAGGGTGTAATGAGATGGCCTTGAAAAGGGACTCAAGACAGGGATAGATGGCGTATTTGTGTAAGAGTAGTAATAATAACCTTCGAGTAAGTAAGAATACATCAAATCTCACCGCGGTGCGACGCCTGGTTAGAGCTGTATTGACTACTTAAGCTAGTTGCTATTCGTGAGGTGAGATTGTCTCTTAATTTCAACTACGATACTTTGAAGGAGAACTTACCATCCTCTAGTGGATTTTTTTTTAATTCACCTTCTATGGTACTAAATCTTTAAATCAGAGTAATTCGTGCAATGACAATGGACAATTGTTTTGGATGAAGAGCCGTACCAATGTTTTATGTAAGCCTAAGGTGGTATTGCACTGTTTTTTTTTATTGTTTAGTGTTTGTAAAAGATAGAGCATTTATTTTATAAAATAAATAAGAGTTGACCTTTGACCTACTCTGATGTTTTATCGATTTTGCTATTCTAGGGCTAACACTGTGTGGCTATATGCTGATTTTGAGTAGTCCAAGCCATGGTTAGACTTGTAACAATATATCTTCTAAATTTAAATTCATTAACTTTTTGTTTAAGCTATAAACTTTTCAATCTAGTAATTTCTTTCTTATGGTGTCATTCTTTTTTTAGAACCGCGTCTTACTACCCATTTGGGTTATACGCTTACGTACTAATTAAACTAATGGTTTTAAGGTCGAGGGAAGTTATATTTATAGGAAGTGTGTACACATTTGCGTAGAAGAGTGGAAAATTACCTTTAGTACATCTGACCTAGATTCGAACCTCAACCTCCCGACTAATACACACGTATGGGGAAAAAGTATAGATACTAAAATATCTATATTTTCCTTTCAATTACCAATAGTTGCACCTCAGTATCTCATCGGTATCTTAATGTCTTTCATCCATCAAAATTGTATTGCATAATTTTAACAAGTGTTAATTATATCTATAAGAAGTGGTTCAATTGATTTCAAATCATTACAATTCACGGGTTATAAGGGGTCAAACTTGTTATTTTATACTTTCTGTGTAATATTGTTAAGGTAAGTAATTAATGAATAATATTAATTAGGAAATAGAAAAAACTATTATTATTATTACTATTCAATGTTGTAATTATTGTTACTATAAAAGTCTAAACAATAAACATTCGAAACGTATAAAGAAAAATAAATGATCAACGTTTCCGTACATTAAAATACACAAAAAATCTACATTCAAATAAAATGTCCTTATTTTTTCTATACCAACTGCAATCGATATTTTTCCCCAAAACAAATACGGTTTCATTGATACTTAGCTTTCTATACTAAAAATGAGTAAATTATCGATACGTTTATTTAGATAGCACACCCGTCTTCACCCGTGCACACTGTAACGTTTAAAAAAAGCTAACCCGATATATTAATGTTTGTACGCCACCATTAGGGTGACATTTGATATAACGATTTAATTGGATCCAAGTTTGCTGTTTTGTATTATAATCATTAAAAAGGGTTTATGTCTTATTTTATAGATTAAAAGTTCTGGTGTTTTTAGAGTTTTTTCTATTTTAAGTAGATAAACAGTCTTTTGCTAGATATTTCACACGTTGTAGATGTTAATAAAAGCCCGACTATTACATTATATGCATGATAATTCCCGACACGTGAAATTTAGAACACAGATTAAGATGTCATAGACTCTACCTACACGGCTCCTCGTCTGGAAGGAAAGTGAAGAGCATCGTACCCTAAAGGGGTATATCAAGCGACATTTCCTTCTCGAAGCTTCCCCCCCCCCCCCACCCAAAAAAAGGTGTGGTCATCCAGGTCCGTTTCTGTCCAAAAAACTGCGTTGTCTTTTTAAACAGAGACGTAGAAGGGTATCGCCATACCTTGCAACTTAACACAAATAAATCTTACTACCCACTCTCATTTAAAATATCGCAATATTGAATAAAGATGTGAATAATATATTATTGAGATGTATAGTTCCATACATTACAACACGGTCTAAATGTCACGCTCATTTGTTCTGGTTTACAGGTGACCAAGGAGGTCGGGCTTCAAAGCCCGTCCGGATTTATTGTGACTTTTGTTTCCCCAAATGGTTTCTCAATCTTCCTGCACGAAAAGGTGGGTACATTTCCTCAAAAATGCTATCTACCTCATTCTTAACTAGCGCAATTAATATGTATGCGTAAATCTCGAAAGGGTACCTAGACGAAGTGTAATTTTTTTTTATTTATGTTTTATCTCTATTAATGCACGGTACCAGCCATGTCAGTGACGACCTTGGTCGTGACAGCACGCAGTTGGAGCTTAAACTGCGCGTCACTGATGTGTCAGATTAGCTATTGGCACTGCCACATGTTGTAGCTTCCGGATCTTTCTAACTTTCCATTTCCTGCAGTTTCGTCAAGCTGTGAACTTTGATGTCGTGGCCTCATTCACCCGCTAAGCATTGCACAGTGTCACAATCTGCGTCACGAACAGCGGTCAGAATTGACTTAATGGCAACTTTCCTTGGGTTTACTCAGAGCTTGAAATAGCTTTAAACGGATTCACTGAGATTTAGTCCGAATCAGTTATTTATCGCTCATGGCCGTGTTAAAACTGCAGATGAAGGTAACACATTTTCTTAATTTGTTGAATTTTTTTTTTACTTTTCAAAAATAATAAATATAGAAAAAGTTTTATTTTGTGCATGTGTATTACTACTCGTTCGGGCTATTCACATATTTACACTAATGAAGTACGCACGTGGAAGGTATAATTTAGTAAGTTGCATTATTTATACTACTATAAAGCCACATGGCCGACTCACTCACGGACATTAATGTTTACCCACTTCCAGATGAGCTAGAAACTTGAAATTTGGCAAACTTATTGCTTCTAATTTGTAACCAACGGGAAAATTCCAAAAAGTTAAAAAAAAATTCTAACCCCCGAAAAAAAATTCATAATATAGGAGCAACTTCAAAGTCAGTGCGGACCTTTCTTTGGAGGTCTCTTGTGTCCAAACGGTAAGACCTATCGAAAAAAGGCTCTGGAATTACATTAGTTTACATCGACTTGCAAATAAAACTCTCTGGGGATTTGGGGGCGGAGCCCCCAACGAGCAAAGTGAGTACTACTATACAATCTGACTCTCTTGCAATACCAGTAGTAAGCTGCATAACTGCATAATGTGTGGGACTCTGGCTCGACGATCTTGTTGTCTGGCTTGGTCCGGGCGTTCAAATATTACACCTTGTTTGAATGAATACTCACCTCTTTGTTTGTTTAGCTCTCCAAGATAACGCTCAAGTTTCAACCTTCTTGTCTCGAACTTACCTCAGTTAGGAATCAGAGATTAATGACCGATTACATTATGCACTCTTAACCAGACGTCTCACGTTCTCTTCACTTCCAATGTTTACTCTAAGAACAGGGATTAAATCTGGCTAGTATGGCTAATAGAGGTCTTACACCTCACTTTGACATTGTTGAATAACTTGCACGGCCACTCTGCTGGAAGTATCTAATGTATATAAACACCCATTATTATTGTTAGTCAAGGGTGTAAAAAGTGTGGTTCGGGGGTTTCGGATCCCCCTTGAAATATGATGAGCTCACCCCTAAGAATGTTCATATATACGTAAAAAAACTTATTGGCTAAAATTATAGTAAAATTTCCTAGCGGACCTCTTATAAAAATGAGCTTACTACGCCCTTGTAATTTGGGGTACATATTTTTACAATTTTATTTGACTACCCATTAACTTATCATCCTATTTTTTGATATATAATATTCTATCACTTCCTATGTATAAAAACAAACTGTTCGGGGGTTTCGGATCCCCCTTGAAATATGATGAGCTCACCCCTAAGAAGGTTCATATATACGTAAAAAAAACTTATTGGCTAAAATTATAGTAAAATTTCCTAGCGGACCTCTTATAAAAATGAGCTTACTACGCCCTTGTAATTTGGGGTACATATTTTTACAATTTTATTTGACTACCCATTAACTTATAATCCTATTTTTTGATATAATATTCTATCACTTCCTATGTATAAAAACAAACTGTATATATTCTTTACTATTTCTGTTACACCTAAACTTATCACAATAAATTGTTACATTTCTGCACTGTTCGGGTTATCAGTATATTTACACAAATGGTGTTGCCACAATAAGGGTAGAATTAAGAAATAATTTACCCTAATTTGCGTTGAAGAAAATGAGAAACCATTTAGGGGAGAACACCCACAGTATATTAGTCCGGGATTTGAACCCCGACAAACCGGACTAGACTCGAACTTTAGTCCGCGCTACCAACAAAGAACTATCATAAAAATCTAAATAAATTATTAAACGTAATTATAATTCATGTAAATTCGAACTTACTCCTAAGAGGCTATTTTAATCTTTATGTCCTTTTCATATTATTATAACCCAATGCTTCAAGGAGTTTTTTTTGTCGAAATTTAAGTATGCAACCTGCAAGACATTGAGTAATGACTGACTGCAGCACTTACAGGCGCCGACCTATTTCGCTATAGCTAGCTGTGTGTGTACCTACCGATGTTAGAAGCTGATGACACTTGCTACTGTTTCTACAAGTAATTAGCGTCGTTACTTACTTGGTGAATTCGAAGCTATTTTGCGAAGTGGGCTGCATCTCATCTTGACCCACCTAGCTACTTCCATACTTATAAGCCAATATACGAAATAGATAAGAGATTTAGGTAAGACCCTTAAATCATTGAGTTCCTTCTCTTAGAGTTTTATTTTCACACCCTTAAGGTGTAGTGCTAGTGAGCGTGAGTTTAGGGCAGTATTTTTGCAGTTTTTATAGCACAAACATTTTTTGGCCAAAATAAATCAAATATTTCTTCTGTAGAAACATAGAGTTTAGTTTTCTGCACATGCTAATCTTAACAGTTGTTGAATATCTGTCATGAGCATTGCGGCATTTGATGACAAACTTTTCTCTTTATTTAAAAAGTTTGTCACCAAATGCTTCAATGCTCATGACAGATATTCAACAACTGTTAAGATTAGCATGTGCAGAAAACTAAATTCTATGTTTCTACAGAAGAAATATTTGATTTATTTTGGCCAAAAAATGTTTGTGCTATAAAAACTGCAAAAATACTGCCCTAAACTCACGCTCACTAGCACTACACCTTAAGACTAATCTCAAATCCAAATGTTGATTTGGAAGACAAACAATTGGTTTTACACTTTACTGTTTTTTTTAAATATTATATCACTCTTGAATAGTCATCAAATTAAACTTTTTTTTTCACCCGCTTCAGTGGTCCCATGGTCTAGTGCACTACTCTTGTGTTACACTAGACTGCGGAGTACGGGAATTCAGGGTTCGATCTAGTTTGGGTGCACTGAGGTTTTTTCCCTTAAATGTTTTTCCAATCTCGTTCATGCAAATGCTGATACAATTTATCTAAATTAAACTTTATAATTCCTAGTACATAGGCGTACAAGCCAAACTGGTAGTAAGACGCTTCAAACCCAGCCGGGGTCAACGGATTGTTCTTGAGCTATAAATATTCGTAGCACAACTTCCTTCGGAGGGGAAGTAAAACTCTCATGTCGATTGTGACATGTAAAAGAACCCTGGAAGTTATTTAAAAATAAGTTTCCTGACAAAATTGGTAGGCCCTTTCTATTTTGCTCATATCAATGCTAGTGTGCTAATCAATTGATTAAGAAAGTATACGTCAAATGTCTTTTTGTTTTTATGAAAAGTTCCAAACTTACTTCATTTATTATAATCACTCCTTGTTCAATATTATAATGCGCTTTACTACTTTACCTAGAATGTTTGATCAAATGTGTGTGCCATAGATGTTTAATGTTATAAGCAGCCAATAATAATAATATCGTACTTTGTATCGTTAACGTAAAGTTCAACATTTTAATATTGTTGTAGACGCTTTGTGTGTGTGTTTATGTACAGTAAATTTAAGTTTCCACTTTCTATTTGACACTCAGTTTACGGGTTTCCTTAAAGCTTACTTCAGCAACAACCGTGAAATTTGTCTAACCTTTGGGGGCTAAAATTAATATGCTTACATAGCTCGTATATTGGCTCGTCTACAATCAGTTGCAACCTCTGGTTTTATATTGTTTATAACTACCAACACACTCTAAGTAATCCAGAATCTCATAGTTTCAATAAACCTTCGGCCAAAAATAATAAGCCTAAAACAAGGGTTTCAATATAAGTTTTTGGTAATAGTAAATTAATTAAAAATATAGGTATTTTAACTAAAAAGCTATAATTATTCCAAAATAAAAATATAAAATTAAAATTATATATTAACGTAAATTAAAAAGAACCGCTGAAAGTATGTAACTTTAACATTACTACTAACAAAAGAAATAAAGCAAATAAAGTATAAATACTGCAAATAAGTTTTAGCTTGTAATCGCTCATGCTGACGAATATTATGTGATGAATTATGTACACTTGTGTCATACAATATATTGGTGCACACGAATGGCAAGACAAATAATTCGTGCTCTGTAATCTCCTACCCAAATTGCGGAATAAAAATTCCAGGTCAAGACCTGAGTCCTAATCTTACATTAAACCTTAAACATTTTTTTTTTAAAGGCAAATAAATTGTGTTTATTGTACATTTTTCTATGAAACATGATAGTTTGTTATACTAGGTTAGAAAACTGACAAAGCTATTTGAATATGAAACGATATATTCATCTAAAATGCTTATTCATATTCGTTGGTAAAAAAAAAAGTAAATAGATATATGAATAAAAGCTTACCAAGCTACTGAACTGCAATGCTGTACACCAGAACACTTCGCAAACCGTCACGAACATCTCTGAATGATAGCCTACTGAATTAAAAATGATATTGTCTCCATGCTTTATTTTTCAATTATAGAGTGCGCCTCCAATACATTATAGATTTGAATTTGCCTATGATTAATTAAATTTACCGATGCTTAATTAATCCAAAATATAATACAAGCTATATTAAAACAGTTTGTTTACACTAGACTCATATTTTAGTACTAAACACAGAAATAAGTTATATTTTAGACTATTGTAAGGTGACTGCCTCGATTATGTGTACAGGGTGGGATGTCCCGAGGACGAATGTAAAGGAGGGATCAGCTCGACTCAGACGATCGCCCGCTCATTTAATCTGCATCAGACAGCACCCTTAGGCTCAAAATCGTTTCAAATGTCAGTAATGGAGAGCTCATCTAAAAAAGAGAATATTGTTTTATCGTTTTAGTATGCTACGAGCTGAAAATGCGAACACGTTGATTTTTATTAACGATGCGTATACATATATTTATTTATGGGAATAACGGTGGTTCGAATCCCGGTTGGGTGTACTAAGAGCGTTTTTTTAAGGGAGAAAACTCTCTTAGTACACCCAGCCGAGATTCAAACCACCGATCTTCCCGTCAATGGTAATCAAGTCAAAACAAATAAGTGACACGTTAGACGTTAGATAATGCAACCACCGATGCGGCCCAAAATAGTACGTACAGGGTGTTTCATAATTATTTATTCATTTGAAAATTGATAATGTTCACATTTATAAGTATTTTCGAATGTCTTGTTAGACATTATTTGAACTTATGATTAAACTTTGTGAGTGGTTAAAGAGGAAGAGGAGAGGAATGAAAGAGGCACTCAATTATAGCATAAGCAGTGTCATAGGCACATATCTAGAATCAATATCATAAGACCTGCACTAGCAGGTGCGCTATCTAAATGTGACCGAGCTCTTTGTTATGATCTTCACTTAATTTGTTATATCGTGTTTCATCAAGACAAGATGTCACCAAGTAAAGCCTCTTGCCACAATCTTGACTTAATTTGTTTTATTATGCTTCAGCTAGATATGTCGCCAAGTAACGCTACTTGCCACAATCTTGACTTCATTTGTTTGTTTCAGCTAGATATGATGTCGCCAAGTAACGCTACTTGCCACAATCTTGACTTCATTTGTTCGTTTCAGCTAGATATGATGTCGCCAAGTAACGCTCCTTGCCACAATCTTGACTTCATTTGTTTGTTTCAGCTAGATATGATGTCGCCAAGTAACGCTACTTGTCACAATCTTGACTTCATTTGTTTGTTTCAGCTAGATATGATGTCGCCAAGTAACGCTACTTGTCACAATCTTGACTTAATTTGTTTTACTATGCTTCAGCTAGATATGATGTCGCCAAGTAACGCTCCTTGCCACAATCTTGACTTCATTTGTTTGTTTCAGCTAGATATGATGTCGCCAAGTAACGCTACTTGCCACAATCTTGACTTCATTTGTTCGTTTCAGCTAGATATGATGTCGCCAATTAACGCTCCTTGCCACAATCTTGACTTCATTTGTTTGTTTCAACTAGATATGATGTCACCAAGTAACGCTCCTTGCCACAATCTTGACTTCATTTGTTTGTTTCAGCTAGATATGATTTCGCCAAGTAACGCTACTTGCCACAATCTTGACTTCATTTGTTTGTTTCAGCTAGATATGATGTCGCCAAGTAACGCTACTTGCCACAATCTTGACTTAATTTTTTTTATTATGCTTCAGCTAGATATGTCGCCAAGTAACGCTACTTGCCACAATCTTGACTTCATTTGTTCGTTTCAGCTAGATATGATGTCGCCAAGTAACGCTCCTTGCCACAATCTTGACTTCATTTGTTCGTTTCAGCTAGATATGATGTCGCCAAGTAACGCTACTTGTCACAATCTTGACTTAATTTGTTTTACTATGCTTCAGCTAGATATGATGTCGCCAAGTAACGCTCCTTGCCACAATCTTGACTTCATTTGTTTGTTTCAGCTAGATATGATGTCGCCAAGTAACGCTACTTGCCACAATCTAGACTTCATTTGTTCGTTTCAGCTAGATATGATGTCGTCAAGTAACGCTCCTTGCCACAATCTTGATTTTGTTTGTTTCAGCTAGATATGATGTCACCAAGTAACGCCCCTTGCCACAATCTTGACTTCATTTGTTTGTTTCAGCTAGATATGATGTCGCCAATTAACGCTCCTTGCCACAATCTTGACTTCATTTGTTTGTTTCAACTAGATATGATGTCACCAAGTAACGCTCCTTGCCACAATCTTGACTTCATTTGTTTATTTCAGCTAGATATGATGTCGCCAAGTAACGCTCCTTGCCACAATCTTGATTTTGTTTGTTTCAGCTAGATATGATGTCACCAAGTAACGCTCCTTGCCACAATCTTGACTTCATTTGTTTATTTCAGCTAGATATGATGTCGTCAAGTAACGCTCCTTGCCACAATCTTGACTTCATTTGTTCGTTTCAGCTAGATATGATGTCGTCAAGTAACGCTCCTTGCCACAATCTTGACTTCATTTGTTTGTTTCAGCTAGATATGATGTCGCCAAGTAACGCTCCTTGCCACGACCTTGACTGCAGCTGTGTTGGTTTACGCTAAATGTGATGTCGCAAAATACCCAAATAAAGCTCCGAGCCAAAGCACCAGATAGTCACTTTCGTTTGACGTAAGTATTCACGCAACAACAATTACTGCGCACATTTCATAGCTGCTTTTTATTCAAAACTATACTGACCGTTTCCTTTATTTGTTTGGTGAGCTGTGATGACTATTTCCGCCTTTATTTATTGGTTCATTGTTTTCTAAACACTTGTTTGTTACGTTCATTGAACCTTTGCATTTTAAGAAGGCTGCTTACTGGAACGCCGAGACGTTTTATGTACGTCTAGAAACTCCCTCCTATTTCGGGAGTGATTCGTTATTTAAAAATAGGGTTAAACCCAAAATGGAGATGAACGAGATTAACATGTCCCTATGTTTTAATTACAAACCTTACGAGCTACGTTGTGTGTTTTATAGTAACAAAAAATTCATGAACAGGCGAATTAACTCATTTTCAAGTGCATTTCACGCAAAATAGGTCAATTATGATATTTAAGTACATGGTTAGAAACATAATATAACTTAACTTTCTTCGAGCAAATAAATCATTTTTGCAAGGTCACAAAAGAAAATGTTAAGTTAATTGAGGAGTGTTTTAGTGCTTTAAAAGCTTCAGAACTGTAATTTCTATAATAAATACCATATCGTGAGAATATTTCTCCACACTTAAGCGGTGCCCATGAAATTAATTTCTTATTTGAGATAAAATTGTAACTTATGATACGTTGATTTAGACTAAAATGTATCAACAGGGTTGATACTCATCTGGAAAACTGGGGTAAATCTGAAACATTTAGGGAGTTTTGTGTGGCAGGGAAATGTCAGGCGAATTTTAAATAAGTATCAAACAATTTAGACATGTCTGCATTAAATTTCTGGACATAATTTGGAAGGGCATACTCCAATATGAACTAATTTTATCTTTGATTTTGTGAGGAACACACATTGGTTTTTAATAATCCCTTTGTCAATTATCCAATAAAATTAATTAATTGAACTCAATTTTTTTTAAAGTTAAAATAGTAAAAGCATAATTTTTTGTTTAGGAAGCTTGGAAAAGTCATGAAATTTAAAATCTTTTAAAGTGTACTAACCATGAGAACTTATGTACCAAAACGATGGGGTTTTTTACACCACAACTCATGATTGTCTGGGATATACGTATAGTATTAAATAGCAGATTTCTTAATTTTTACAATTGATTTGCGCTCCTTGTTGAAACGTGACTATTTTTAAAACTGTGTCTTCTTTGTAGTAGCGAGGGTCTAAACGTCTATGTTGTTTAATATGGTCGTAAGATAGGTTATAAAATATATTTTAATTACATGTATTCAGGATGTGGATGCATTTTCACGATTGAAGGGTTTGGAGCAAAACCATGATAACCCTCATTTAATGACAAAATATGTTAGTGCATGTATGTGTATGTTGCATACCACTTTAACTATAAGCTGTTTTCTAGTCAGTCAAGACCTTGAGTATAACTAATATCCATGCATATTTTACTTATTTTATAGCTAAATTTCAGGATTTTATAGACGTTTAAATTGTGAAAATATCCCATCTGAATCAATGAGGGTTAATTTATCATGTTTTTTCCCCAACCCGCTCACTTCTTCAGAGTGCAATTATAAAAATTTATAATTTACTATCCCCCTTCCCCGTAGAAAAATATTGTAAAGAATCCTGTAAAACAAAGCTTCAAATCATCCATCATGTAATATAAAAACAAAACTTTTTTTTTCTTTTTTTTTTTTTAAATACAGTCCTACCATCACTGTATAGCCCCCTCCCTCTTTTTATCCTCCCTCCCTATTTTCATCTCATTCCTCTTTCCTCACCCCTACCCCCCGCCCCCTTCACCAACCCCACTTTCCCTTCAACAACTTTTTTTTCCAACGACTATACAATATACTATCGACATTTTTATGAGTAATAAATTAAATTTTAAAATAAAATATAGCCCATGCTACTCGCTGATAATGTAGCTTTATATTGGTGAAAGAATTTTTAAAATCGGTCCAGTAGTTTTTGATTTTATCCATTACAAACAAAAAAACAAAAATCAAATCTTTCCTCTTTATAATATTAGTATAGATTTTATCTATAAATATTGTTATACAGCATAAAATTGAATCTATTAAAATAAAGTATTTTGTTAATACTTTACTTAAAACCACTTTATATTTTTAATAAAAATAAAGTTGTATTTAAACTATATTAATAGAAAATCAATGGAATCAAACCATTAAAATAAATAGGGACCAGCTCTAATTATGTACATATTTATAATAAATATGACATTGTTTACATATACAAGCATTACTTTCAAATGTATTGGAAACTCATTATGAAAGTATTGTACGACCATCATAACAACCACTGTAAGGCAGGAGCTAGTGTTGTGGTATCGAAATAAAATAATCGCTAACAGTTAGTATTGATCTAAAAATAATAAGCTGAAAATGTATCCGAATAATATATGTATGTTTTTTTTAAGTATAAAATCATGATTTTTATCTTATTTCTTTAGAATTTTTGTACTAACAACAATAAATCAAACTTATGCGTTATAATATATATTTTTCCTATTCTGTTTATTATTTATGAAAAAATTAATAATAATGTAATTACAAAATTGTAATAAAGAGCCTTGTTATGTGTTCATCTCATTTTCAAACGAAGCAGTGTGTGGGCTTAAAAATATTATTTTACTAAGAAAAATACATAAATTTATATTATAAACAAATGACTTTTTTTTAAACTGCCGATCCAATACCCTAGTGTAAGTACTCGTACGAGTAAAAGTATCAAGTAAAAAAGTGTTGGTATCTAAAGGCAATATTAGTAAAATATCAATACTTTTTCGACGGCCCTAGCGAGGACATGCCTTTTTTGTCTCATTGTGTAATTTACTAGTAGCCCTACTCTTATTAAATATGGGACCATGAATGTTACCATCAACAAAATAAGGTTACAACAATTGAAAAAAAAAATCTTTATTATGTACGTGTGGAAAAAAATTAACTAGGCTTTTTATATTAAAAAAAATCCTAGTTAAATTTTTTATACAAGTACATAATAAAGATTTTTTTTTTATATTAACCCGCCTCGGTGGCGTAGTTGGCTAACGCGCTAGTCGTGGTTAGCTCGACTGCTTAGGACGGGGAGATCGAGGTTCGAATCTCGGTCGGGTGAACTGGGGCTGGTTTTTCCTAAATGGTTTTCCACTCTCCCTCCTCCAAATGCGGTTTCACTTCCTCTAATTCAACCTTCCCAATTCCTAATCCCTTAGCGTAATTAGTACTTAAAGCGTATAACCCGAACGGATAGTAAGACGCGGTGCTAAATAATAATAAATATATATATTAAACACGTTGCTGTTGCTCATCCTCAACGAAGCTTTAGAGCTTTGTTTGACATATTTAAGTGTTATCGGTGTTGGAAAGGATGTAGATATTAAGGTTTCACTGATTGCTCTAGTTCCTCTGGAACATAAAACATATTTTCTAAAATAAGACCGGGCTAAAACTTAATCGGTGGTCTCCTTTCTTTATACGCGTCTCATTTTTATTTTAGCGATAGCTCTGACTTGCACCAAATAAAATAACAAAGGATGAAGAGGGGAGATTAAAAATCTATATTTAGCTGCATTCGGTTTCAGAAAAGATGGTAGCTCATGCTGAGATAATAATAATCCTTTCTGCTCCAGACTAGGATTCCAACCCTGACCTATATGATCAGAATCAGGGAACTCTTCTGACTATTATATTTCTTCTTTGGTTTGTAGGTCTGAACTGGATTAAATATCACACTGCTTCCCCCCACCTCTACCCATATTCTATCACTGGCACACTGCCCATGGATGATATTAGTGGCCTTCTTGAATTATGTGCAAGGAGTAAAGGGACAAAATGTTCCAAATAAGGCTTAGATAACTGTAAAAATACTAGGTTTGCTTTCTGAAACATCAATTTTATTAACTCATTTAAATTGTGTTTTAAATCGTTTTTATATTTTAACTCCTTTTAAACTTAATTATTTATGTATTGTATGTTTAGTTTTTACCTTCACTCAAAATAAGTGGTCAATTATAGTATATCGTTTCATTCAATGTGTTCATTTGTAATTGATTCACACTTCTACACTATATTTTAATTATCTCAGTTAACCAATGTTTGTATTAATTGTTGGTTTATGATTTGACTTATAAATGATTCTGAAAATTGAAAAATGACACCTGGACACGGGAATCGAACCCGGGACCTTCGGCTTAGTACGCCACTGCTCTTACCACTGAGCTATCCAGGATTCGTCCCGTGCCCAGGGTCATTCTTCACTCATAGTTTAAGGCAGAGTCTAAGATGGACGTGCGGAGGTCGTCAGCTTTATAAACACGTGATACACAAGATCACAGCCATCAGACCACGCAGCCATTATCGACACGGTAGTTGGCAATTTTGCAGCCATCACGTGTTTATAAAGCTGACGACCTCCGCACGTCCATCTTAGACTCTGCCTTAAACTATGAGTGAAGAATGACCCTGGGCACGGGACGAATCCTGGATAGCTCAGTGGTAAGAGCAGTGGCGTACTAAGCCGAAGGTCCCGGGTTCGATTCCCGTGTCCAGGTGTCATTTTTCAATTTTCAGAATATGATATCGGAGAGGTGTTATCCTCACTAAAATGCATTAACAATAGTTCCGGCTATTGTTTCATTATAAATGATTGTCATTCAATAATATGTGTGTTATAATTTCAGCTTTCTCCATTTGACTCTTATTGTAGTACATGTTGCAACTTTTTATAAAGTTCAAACATAATTCAAATATCACAATATCTTTAATTGTTAATTTAAACCCATACATTTATTTAAAATTTAACTATCGATATAATATCTATGTCTTAGCCTTTACTATTATCTGGATATGTTGCAATCCCTGGATAAAGTTTTCTTTTATGAGGAACATCTTTCAAAATGAGCATCTCAAAACACACATACGATTTGCTTTAACAAGCCTGTCACCCGCTGTTAAGCTTTAAGGTAATTATAATTAACATGGTTATCCACATCTGCAACCAAGGCTGTAGCCAAGCCAAAATTCCAGGAGAGGGGGAGGGGGGTATGGAGCTATCAATCTTTTTAACATTTAGAAACTTACTTAGCCCCTCCTCCTTCCGAATTTGAACATTTACATTGAGTACTTTTTAAATGATGATAAAGGTATGTGGTTGTTGCGGGCTGAAGGTTGAGGAGGACATTGACCCATAAATTTTGTTTTTCCTTTTGGAATGAATTTGCCCCCTCTAGATTTATTTTACTCCCCTCTTATATGTTTGAATATTATATTATTAAAAACAAACTTCATATATATTCTAAAGGTGTCTAATTAAAAAGATATAGCAGGCGAGGACAGTTCTACATATATTTTCGGAAGAGCAACATTTCTAAGAAAATTTTAGGGGAAGAAATAAATTCGAGAGGAATATAATATAAAAAAAAATCCAGTTGAGGACATTATACAATAGTAACATCCAGACGTTGGCCGCGAGAGCAAGGTCGTAGCCAGGGGGAGTTTTGGGTTTTTTAAGCTCCCCTTCCCCCCCCTCCCCCCGAAATTTTATGAACAATATATATATATATATATATGACTTTATTTATGGTTCAAACTATATCAAAATTAAGATACAAGTACAAATTAGGGGGCTGTCTTACCATAAAAAAAAGCACTTCAGAGAGCTTCTAGATGCGTTTAATATTTAGAAATGTTCCTAGCCTTCGGCAGTTAGGGGGTAATGTTACCATAAAAACACACTTCACATAGCTTCTAGAACTGTTTATCATTTAAATTTTTTTTCTAGCTTCAGGCAATTAGTGGATGTGCCCACCAACCCCCCCCCCCCCTCACCCCCCCTGAAATTATTGGCGGGCTACGGCCTTGTGCGAGAGGGCCCCTGGAAATAGCACAATTCTCAAGTCCTTACATTTGTACACTTCAGAAATCAGTGAGTTAAATAGAAATTTAAATTAACAATTAATTAGATCCTCAATACAAAATATTCTCAATATAGGCACGGCAAAATGATATTCAAAAAAACACAGACAGTAAAGTTTAGAGTTTCCCCAGGATAATCTATAGTAGAATTCTGGTTAAAAGAAACCTTTGGAAAATACTAACTTTTTGTTTCGGTCAACATTGACAACATTTTAACTTTATTACCAATATGTTTATTTCATTGGTATTGATATTTTTTTATGAAAAGTGATATTCGCCGTTTACACTTGACTTATATATGAAATATTTTTAGTAACTCTTATAAGTGTCAAAGAAATTCCATCCTATTTATATTAGTCTGTAGTTTTATTTGACGCCTCTATTGCTTCGTAATAAAACCACACGAACCCGTTGCACTGTATAGACATAGTACCAACTCTCCTACGAGAAATGAGCGTTTTCTAAATTTCCCCGGAGTAATCGGTGCTTCACCTCTCGCTCGGTCTAAAAACAGTTTGGTAAAAAAAAAAAAAGAAAAAAGACAGCTATATTGGTTTAAGGTGAGATGAAAGGGAACTCGAGAAAAGTCCAGTGTTTATGTGGTTTTCATACGGCAAAAAAATAAATTGTTAAAATAAATAAATAATGCTCCAGTACAAACATAGCTTAATTTTCTTTCCATGTTGGATATTCAGGAACTGTTGATATTATGAGCGTAGCGGCACTAGACGAGAAACTTTTTATATATAGACATAAAGTTGACATTACATTCCAGAATACCCTTAACAGATATTCAAGAAATGTTGAGGCCACCATGTGAATAAAATTAAACTATACGTTTGCACTGGAGCAGTATTTGTTTTATTTTGGCAAAAAAAAAAAAAGTTTTGCAATATATCTGCAAAAACACTGTTTTTTCCCTTGTATCCCCTTCCATACCACCCTAAACGTGTAGCATAAGAACAAGTTTTTTATTTGTATTTTTAGATGCCTCGTTTTATAAATTTCCAGACATAATTATAATCCGGCAATCATATCTCTAGCTGAGTTCCTGATTATGGATCATCTAACTTCTATACACAGACTCCCCCAACACATAGACCTAGGCCATAGACAAGTAATAAACAGACTCTCAACCTTACGGGGGTTTTGCTGCGCTCCTTTTGCCAGCTTGAGTCCTTCAACACTGGGCTGCACTAGTGTCAATGCTGCGTGATGATAGGACTAACCGCAACGATCCTAGTGTCGAAGGACTCAAGCTGCCAAAAGAAGTGCAACCATTTTAACCTGACAGTTGAATGTCTGGGTATATTATTTGTCTATTTCCTAGGCCTATATAAGTGTTATATGAAGTTACTAATGTTGGCCCGCGGCTTCGCTCGCGTTTAAGGTGGGATGGAAGGGTCTGCCTTGGAGCTCTCAGTTTTAGATGAAGGGGAAGAAACAATCTCCCCTCTTACCATGCAGCTAGCTTGGCTTCCCCACTCCTCAACGCCAAACCTTTCTTCACCCCCCTCCTCTTATTGTCATGTCATTTACCAACCTAAGTTTCCTGGAATCACCCAGGAGTGAGAACACACCACTTGTTTACAAATAAAAGGGTTTACTCCCAGTTCAACTTTGCAGGTATTTGTCCTTCTGACATGGAGGCTTTTGAATGAAAATATAATGATGGCAAGAGCTGATTCAGATGCAGGTGTTTGGGGTTGAGAAGGAGGGGGGAAGGGGTGCGATTTATTCTCATAAAGCTCCTCCAATTATAAGTCTAATACATTTAAAAAAAATGAAAATTGTAATATTTAATAATAACTATTATCATATTCTGAAAATTGAAAAATGACACCTGGATACGGGAATCGAACCCGGGACCTTCGGCTTAGTACGCCAATGCTACCCAACCCTAAAATGAGGGGTAGTTTACTGAAGGGAAAAAAGAGAAAAAATCGATTTACTCAAAATGTGATTCAACGATTTTGATCAAAATTCATATATATGTTTTGTATAATAATACAAACAGAATGGCCATTCTCATTTTAGCGCGAAAATGAATTTAAGAGTACTTTACTTAATCAAATTTGATGATTTCTCCATAACTATTTGAGATACAAAATAACTTATTGTTGCAAAATTGTAAGGCTTTTAAAAATAAAAATATTTTATTTGAAAATTATTTTTATAAAACTAATAGTTTCTGAGATGTTGTAAAAATAATCTATAACAAAGGTCTTAACTTAAAAGAGATGTTACTTTTTTTTCAATAATTTTCCATGGCAGTGTGTTAATTAATTTCATTAATTTTTACTTTCTCATCAAAAGAGAAAGTATTGTAATCGTGAAGAAATTCGAAATCGAGATTTTGAAAAAAAAAAAAATCTTTGTAATGCCAAAACTTAAAAAGAAGTTTTTACAGTTCTGTCTGTCTATCTCCAGGCTCCAAACTCAGAAACGGCTCGATGGATTTTGTTCAAACTTGATATTTTGATTTAATATCTAAATTAGGTCGGAAGTTTTTTTCATTTTGGCCCTAGCCCCTAAATTCACGGTAGTTTACTGATGAGTATTTCCTTAATTTCCAAATATTTTGAAAACGGCTCTGACGATTTTGTC
This sequence comes from Timema cristinae, assembly GCA_039000515.1. Taxonomy (NCBI): domain Eukaryota; kingdom Metazoa; phylum Arthropoda; class Insecta; order Phasmatodea; family Timematidae; genus Timema; species Timema cristinae. The sequence continues at coordinate 66,332,778 of JBCFYV010011172.1, forward strand.
TAAAACTGATATCTGAGCGGTATGAGTCCTGATAAATTTATATATTTATTTCATTTTTGTGTAAAAATCCGTTTAAAGGTAGTTTACTTATGAGTGATTTTTCGAAAATATGAAATATGTTTAAAATGGTAAGAGAGATTTGGTTCAAAATTAGTATCTGTGGTTCCTTAGACATTATAAATAAAAATACGTAATATTTTTTCAGGTTAGATTTAGTTTTAAGGTAGTTTACTAATGAGTGATATTTGAAAATTTGAGTTATTTTGAAAATGTCTTTAGCAATTTCGTTCAAAATCTGTATCTGGGGTTAGTATGACATGATAAATAAAACCACTCAATATTATTTAAGGGGAAAATTATTTTAGGTGTGGTTTACTGATAAGTGGTTGGGGCCGGGTGAAATTTATTGATTTTGGGGCAAGAAATGTGGCTAAAAATGTGTAACTGGGTGTCGTTTGACATGATATAGAAAACTAAATAATATTTTTCAGAGAAAATTTTGTTTAAGGGTGGTTTAATTATGAGTGATTTTTTTAAATTATAAATATTCTTAAAAGGCTTACGCGATTTAGTTTTAAATGGTCATCTGGAGGTCGTATGGCCTGATAAATAAAACAACGTAATATTTTTCGGGGAATATTTCGTTTTAGTGTAGTTTAATTATGTGGTAAGGGCTATTTGGCTATTTGGATCATAGAACCGATTTTTTGTCAACTTTAAAAATTATTATTATTATTATTATTTAAATATTGATAATACTGTCCAAATTGAATGTAATGATTTATTATAAATATATTCTCATAACTATATTCCTACTTTAACGAGAGCTTTTTAAAAACATTAAGAAAAAAAATTCGAAGGGAAAAAAAATCTTACATGCAAAGGGAAAAAAATTACAACTTCTATAAAAAAAATTAGAAAAATATCCTCTCATTAACGTATGTGTAATTTATCAATAAACATTCACAAAAAAAAACATTCTTTATTTCTAATTGGGCCTGAGAAAATGTTCGTTAAAGTATGACAATTTAACATGGGTTGGATAGGGCATTCCGGGTCCCCTTAATTTGTTTGTCTTATCTTATAATTGAACTACCAATATACCCTTAAAAATAAGGGTGGAATGTGAAAAGGTTCATTTTCTCATAAACGGCTATAACGATTTTAATTAAAATTCATATACAACCACAGATTAATATTCCCTACAAAATGGCAAATTTTGCTTTTCCGGCCATATAACTTTAAGGGGTACTTTAATGATGACGATATCTCCAGTTTTGATTATAGATCCTGTAATATTTGAGATACGAAATAACATATCATTGTAAAGTTGTAGCACTACTAAAGATAAAAATACTTTTATTTGAAATAATATTTTATAAAACCTTTATTTTTCCAGTTATAGGCAAATATGTTTTTAAAATAAAGCTTTCCAATCTTGTTCAAGATGACTTAGGTACAGAATAAACATATTTTTGTAACAGTTACCATTATTTAATGTATGCTCTTTGGAGAAATTTAATGTTGCTACATTTGAATATGGAAGGCACACTCCGTTTATTCTGAAAGGTGAGTCTTACCTTGATGGACTATGCTATGGACCTATCTTATGCCCTATACTTTGCAAGCTAACGAAGATTAGCTCCCAGTTTCCGAGTTACTAGCAGATTGCATAATTTTGTAGGTAAAAAAAAAGCGAGAAAGTCTGTGCTGTGCCCCGTACCCTTTATTTGATTGAAGGCACTAAAGTTGGAATATTCATGCACACAAAAATTACTATATTTCTCTTTTGAAAAATGCCCGCTTTCACTTAGTAAGATTTTGTCTCAGCATTGTGTTCTACTGTAGGGTTCCAGAAGAACTTTTTTTTTAGTAAGTTTCCGGAAAACCGATTTAATTCTATCATTTTTATATCATAATAAAATATTTCTGTGTGAAGTGGGGGCTGATTGTTCGGTGTAACGAGGAAGAGGGGTTGGGGGTAGGAGAGGAGAACATAAAAATAATTCGAAGGGGATTCGACCTCTTAAAAGGTGGTATAAAAAGGACCACGGGCAATATTTTTTTAGTTTTTGCATCAATTATATTTTTATTTTAAATAAATAATATATTGCTCCAGTACAAGTTTCATTTTCTACATAGTTATAATAATAGTTTTTGGATATTTGATATGGGCACCCTGAAATCGAATTAAGAGAAAAAGTTCCGACTAATTCCAGGGTGCCCATAGCAAATATACAAAAACTATTATCATAACAACTATCTCTCTCTAGGAAAAACCCACCCACTCACTCAGCACCATATATCTCCACAATCCCTGGACATGGAATTATGCATGAAGGTTCGTTTAAAGCCTTAGACATGGGTTAAGACGTTTTTTTTAAAAACATTCGAAATCCAAGGTGATGAAACGCATAAAGGGTCTAATGTTTTCAAAATTCACTGCTGTATCTTTTAAGCCAGTGGACATAGAGCCTTGAAATTTACAAGGGGGTTTCCTTTTTAGAATTGGATTAGAAGTTTTTAAAGTTTCTTTCAAATTACTTCCTCTAAAGGGCATAAAAGGGCCCGGAAATCACATGTTCTATATCGATGAGTTGAAAAGCTGGAAATCTGGATTTTGGAAAGCAGGTTGAGGGGTCACCCCATATAACAGAAAAGTATATTATTATTATTTATTATTAGCACCGCGTCTTACTACACGTTCGGGCTATACGCACTTACGCTAATGTGTAAGGATAGGGTGATTATGAGATGAAATGGAGGACCTACAGTTTAACGTGGAATCCGAACCACGGGGGAGGCCTGTCATTCCTCCCATACTCTAATTGTGAATAATACACATTTTGTCAGAGGTGAAGTAAGAGTTTGGCAATTAGATAACTCTGTGCTGGGGGCGGTAATTGAGCCCCGAACCCCCAGCACCGAGGTCCAATGTCTTAACCCTAGACCACCAGGTCACTTCAGAAAAGTATAAAAATGGTAAATTTCAAAATGGGACTTGAGTAAATCGGAGGGATATGAGGAATTGCTAAAAAACAGAAACCAAAATATGAAAAGTTATAATAGATTAAAATTTGGCAAGTATTTCTATGTAGAATAACCCATCCATATAATCAAAAAATCAGAGAAATTGAAAATTTCAAAATGGTTCTCAAAACAGAACAGAAACCAAATTAATTATAGTCCAAAAGCATTTAATTTTAAAATGACGCCCCAACAAATAAATAATGAGGAATGGGAGGGGACATAGAAGAACCAATAGTTTTAGGATGGGGAAGCTTTTTACATAATAATGTTCATAATTGCACAATTATACATTTCAATTACTGTAATATTTGGAAATTTGTATTCGAAGTAAGAGATAAGAAAGAGAATCAGCGATGCCACCTAAAAATTGGTGACCCCCCGGGATAAATGTTGATTTCAAAGAATGCAAATGTTAAACTAATTTGAACCAAAATCGGATCCTCGGCCTTCCCTCTGCCACTGTGTACGCCACTGATTAACAGGTCTGTGTTTACACATTCTTCTTCACAGCCAGGATTTGCAGTTGATGGGGGTGGGGGCATATGATAATCACCTCTTTCTTATACAATACTTAGTGTTTACCTACATACAATAATAATTTCAATTACTGTACCCACTTCCAAACTTCATGTAGGTTACAATGATTTTAACCATTTCTAAAAACATATTACGGTATCACAATTCACAGGTTCAGTTTCCATTTACGAATTTATGTATATTGTATTTTTAAACTGTTAATGTAATATCATTATTATTGAATTATTACCGACAAAAATACAGGTCATATAATGTCATTTCTACGTAAGCGTGAAAAGGCCGATATAATTTAGCCAAGTGACCCTCTCTATCAGGGTGTTGGGTTCTTTAACGTGTCGGAAACAACGACACGGGACCCACGGCTTTACTTCCCTTCCGAAGGAAGGCATGCTACGGATTTTACCATCCTAAAAATCCATCGCCCTCGGACGGAATTGAACCCGTGAACCTTGGGTCCAGAAGCGAGCATGCTAACTACTAGACCACCGAGGAAGACAATTTTTTATGAAAATCGTTAGAGCCAATTTAGAGAAAATCTACTTTTTGTTGTTTATTCCTTCAGTAAACTACCCTTAATTTTAGAGGTAGATAACTCATTACAAAAACCCCTCTGTAAAACCTTATGAAAATCTTATATACGAAGTTTCAGTCCTATCGGTAAAAAGGTTTCGGCTCTAGCCCCAGTAACAGACAGACAGACAGACAGACACACACACACAGACAGACGGCATTGCTAAAAACACTTTTTCGGATTCGGGGGGTCATGAAACGTCGACATTCATCAAAATTTCAAGTTCGATTTTTTTTTACTATAAAAATAGGTACTTTCTCTCCGAGTGATCTCGATGAAGTATTTTTTTTAGCACCACGTCTTACTACTCGTTCGGGCTATACGCTCAAGTAATAATTACTCTAGTGGGATAAGGATGTGGTAGGATGATATTATAGGAAGTGAACCCGCATTTTCGTGGAGGGAGAGTGGAAAACCATTTAGGAAAAAAAAACCTCAGTTCATCCGAGTGAGATTCGAACCTCGCTCTCCCCGTCCTCGGCAGCTAAGTCCAACACGAGACTGACGCGTTTGACCACTCAGCTACAGAGGCGGGTTCGATGGAATAAAAAGTTAAGTCATCAAATGCATTCTAGATTATATGACACATTTTCCAACAATAACATAAAATCATTACTTCTATTTATTTCTCCAGTACTCTCCATTTTGGTCCGGTAATCGTCTTTTCTTCGGTTTTCTTGATAGTTTTAAACGTTTTGATTTTTTAACAGTGAAGCGAGACGAATGTTTGCTTTGTTTAGCTGATAAAGTATATTTCTGGATTGAAGTTGAATTTTCTTCAGTCATGGTTGTAATGGATTATAACAATTTTTTGTCAAATAAATATTTCACCACTTGTTATGATTTATAAAAAAGCACATACATAAATGAAAAATATCTTTTTTATTTTAGTAGACCTATAATGGTTTTTATTGCGTTGAAAATAATGAGTATTTTTTCATATTCAACACTAGTGTTATATATTTTTAAATATAAACAATTTTATTAAAACAGTCTATGCGACGATATAATTATACTAATTAAATATTTGAAAGTTTAAATAAAACCACTACGACTAACATTATTTGAAAGTGCGTGTAAATGATTGTTTACTCTACATTTATATTTTAAACTTGATGCCATGTACTCTTATTCAGAGTTGAAAGCTTCCATTCAAAACAAACAAGGCGAGATGTGTACGAAAATACCAATATTATTTTGTCTCAAGTGTGCCCAGGCCAAGATATATTAAGATGGCCTGAGGGGCGGAGGGAGAAGGTAGAGGGGGTGTTAATCTGTTTCTACCTGCATCGTGAATAGTACCTGTCAAGGTCAAAGAAAGATAGCTGTTGACAAAATCTGAGGAATGAGGTGAAAGGTGTGTATGGTGGGGGTAAGTATTCGATCGTAGAGATCCTAGCAGGACATCGCTGAACTATTTTATACAATTTTCTATCATTAATTAGGATAATTCCATAATGTTTATAAATTGGAAAAAAATACGTACCTTTATTTTAGCTTAAGCTCTGTGTTTGTATAGGAAGAAATTTGATCCTACTCACAAGGGAAAAAGTGCCAACTTTGAATCAATTTACTAAATTAATTACTAAGATATATTCAAATATCTTCCAATACAAACATAGAACTTTATTTGATTTACAAGATAAAAAATACCCCACACTTCTGCGATGTTTCATAATCCCGAAAACTGTGCCAGAAATAGGCAATATTTTTGCGCTTTATTCAGCCCTTCCATCCCACCTTAAGTAGGTTAGATAACTTTTTTTTTCCAGCGAAGCATTCCAAACTACCAAAATAACTATTTCAGACACTTGTGAAGAGGGGGTGGAGGTGGAAAATTAAAATAAAACCACTAGGCCTGATTATTGATGACCGAGAGCAATGTGGAAGGGGTTTAAGCAGGGTGGAAGGGGACAACACTAGTTAGGTCTAACTAATTCCAACACAAAAAAAGCTTTATTAACGTGTTCCTATTGGTAGCCACACCACTAGTTTTGATTTACATCCATCACTGTTTTCATCGTGTGGCCTGGGTCAATTTTTTATTCATGCCATATATTATATTCCACTACTGACTTGCTAGGCCTGTCGTAGATTCGTATGCCTTGTAATCTATCTTAAGACTAGGACAAGCACAACATCCAGTCATCGACCATTAATTTATCAATGTGAAAGGGTAAACCCAAATTTCACCGATGATACATTTTTCAACCATGCCGAGAATCGAACCCGGGGCTCTTAGCTCAGTAGACAGATACGCTACCGACTAAGCTAAGGCAGCACTATTAGTTGAATGGTGCAATTAGTTACAAGATATAGCTACAGTTTGATTCAATTGGTAAAACACATTTTTGACGGTTAAAAAGTGTCTTAAACAATTTGCACATATTTATATATCAAGTAATGTGATCTGCAGCTATCACTTTAGAGATATAATATCAATACTTATTAAATAACACTTTTTTTAAATTATTATTTAGCAACTCGTCTTTATACTAGCCCGTTCGGGTTATACGCCTATGTACCAATCTACACTAATGTGTTAGGGATTAGGAAGGTTGAATTTATAGGTATTTGCGTGGAGGGAGAGTGTAAAACATTTAGGGAAAACTACCCTCAGTATACCCGATTGGGATCTAATCTCGATCTCCCTCTCTTCGGTGGTCTAGTATATTGCGAAAGTAACCTCTAAACCACGGGGCCTCCGAATATAAAACTAATAATATATTTAAATTATATCATTGTTGATGGCAAGAAAATGTTTTAGCTTTCTAAAAGTATCTTCTCAACTTAATAATACTGTAATTTTCCAGATTTTTTTACACTAACACTCTTATCACGCGCTCAATCCTGATTCATATTTATATGACTAACCTAGATTAGCGTTTAAATGTAATTAGAACTATATTTTATAAATATTGAAATGAGCAATACGGGGATGTTAAGTTCCTCCACGGAGATAATTTGTCCGATAGCAATGTTAGAGTTCCTCCACGACACCTCAAAAAGGAATTACAAGTAGCCTGAATGCAATAGCCTAGTTGTACCACTTTTATGATGGTTGCGGGTGGGTGGGTTGATAATTAACTCCCCCTTGCCCCCTGCGTTGCATAGAAGCCCACGGTAAAAAGAATAGTTTCGTTTATAAAATTAAATAACAATATTCATAAATGAATGAAAGGTTAGGTTAAGTTAGGTTGTGTAAGAGCCGTAATTATATGTAGAAATTATGGAGAGAAAGCTAGGTTTGTATCATAATAATTATTTTTAACGCTGTTTTCTGAAATGGACTATCATGAACCAAGTATTCATCAATGCATGAAAGGTTAAGTTTGGTTGGGTAAGAACCATCATTATATGTATATACATGCATTATGGAAGGATTGAAAGCTAGCTTTGCACTAGAAATTCTTTAATTTCTTACTTGAGTTGTCGCGGAGAAGCTCGCCCCTCTGTTCATATAGAAATATTTTCTTTAACTTAAAAAAAAAAAAAAGTAATTTCGGGAATACTCGGATTAAAATCAGTACCTGTGGGTGTAGCCTACTACCTACTGCCTGTTATGTAGGATAGTAGGACATCGCCCCCCCCCCCACCCCTCAAAAAAATCTGTCATGCATAAAAAAAAGCACCTGTATAAAATGGACTCCGATTATGCACACCTTATAGAACTGTGCTGCGCACGCCTAATGTTTAGATATGTTTTTGAATAGGGACAATTGTATGAAACATATGAAAATTTAAAATTCTTTTAGTAACTTGCTTGTAACGTTAGTAAATTATTTTTAGTAAAAAAAAAAATATCTAAAAATGTTTCTTCCAATCTAAATAGACTATACTATGTTATTATTATTATTAGCACCGCGTCTTACTACCCGTTCGGGTTATACGCACTTACGCTAATGTGTAATGGTAGGGTGATTGTGAGATGAAATGAAGGACCTACAGTTTAACGTGGAATCCGAACCACGGTGGAGGCCTGGCATTCCCCACATTCACAAGATGTATTGTCAGAGGTGTAGGAAGGGTTTGGAAACCAGATAAATCTGTGCCGAGACCGAGGATTGAACCCGGCCGCCAGCACAGAAGTCTGACACCTTACCCCTAGACCACCAGGTCACCTACTATACTATGAAAATACCACATGGACGCACCTCGGTGGCGTAGTTAGCTAACGCGCTTGTTTTCGTGTTGATCTAGACTGCCGAGGATGGGGTGATCGAGGTTCGAATATAGGTCGGGTGAACCAGGAGTGGTTTTTCCTAAATGGTTTTCCACTCTCCCTACACGCAAATGCGGGCTCACTTCCTATAAATTCAACCTTCCCAATTCCTAACCCATTAGCATAATTAGTACGAAATACGAAAGCGTATAACCCGAACGGTTAGTAAGACGCGGTGCTAAAAAAACAAACATGCACGTGGCCGCGCTATTCTTGCGTATTCATTTTCAACCGAACCAAAAGGAAAACAAACATACGTACCTATGTAAACAAACCCGTGTAAACCGCTCCTCTGCCTCCATCAAAATGTTTACTATGACTGCCTCGCTGCAGTAGTAAGTTTTGTTTGACTGGAAGGAGCCCACGTGGAGTTTGGCGAGGGAGGGGTTGGATGCAATGTGATTGGTCTGGAATCCAGAGAGGTCATTCAACTCCTCCCCACGCCTCGGCCCATCAGATTATCACAGGGAATGTTGAGTTCATTGAGAAACGCGCCGTGTGGTATATACGCGCGTGTGTGTTTGCTTGTCTAGTGTGTGACGTGAAATCGTGTGTGTGTGTGTGACCTCACACTCGTCAGACAAATGTCATGACGAATTCCACATGAGTGTTGACTCATGTTTCTAGTAAACACATTCTCATTACTTTTAGCTGTAATCCAAAGCGAGCTTCGTGGTCAGAAAATTACTAAAGACTTTTCATATTTTTGTTTGATATATTCATAAGAAGAACCTTTAAGCTTATAAAAAAAAAGAAAAAAAAAAGAGTGGCTACCATATTTTATTTTAGTCCCAAAAACGAAAAGAATACAGTTAAATTATCTTCAATTCTGGTACCTGATGCAGGGGGCATACGATTGGCTACATTCAGGTCGGGTACATAATACAGAGTCTGGGCTATTGGCTTTTATAAATTCACGTGCATGGTAATGGTGGCTGGCAATTGGCTACCTTGTTACTTTCTAGTCGACTACATGAAGCAGGGCGGGGTGAATTGTCCGCTCTCCTGCATCATGTACTTGACAATTGCATGTCCCATGAACCATTAAAATGACTAGAAAGTATTAGCCATTTATTTGGCCATCCGCTCATTCAACATATACCTGAATTGAAAGTAGCAATTTATACATATAGCGAGTGCACTGCTTCTTAGTACAGTAGCCCCATGACTTCTTTGGTGCTGACTGACAGCCCACAGCTCACAGCTGACGGCTTCGAAAAGTTACCAAACCAAATTATGTATCCCTATGCCGAACCATATGATCTGCAAAAACATGTGTTTAGCGGCTGTCACTTCTGACAGTCAAAATTTAGGCATATACCTAATTGTTGACTGTCAGAAGTCAGCTGTGAGCTGTCAGTAATCACCAAAGAAGCCACGGGGCTACTGTACCTATTCAGCCCATTAAAATATATATTCACTAATGACGTAGGAATAAGAAAGGTAGAAGTTTAGATAAAGTTTACCGTCATTTGCGTGGAGGGCGAGTGGGGAATGCACCGAGAAAAATTACTCTCATTACATCCTGCTAGAATTCGAAATGTGACCTTCTTGTCACTGTCAAACCTGACAATAGTGACGAGGTAGGCGCCTTTGCCTCCTTGCCCATCAATGGGGGGAAATCACTTTCATTATATCCTGCTAGAATTTGAAATGTGGCTTTCTTGTCACTGTCAAACCCGACAGTAGATATGAGGTAGACGCCTTCCTGCTTGCCCATCAACGGAGGAAAGGTAGCTAAATTGTTCGCCCCCTGTGACAACCTACGTTGAAGGCAACCGATTTGTACACTTTTCATCAAAACTTATACCAATCAGTCTTAAATATAGCCATTTGTAAAAAAAATATGCTCTACCTACAAATAAAACAACCAACACTGACAATGGGTCACTTATTATCTTTGTCATATACGTAACAAAAGTTACAACTTTAGAACACACATTAATAATTAACTAGACCTGCATTAAATTTGTTACAATTGGAGCTGTTAGAGAATGATTTTGATCAAAATATAAGCTTATTATCTGCAGGTTTCAGTACTTTGTATTTCCCCAATATTTATATTATATTTATCTTTTCATCCCGAGTTGAAAATCCCTCTAAAATTGTATATTGAACACGGTTAACTTGGAACAAATAATCAAATGAAAATATAAAATTTTTATTGAGTATATAAGCTAGAATTTTTGAATACTTTAATAATGAAAATTGGACTACCCAGAGCCCATACAAAGATAAAAAAAAATGGTATGGAACTCCGCTCGTAATTTCTCACTCCATTGTTTAAAAATGGAAATATTTACTCAAAACTCGTAATATATGTGAAACGAAATAATACCCCTTGCAAAAATTGCGTTATACTTACGTTAAAACATTTTTTTACTCCCAGATTTAAATTTTATGATTTTATTTTTAAATATTCAAAGAATTAAAGTGTATTAAGACAAAATGATAGAAATAGATCATTGCTGTATAAACATTTTCCCTAAGAGGTAAAAAACCACAACTCCTTGAGAAACTTAACAATATTTAATTAATCAATGGAATTAGAGAATTATAGCAGTAAAAATTTAGTAGTATCTCTGTACAACTAAAGCTCATAAAATTGTATTAATATATTTGCCAATATCTCCGAAAATATTGGTTTTATAAAGATATATTTCAAATAAAAGTTTTTTTACTTTTAATATTACTACAATTTTGCAATGATTGTTTAGGATCACAAATAGTTGCAGAGATAAAGAAATTTCCGCTTCTGTAAAGTACCCTAAAAGTAATTTTTATAGAAAAATGACAATAACCATTTTGTTTATAATCTTAATCAACGCTTATATACACTAATTTTAATCAAAATCACTAGAGCCGATTTTGATAAAATTGATTTTTTCTCTCTTCGCCCTTTACCAAACTACTCTTAATTGTAGGATTAAACAGACACACAGACAAACAGCATTGCAAAAACCACTTATCATGGTTGGGGGGGGGGGGGGGGGGGGGGCATTAAATTTCGACATCCATTAACATATCGGGTTAGATTTTTTTTTACAGTCTCAATACTTGATCTTAGTCTTCGAAAAGTTTATATATATATAATATTTGCGTTTAGCTTGAAAATTATTGGTTTTATAAAAAATATGTTTCAAATAAAATATTTGTATTATCAATAAACGTACATATTTTTAATGATAAGTAATTTCATATCTCAAATAGTTGTTGAGATGTGATAAAAAATTCTTACGCATCAGACCGGAACCCTTAAAGTCATTTTGCCGAAAAAAACGAGTGTAGCTATTTTGTTTATAATATTGATCATTGATTAGAAATGAAATTCAATCAAATTCGTTTGAACCAATTTTGATAAAATAGATTTTTTTTCTTTTTTCACCCTTTTTCACTCTTTTCAATAAACTACCCATAATAGTAGAGTTAGATATCCAATTCCCAAAACCCCTCTGGACAACCATATGAAAACCCCAGATATCAAGTTTTTTAGACCTATCTTTGAAATCATTTAGCCTCTAGTCCGAGGTGCATACATACTGACAAACAGACGGAAATTCAAAAACCACTTTTTTCGGATTCGAGGTTCATAAAACGTCGAAATTTATTATAGACTGTTTTTACTATCACAATAATTTCTACATGTAAGATAGCGAGAAAGTAAAAATATAGTGAGAAACAGTTAAAACAAATCTTTAAACAATATATTAACTTCACAACATAACAATGCAGTCTCTCTTGAAACACTAGAATTTTATAATGCATCACAAACAATAATACATTATATATTTGAATAGTGAAGTGATTCTTTTCTACATTGTTTCCCGAACCTCCTCTACCCAAAAGATTTTAATACATTTTTTAAATGGAAAGTTTGTACACCAAGGACGTGCCCAAAAATTTCAAGTTTCATATATATTCAAAGGGAAACCTGCAATTTCATAAAACGACATTTTTTTTGACAGAAATTTCTTGAGTTAGGCTATACCAAACCCATTTTAATTATCTTTAAAATAAACGGGAGCAGGCAAAGTGATAGACAACAAAGTGGTCGACACGAGAGGACAAAGTGGTAGACAGCAAACTGCTAGACACGAAGAAACGACACGGACCAAGTGATCGACACGAGCTGGACCATGTGATAGACAACCAACCGGTAGACAAAATGAATACAATTATTTGGAAGGCTAGGTGGGTCAAGTGGCCGACACGACTTGGACCAACTGCTAGACAAGCTCATGTATAGGAGTACAAAGTGATAGACAACCAAGCGATCGACACGAGAGGACCAACTGCTCGACAAACTTTGATATCATCCAGTTAAGAGTGGGCTAAGTGACAGAACAGTTAATTCAATACACGCTTGTCCTTGATTTCAAGTTATTTTCACCTTCATTCTTACTTTAGCAAACCCTACAAACATATGTCAAGTAGTGTAAGTATGGTTTAACCTCCTAAATAACACTTTATGCTAGGTGTAAAGTATTGTTTGACCTCCTAAATAACACTGTTTGCTAGGTGTAAGTATTGTTTGACCTCCTAAATAACACTGTTTGCTAGGTCTAAGTATTGTCTGACCTCCTAAATAACACTGTTTGCTAGGTCTAAGTATTGTTTGACCTCCTAAATAACACTATGCTAGGTGTAGGTATTGTCTGACCTCCTAAATAACGCTGTTTGCTAGGTCTAAGTATTGTCTGACCTCCTAAATAACACTGTTTGTCATACAGTCTTGTAAGGTTTTAGAGTAGCTTGAATAAGAGTAATCATTCCGACTGAGTGGATTGGGCTGATAGTTACCACCCTTGTGATTTTTACATCTAACTTTTACACTAATGCGGGATTATTTCATCTTAACTTAGCTCCTTATTCTAACCCATTAATAAACCTGGTGCTAACGCAACATCAACAAAATGTTCTTAGCTTCGATGGTTGATGGTCTAAAGCGTCATTCTCAAAATAGACTGGACTGTCAATGACGGGAATATCAGGCTTCAAATCCAGCTGGGTGTATGGAGGGTGATATTTCATTAATGGTTTACATTCTCCCTACATGCAAATGAGAGTACATATCTTATAATAACAACATTTCTTCTTTAATCCATTAGTGCAATTAGAATTTTTTTTGTAGCACTGTGTCTTACCACCTGTTTGGGTTATACGCTTATTTAATAATTACGTTAATGTGTTGAGAATGAGGAAGATTAAATTTATATATAGTGCAACTGAATTTGCGTGGTGGCAGGGTGGAAAACCTTTTTTAAGAAAAATCACCCTCACGGTACCTGGCAGAATCGAACCATGATCATAAGCTACCAACTTAGTTTCTGGCAGTTGCTCTTTTATATAAAATTTTATTTCATCTTGTTAGTTCTTAAAGTATGATTTTACCATTTATAACAAAACGTTTGTCTACTTTCCTCAGATCCGATAATTCGTTTCATTCAGAGAAACATTCATTATTTTCAGATACCAGATTGTATGTATCAAAACCTATTATTTATTTGAAATTATAACTAAACTAGTGTTAGAAAATATGTTTTGAAGAGTGCAATGTGTAAGTAAATTATTAAAATTAAAAACACGATGGTTTAAGTTTATACATATATAAGGGGACCTCACCCTTTTGGGGCTAGTTAAATCTAGGGTGTCGGGTGGGCAGCAATTTCTAGGAGGATCCAGACCATCCTTATACCCAACTCTCTAAGCCCATATTTATCACTTTGTTAGTTTTGAAATAACTTGTCTGTCACTTGAGCCACTCTTAACTGGATTCATCTGATGTTTGTCGAGCAGTTGGTCCTCTCGTGTCGACCGCTTGGCTGTCTATCACTTTGTCCTCTTATATGGGAGCTTGTCTATCACATGGTCCAGCTCGTGTCGATCACTTGGTCCATGTCGTTTCTGCGTGTCTAGCAGTTGGTCTTTTTACAGATTTGTTCTCTTGTGTCGACCGCTTGGTTGTCTATCACTTTGTACTCCTATACTTGAGCTTGTCTAGCGGTTGGTCCAAGTCGTGTCGGCCACTTGACCCACCCAGCCTTCCAAATATTTTTTTATAGCTTGTCGAGCAGTTTGTTGTCTAGCAGTTTGTATGGTGCCAAAATAAACTACTCCGTGCTTTATCATATCAAATGTTACACATTTTCAATAGCAAAGCCGTACTCTATACATAGCACCGCGTCTTACTACCTGTTCGGGTTATACGCTTATGTGCTAATTACGATAATGAGTTCAGTGACGAGAGAGATTATATTTAGACGATGTGTACCTGCATTTGCGTGGAGGGGGAGGGGAAAACTGTTTTGGAATAAACCCTTCCGTACGCTCAACCAAGATTAGAACCTTGAGCTCCCCGTCCTCGGCAGTCTATTCTACCGCGAGAGTAGCGCGTTAGACCTTGCGACCACCGAAGCGGGTCTCTATACATAAAATGTTTGTTATTCGAAAAATGTATGCACGCACAACGTATCCAATTTCATCAACAAAGAGTTGAGGTCTTGTTAAAAAAAAGTCTTGGCCTGTAGATTTTCACAACAATCAAATAACGTCTGAACTTACGTTGGGATTTATTACAAAGGTGATTTTTATCCTCTAGGTACGACCCTTTTCATGCTAAATTTCCTGCCACTTACGTTTACACTGTGCTTCTGAAACCAGACGTTTATAACTACTGATCGAGTCAGAAACGAATCTCCCGATTTGGTACGATTTATCCGGTCGGTTGAACTATTTTAGTGGGTATCTCATTTTTTTGTAGAGGTGCTTAAAGGCCGAAGCAGAAGCAGCCCACGTTGATTCAAGAGTGTGACGCATGATCTAAATGTCACATTTAGCATGCGTGAGTGTATGTGTGAGTGTGTGTGTGTCGTCCAGAATGTGTGGGTAGAGGGAATTGCAGCAAGTGCTCTTGGATGCATGCACTACTTGACCGAAATAAATTTACTGCTACTGTATACCACTATCCTAGCACTGAGGTGTTGACGGTTCGTTCAAACTCTTTACCAAAGCCATCTCTAGTAGAAGGCCGCGGCCGTTTTTGTAGCAATGCCGCAATACCTCTTCTCACTGGGGTCACTCGCCACATTACTCGCTCAGCTACATGCTTATAAAAAAACTCTTGTAATTTTACTGATTTTTGATATAATTATTGGCACTTAAAAATATTATTAAAGGGGCTTGAAAATAAAGCACACAATGCGTTAACTAAAAAAAATGTATTTAGCAATTAATTTAAACAAGACATTACTTTTAACTGGAATATTAGACTACGCTTTCATAATGTGAACATAATGACAATAATCATTTTCTCTGTCGCATAACATACAATATTTCATCCATTGGCTGGTTAATCAGGTGACTTGTCAAAGTATAAATTAATATAACTTATTTGTTTTAAATCTTACACCTTATAAACCTAAACAATAAGTTAGTTACAAATTTAAATTTTACGGGATTATAATTATTTACAAACAATACTAGAAAAAATCTTCAGGTAATAACTATAGTTTTAAAACAAACCAATTTACTATTATGTTGATAATTAAACTTCAGGCCTAGGCTGTTAATATTATTGTAAGCCTTATAAAGCTAAATAATTATACATGTTAGAGAATTAAAATATGTGTTGTGAAGAAACACAATCGGAATTTAAAAAAATTAACATTCGAGAATGTTATGAAAATAATAACATTTTTCTTTTATTTGAGCACCTAACTACAGAGCCGTTTCTTATTTTTACAATAATTACTTATTAGAATATTGGATACAACATATATATTTAATGCTGTATTTCTCTGATCTGTTCCACAGTGACAATACTTAGAGCAGTAAATGAATAGATGGGTCAGTTTTAATTGCCTTCATGCTTAAGTCACTAATTATTAGTGTATGATTTTCAGCAGCTATAAAAAATTTTCAAATCTTTCAGTTAAAAGGGTTTGCATAAATCCTACCACCTGTTTACAAACTGCCAAAATAGAATATTATGGAACAAATGACCCGCCTCTATTAATGCTTTGGAAATACCTGTCATTACATCTACTTTTGTTATATTATTATTATTATTATTATTATTATTATTATTATTATTATTATTAGCACCGCGTCTTACTACCCTTTGGGTGTTACGCACTTACGCTAATGTGTAATGGAAAGGGTGATTGTGAAATGAAATGGAGGACCTATAGTTTAACGTGGAATCCGAACCATGGTGGAGGCCTGGCATTCCTCACATTCACAAGATGTATTGTCAGAGGTGAAGGAAGGGTTTGGTAATCAGATAAATCTGTGCCGGGACCGAGGATTGAACCCCGGCCGCCCGCACAGAAGTCTGACACCTTACCCCTAGACCACCAGGTCACCTCTAATTTTGTTGTTTAACAATAAATAACAATCATCACAATTGGTTTTGTTGAATAGAGTAAAACTAATATAACACTTATTTCTATAACTCAGAGTCATCAAACTTAATATTTTCTAAATAATCTTGTTCTATAACTGAAAATAACTTATTGTCTGTTCTGTTTTCTAACAAAGTCAAAATTTTCTTCAACTAAATAACTTAAAAAAAATGCAACCCCAAAACACCCTTAACTCTTATTTTATTTTCTGCTTCTATTACTTGAGTAACTATAATATTACAGTTTCATCCAGCTATCTGTTGATGCTGACCAAACCTGGATTCGAGGTTATCTGTCTGGAACTTTCCTGACAGTATATTAATAACTCCTATGTACTCAATGGTGTACCTTATTATTTATTTTATCACATATGTACACGAACGTGGAAAACCCGACCGTCAATCCACTCATTTCTGCGTACGGGATCTGTAGGCAACTGAAAAATTTGAATATATCCTCTTTCGTGTATGAAGTTTTATAATTAGCACAGCAACTAAGCACGATATATGTATTAACCATGTTTAGAGCTAATGGTAAGTAACATATTATAAACACAAGACACAGCAGTGTCAGTCGAGTGTCAACAAACATCGCAAAAACACCTGGTCGAATGAATGATTGGCGCGCTGAGCATAGCCATGAATCAAGTATCTAGCCCCCGTATGTGGCGTTGCACGGCCTTCTACTATAGATGGCTATGCCTTTACCCATGACGTGTCATTTATCAAACATATCACAATAGATTCTATGTGAATGGTACTAAATGTCCGTACTAAATGATTATTTCAATGTTTTGCATACTTGTTTATGGTTAACAAATGATTAAAACTAATTTAATTTCCAAGCTTCCGTTCACGTCTCGAACGGATTTATTTTTTGCGAGCTAGAAATATTGGAGGGTAACGAAAACTAGTCAATGAGTAATCTGTGCCAGATTCAGAAAAATACAGGATTGTGTCACATAACATTAGAATGACCATTATTGATGCGTAGTGTCAAAAGAATTTTTGGCAGCATTGTTTTTGGATTATACTCTCAAAACTGGCATTCTTTCAATAAAATCCAATACTTTAAACGTGAACTCAGTCACATCGCTAGCTGTGTCTTCACTTGGTATGTGGACTGGATTTTACTGCCACTGTTAGCTTTGGTGCAGTTTCCTACGATAATTTACTGGGTGTGTAAGTGGGCTGGATAAAATGCACCTCACTGGTCATTCTGTTAACTGCGTGACAGGATTGAAACGTTGGGTAAACTAAATTTGCAACGGGGACGAAAAACAAGAACAGGGAAGAAACGTAGTAAGTTATAGTATCACAAGGTTTCATCCCAAATTACGTTGTCCGCTCGAAATGACTTAAAATTGTTTCATCTTTCTCGGGGTCTGCTTGGCATCTGGTTGGGAGACTCATCTGTTGGCGTCGCGTGACTCAGTGGCCAGGAAGGTTGACATCAGAGTTGAGGACCCTGGTTTCATACCGGTGGAGAGCGGGTAGAAGGGCTAAAATAATGTTGTATCCATCAAGATATTTTTTTTACTTTTGGTGCTAGGAGTGAATATTTTGTAAGATTCTCCTCTTAGAATAGTGCTTGCTCCCAATGTGTTTGATAAATCCACTGTCACTTTTAATATAAGACGGGAAGTTCAGCAAACCCCAAGCTATTGTTATTATTGTTGTTGTTATATTCTGAAAATTGAAAAATGACACCTGGACACGGGAATCGAACCCGGGACCTTCGGGTTCGATTCCCGTGTCCAGGTGTCATTTTTCAATTTTCAGAATATGATATCGGAGAGGTGTTATCCTCACTAAAATGCATTAACAATAGTTCCGGCTATTGTTTCACTATTGTTGTTGTTATTTAGCCCCTCGTCTTATGCCCTGTTCAGGTTGTACGCATATGGACTGATTACGGCAATGAGTTAGGGAGGAGGGACGGTTGAATTTATATGAAGTGTATCTGAATTAGCATGGAGGGAGAGTGGAAATCAATCTAAGGAAAAACCTCAGTACACCCGACTGGGATTTGGACCTCTATCATCCTGTCATCGGTAGTCTAACTTAACACGAAAGTGACACCTTGGACCATGTGGCCACCGAAGCAGGTTCATTAATAGATTATATTACTGGCAAACCAGCACGATTCGGTGTATACCTGGGGAAGGAGTTGAACTCAGCTGAACACACTCGAGTTAAATGATAATCGCAACCTAAGCATAACAACAGCCCTTCTCAGGCAAAGCCCCAGCTCCCTGATAGTCCTGAAGGGCACAAGAATGACTGGATGGGACGGGGCAAACATGCGAGAGTCGTCTGATAGCTGTAGATTGATGGGGAGGAATCGAGACCAGTGAATCATTAGCCCATGGTTTGAGACAGGTTGGGACTGTGGGGTCTAGGCCGTTAGACTCACTCAAACACAAGGTCGCCGAAAGCGTCCGGCTGAGTGCCATGGGGATGGTTTATCACATGTGATTTTCGCTTCGAGTTTATTTTTCCATCCATTCCTTGACAATTCTGTTTAATTTCTTCTATATACTCTTTAAGTGAAGTACTTAATAATTTTTGTTTAACGTACTAATAACCGGACCTGTGGTGTAGTGGTTAGTGCACCTGGCTACGAGCTCAGGATACCGGGTTTGATTCGCGGCTTGTATCTTGGGTATTTTTCCCGAAAGGGGAATTACTCCAATGGTCACCAGAGTTTTGTTAATTAGGCTTAAGTTATGTTTAGAGTTTCCATTGGTTCCACACTCTAGTACTCACTATCACCATCACCATCATCTCAACGGGACATAAAAAGAATACTTATGACGTTTGGATGACCTGGTGGTCTAGGGGTAAGGTATCAGACTTCTGTGCTGTGGGTCCGGGGTTCAATCCTCGGTCCCAGCACAGATTTATCTGATTGTCAAAACCTTCCTTCACCTCTGACAAGACATGTATTAATCACAAATTGTGAATGCGTGGAATGCCAGGCCTCCACCGTGGTTCGGATTCCACGTTAAACTGTAGGTCCTCCATTCCATCTCACAATCACCTTACCATTACACATTAGCGTGAGTGCGTACAACTCAAACGGGTAGTAAGATGCGATGCTAATAGTACATACATTTGGGCACCCCCTGGGCAACGATACATTATTACTGGCTAATCTTTCTACAAACTGGGCTATGGGTGATGTAGCCCAGACGCGCAACATTATTATTACTATAACGTACTAATTAAAATAAGTAAAACATGCGTACAGAATGTCTCAACTTTATTTACACGAGTATTTAAATATGGTCCAAATGTGTATCTGAGATACTGAAATCCAATGTATTGAGAACTTTTGAGTAAAAACCACAGAAATTTTTAAATAAGTTTTTTTTTTTTTTTCATTTGTTTCAGACCATCTTTGTCGTAATGTGTGTTAGGATTTAGAAACGAGTTTTAGTTACCCTGTTAATTGACGAAACACCGGATTCCCTCCCTCCAAGGTCTGACTGACACTAGACCCATGTGCCACTTAATTTTACTCCAACGCTTTTCTTTGCTCAGAGTATAGCCTATACGTCCGGGTCATACCTGTTTGAGTAGAGGAAATTTAACCTTATTTGCGCGGAGGGAGAATGGTAATAAAGCGCCCCAGTACCACTATCGTTACTTAAATATCTGAATATGCTTATGTAGTTATTGTGATAGTATTTAGTCTGTGTTTTGATCATCCATTTAGGTTGGGATCATTGGTAACTAGTGACACTTTAACATTTTGAGTAGTTTGTGTAGTTTATAGTTTTGGTGTACTTTTGGAGGTGCGTGAGATTTATCAAGTTAGCATGAGGGTAAGATGGTGGGGGTGAGGGGTCCCTAATGATTTGAGAGTCACTGTTCTAGAGGCACCCATGTCCAAATGTTTCCCAGGGGATAACCTGCGGACCTCCTTAGCCACCGGCGGTTGAGGGTCCTCGAGTTTCAAATCTCTCCTGGAACTATTCGAGTAGAACACACCTATTAATTCTCTCAGAATACGCTACTAAAATAATTAAGGCTATAAAATTTAAAACCATTGCAGGCGTTTAGCTGTCCTGTAATATTTAAATAGTGGTTTGTATTTCAAATTAGTGTAAACCCCTAAATCAATTTGAAATATACCAATACTGCTCTTAACCACAAACAACCCTACATTTTGAGCTGAGTATTATAAAAATAAATATGAAAATATCAAATAATCTTGTTTTCAACTACGTAATATGCCAAGTTCATTGATTAAGGTGAAGAAGGAAACTATATCTTGCCTTCCAAATGCAGTATTTTGTTATCATGAACACATCAGTAAGTTTTAAGTTATTTGAAGATTATTTTTGTGGTTTTTAAGTGTCAGGTTTGCATTCTTATAAAAAAATGTAGTGTGAGAATGCATGTTATTATATCTATAAAAATGCCAAACAATCGTGGCATGTTACAGTCAACTCTCGATTCTATGACCTTTCACGGTTCCCTGGAAAAGGGTTGTTATTTCGAAGGGGTCGTTATTGGAATTTTGACAGATTTTGTTCCACCCTTGACCTTCATACGAAAAAATTGCATTTTTTAGACAACAAATAGCGTGGGTCATCAAAAATCGTTCACTAAATCCAACCAAAAACGTAACCAAATCAAAATAACAATGTTAAAAAATAGCATGGGTCGTAAAAAATTGTTCACAAAATCAAACCAAAATAGTAACCAAATCGAGAATCGAAATAACAATGGCAAAAGCAAGCCTGGCGCTTGATGTAGCGGCAGTCGCGCGCAGGGAAACATTGTCTATGCTTGTGGGAGGGGGTGGACAGAGTCAAGTGCTATTGGCTGTCATTGGTGAGGTGGTGTTTATTTTTATACCTGAACCACCCCAGTTGCTAGTAATACAGCACTCACAAAGATAATTGCAATGCAGCGACCTAAATAAATGCAACAAACACATTTTACAGCCGATTTCCTTAAACTTTTCAACCTTTTCCCCACATTTTTCACGGTTCCCCAAAAAAGAGTCGTTACTTCGAGAGGGACGCTATTCCCGGGGTCGTAGAATCGAGAGTTGACTGTATATGGTTACTGCTCAATTTTCAAAGAGAACCTTATGACAGTTAGAAAAGTTATTAGATCTAGTTTCACGTAACATACGTCAAGTCATAATTGAGGAGTCACGACTTTATGTATTATTATTAATTTTATTATTATTATTATTATTATTTATTACCGCGTCTTACTACCCCTTCGGGCTATACGCTTAATTAATAATTACGCTAATGGGTTAGGATTTGGAATGGTTGAATTTAGAGGAAGTGAACCCACATTTGCGTGGAGGGAGAATGGAAAACCATTTAGGAAAAAAAAAAAACTGTTCACCCAACCGAGATTAGATCCTTGATCTCCCCGGCAATCGAGGAGGGTGCGACTTTAGTTGAGTTTTATTTGAAGAGTATGTCCCTGATACTAGTTATAATAGGCACAAGATCACTTTATTATTAGAGTTGATTAAAATACAAGCTGACACTTTTTACCATAGATTTATTTGGATTCACATTATAATATAATCTTCCTAAATTATTCAAGTTGTTATAGGTGACTCTTCAAGCCAAATAAATTTCCATTCTACCCAAAACACTACCAGCTTACCGTCCTTGCCATTGTGTGGCTTGTAGGCTCATTTTTACGATTTATATAACTTTAAAAACTATCCAAACAACCTTGATAGCTTTACATAATTATGTATAATGGATGAAATATCCAAGTTATTATAAATGATAGTTACAAATATAGCCGAATCTAAATATCCTATTCATTAAATTTTAAAATGACACCTTAACACGGGAATCGAACCTCGGACCTTTGGCTTAGTACAACAAGTAGCACAGTAGTCGTTCAGTGCCATGGGTCATTCTTCAGTCATATTTTAAGGTAGAGTCCGTGATAGACGTGCGTAAATCGTCAGCTATATATGAGTAATCGATTAAGATCACTATCAGATAATGCAGCCACCTTTGACTCTAGAGGGCTTATGCTGCCAAATGCACAATGACAATTGTACGAATACGCATGTAATCATGGATTAAATAACCAAGCTATTAGATTTGTTAATTACGGTTATAGAAGCTTCTAAATATCATATTCTTTAGATTAAAAAATTACACTTGGACCTGTATTTTCGCACGTCCATCAAAAACTCTGCCTTAAAATATGAGTGAGGAATGGGCTTGGGCACTGGACATACTTCAATTTGATATGCAGCCGTTACTTTTGATGGATATTATAGGTATCTATAAAATAATACAAATATCATAGTAAAATTCTATCATTGTTGACTACATAGAAATATATTGGTATTTAACTAAAGTTTCTTTCTACCAAAATTCTTTACGCCAACTACTCAATCAATGACGGAAATGTTTGTCGATGCTCGATATTGACGATCACAAATCCATATATGGAGGTTTATTCCAGCGTCACTAGACCTGTTCCTCAGCAAGCATGTTTGCCTTCAGCATATTGACGCATGCGCCAATTTATAGCGTAAAGTTTCTCACATCTGGATGAGTATACTCCTATGTCAAGTAGAATTGGTCCTTGGGACGAGAGCGTCAAGTTGTCTGGAATCAATAGCACGAGCAAGATGAGAGGCGCCGTCCTGGGCTGGCCCACACCCAAACTTCGCTACTTTCTCGCCCCGGTTCCCTCCCTCACCCTTGGTTGGATACAGATAACCAAGAAGTCGCCCATCTGAGGAATAAAACTGCTGGTTTCAATCATTATTATTATTATTATTATTATTAGCACCGCGTCTTACTACCCGTTCGGGTTATACGCTTAAGTACTAATTACGCTAATGGATTAGGAATAGAGAAGGTTGAATTTAGAGGAAGTGAACCTGCATTTGTGTGGAGAGAGAGTGGAAAGCCATTTAGAAAAAAATCACCCCAGTTCACTCGACCGAGATTCGAACCTCGATTTTCCCGTCTTCGGCTGTCTGGCTCAACACTAAACTAGCGCATTAGTCAAACTACGCCACCGAGGCGACTTATAACAAAACGTGACAGTGATCAGATTCATAACCATATTTTTTTCACATTTTCAGTATCTCGAGAGTATCTTTGTACTGCGTATATGCTCACACAATATCTCCTTCAGTTAGAGAGAGACAGCTATAGCGGGAGCGGTTGATCTAAGTTTATTGAAGAGTATTTTTATCTTCTGATTTGCCTCTATAATGCCGAATCAAAGGAAGTGTTATAATGACATTGACAATTTCTGCTACGTGTGTGATAGGCTTACAACGAAAAATCTATGAAGAAGTAGATCTTTAATATTACTAAACGTTCATAATATTTGTATTATGGTAGCAACGTGGGCGACCAAGATAGAAACTGGGCTTCAAATACGTCCTTTATTAACTTCACAACACATCTGGGGATGAAGATACTGGGACAGTCAAAAGTATGCAGTTTAATGAGCCTATGTTGTGGCGAGAACCCCGTAATCACGTTGATGATTGCTATTTCTGTATCACAAAAATATTAGGGATGTAAAAAAATGCTATTACAAATTTCAAATGTCCGAATTTATTATCTGCCTAGCGTGATTACCATGGACAACACTTTTCTTTTCTTCAAACAAACAGAAAAAAAACTTCATTTTATTTATTTAAAAACATATAGTCAAAATTTTAAAATTTCAGCTTTGGGGTGCACATGTTTGTGCACAGGGACTGCTAATACTTTTAATGTCAGCCCTCTGAGTGCGATACATATAGCGCAATGTTCATAGCAGACAAATTCTTATTTTATTAGTAATAGATATGTATATTAACAATCGCGCAAGTATCACATTTCTTTATCAACATTTTATACTTTTATAAAAGCAAGTATGTAATTCCACACAAAATTAGATCCGTGGCCTTGTTTCATAAAGTTGTTAACCATTTCTATTTTGTACGGTTGGTAAACTTGAACCATATGGCATATTTTATCTATTCATTTATAAACTGTATTAGCTGCACATTTATATTATATTATGTCTGGACAAGTAAATTTAATTATCATTACCATTTGTATTTAAATTTTACTCTGCATTTACTGGTATCCTCTTTTTTTTTTTTTTTTAAACATTATTATTCTAAAATTTGTGTAAGCGAGATATTTAAACCCTTAACCAAACGTGTTATATGATAACATTTGTAATGTTGCGTTTAACACCAGATTTATTAACGACATAGTCTAATGAGACGGGATAGGATGAGATGAGGAAACTATCCTGCATTAGCAGAGGAGTATGAGTAAACCGCAGCAAAAAATTATGTGAAAAACCACAATCGAGACTCATACACCAACCACCTCTTCAACGATTTAGCTGTGAGCTGAACGCCTTGTATCGCACAACCATTGGGATAGGTTTTTGGTTGTTGCTAACAGTGAAATAAGAATAGACCTCTATTAACTTTAAAAAAATATTCAATACAGGTTTTTGAATGTCTTATTTCAAATGAGAATGTAGCTCTAGTAGTTTATGAACACTTTGTGGATTTGTAATTTGCTGTATTTGATCAGATACTGAATATTAAATGTGTTATTTACAAAGTTGAGGCACGCTGTTATTATTATTATTATTATTATTATTATTATTATTATTATTATTATTATTATTATTATTATTATTATTATTAGCACCGCGTCTTACTACCCGTTCGGGTTATACGCACTTACGCTAATGTGTAATGGTAGGGTGAGTGTGAGATGAAATGAAGGACCTACAGTTTAACGTGGAATCCGAACCACGGTGGAGGCCTGGCATTCCCCACATTCACAAGATGTCTTGTCTATTATTTCTTATAGTGGGTGGCCAGGGAGATATCTCCCTAGCCACCCATAAAGAATCGTTAATAAGTGCTGTAAATTTACAGCACTAACGATGAAAATCGGGCACTAACCAGCACTAACGTAGCACAAACGATGGGCGTTTTCAAAAATTAGTTATCTCTATTATTTCTTATAGTGGGTGGCCAGGGAGATATCTCCCTAGCCACCCATAAAGAATCGTTAATAAGTGCTGTAAATTTACAGCACTAACGATGAAAATCGGGCACTAACCAGCACTAATGTAGCACAAACGATGGGCGTTTTCAAAAACCGGGTGGCTAAAAGTCGGGTGGCCATGGAGACACACATGAGAAATGGGGGTTCAACACCCTCCAAGTTGACAAAAAATACTGCTTTATTTACAGTTTTAACAAGACCAAAATAAAAACACAAGGGACTATTTAACTACTCACCACCACCATATTTATGGTTAGGTAAATTTTTAAAATACATATTTATTCTGTGTTTATTCAGGCAACAAAGCTGGTAGACCCTTGTCAAGATATTTACAAAGGAAATAAAAAGTATTAGTATGGTATTAGTGAGTAGAACGGTAATTCTGAGTAATAAAGTACACTTTGTAAATGAGCCGGCAAAGAAAGAGGAATGAGATGGTGGGATTGGAAAGAGGGGGGGGGGGGGGGGGCCTTTCAATCACCAACTTTTTGAGAATGGCATACCTGGAGATAGGCACAAACTTGATTTTTGTCGGAAAAGTGACAGCTTAAAATTATTAGGCAAGAACATTTCAGCTGTGGTCAAAAAGTGGCGGGCAGAGGCAAAAGACTCGGTGGGTGCTATGGCACCCGCGGGCATGGTATTGGGGACTCCTGCCTTAGACCATGCGGCCACTGAAGAAAGTTATATTTGTTTATATAATATTTTTTTCATTCATCTAAGGGGCTTGATATATTATTGAACATTCACACACACCTAACTTTGAAAATTATACTAGAGTGTGTATCATAGACTATCATACCCTATTAAACCTTATTATTTTTTAATATCCAATGGTCACGTTTAATTTGGTACATTTAGCATTTTAGTATAGGCCTACAACCAACCATCTCCACTCCCTTATGTACTGTAATATATTATAATTATATAAATATCATCAAGTTGAGTCAAAATATATCAGCTTCTCTCTGGCACCTACAGCTTGTTTAGCTAACGGAGCGCAGGACAGTAACGATAATGCAGCATCAACCATAACTCTGATCTGATTAGTTTTTATGTTGTGTGAAGCAGTAACTGTGTCAAGCGTTTTACCATATTATACATATGTATAACTTTGACTAGCAAAAGCACGTAACATATTCGGTGAGCGTAGTATTGGAAACAAGGGCAAGGGGGTGATAATATATATTCCTGATGCATATGTAAAGTAATATACTGAACCGGGTATAGTTGAGACACACTGAAGTAGCTTACGAACTTTTAACTTATCCACTAAAATGGCTGTAAAAATATATTCAAAGTTCATTGCAGTATTCTTTTAAAATGTATAATACAAACTCGAAATAAAACGAAGTTGAATTTTTTTTCATGAAATTGATTAGGTTGGCCTTTTTAATTCAAATAATGGTAAGTTTGTTGATTTTAATGCGATTTAACCATCAAAACTAAACATAATATTTTCACATTGGCAGACGTCATTTTTATTCGCCGTTGTTTTATGCATTTGCCATAAAAAAAATCTAACTCAACAGTTACAATTTTCTTCTTAACATTCTAATAAACTATAAAAGTCCGTTAAATGTATTTTCATCAAAAGAAGTAAAAGGTGTGTTTGAACTAGCGTTCATATGGACCTTTTTGTGATCAAAAGCAAATATTTAGATATAAAGAAGTCTTAGGCTTAATTTTTTCAACTTGTAACATCGTACCACTTAAATTTGAATTAATTTATTATAAATTTTAACCGAGGAAAATATCTTTTACTGACTTTTTGTATTAAAATACAATTTTTTATCTAATGAAATCCATTATTGTATCTACCACAAATCAGTATGTTTTGAGGTGACCTGGTGGTCTTGGGGTAAGGTGTCGGACTTCTGTGCTAGGGGTCCGAGGTTCACTCCTCGGTCCCGGCACAGATTTATCTGATCACCAAACCCTTCCTTCACCTCTGACAAGACGTGTATTAATCACAACTTGTGAATGTGTGGAATGCCTGGCCTCCACCGTGGTTCGGATTCAAAGTTAAACTGTAGGTCCTCCATTTCATCTCACGATCACCCTACCATTACACATTAGCGTAAGGGCGTGTAACTGGAAAGGGTAGTAAGATGCGGTAATAATAATAACAATAATAGTATGCCTGTAAAAAAAACTGTGTGTGTATTCTGCACATATGGTTGATATAACCGTGGCTATTGATGCCACACCCACCTTGTGGAACTAATCCAGTGTTGTGATTCACTCTGAGAAGTTGTCGCGCACCTTACTTGGGAAAGACAAGCGCATTGGTGTGACATCGTCCGTAATAGCCTGGTCAATGAAACAAGGAGAAGTTGGAAGAGCTCTTTGCCTGCCTGCATCGTTAGAAGAGCATGCATGAATGAATCCATCTTGGGTCGTGACATGAATACAGTCATGTGAATAAGAAGCTGTGACCTACTTCCTACGATCATCTCCCACTGAGATTTTATACAGCCCAGTGACAACAGACCAGGGGTTCTTTCGTTATCCGTGTCCGTGGCAGTTACTACAGTTCAACGATACCCTAACTCGAGCCCAGGTGGGGGTTTGAGGGTATTAAGTGTTTTATTTTATTTTGTTTTGTTAGGAAGCAATTTGCACTCTCTGGATTAACAGACTTTTAATATTGTCATTGCTATAAAACAAATTTAGAGTATTTATTGACATTAATCGAGCTGTTATCAATACATAATAATAATATATTTACTTACGTTTTAGTTATTAAACGTCCGTAAATATCTTCTTTTTTTTCTATCATTAAAAATATTGGAAAAATCCCCTCATGTTTAGTCTAGAACAAAAGTTTGCTAGTCAATAGAGAACAAATAGTTCTCCAACAAAAAACTAAAATTTTAAAAATGATTCAAAGCTTGCTTGAAAGTTTGACAATTCGCATGATATGACGTCACTTTCGTCTGGTCTGGTTTGCATGTTACGGAGGGTTAGCCACCTTCCCTTCACGCAATTTCAGACTAGGGAAAGGTCGCCGATGAGAAATTTCACGAGACTGCCAACTAACATCCCCCGGGAAATACAGGCTCTTGTAGTTAGTTATTAGATAAAAGGAAAATTTATTACTGAAAAGTGTTTGGAATATAGCAAGTTGTATGTAATAGATTATATAAAAGCAAACATACAAGTTTAATATAAAGGAAATAATGAAACTAGAGTCATATACAAAAAATTGATCAAAGAATATAAATTTTCAGTTTATAAAATATCTCTCAAATTTATTTAGAACTAAATAAACTGTAAAAATAAAGCTAATAATTTGAAACACGCTGTTAAAACTTAAGATTGAAATTTCAGAGGGAAAAGGAAAAAGGGGCGTGTTTTTTTTTTTACACAATGTTTGTCAAAACGAGATAATAATGGTTTATCGGGGTTACGGCGGAAAAAAACACTCAAAGTTATGACATTGCGACATATTATTTTATCATAGCTTTAATCGCATACAATATGCCAGATAGGATGTTTGACAACTATTGTCATTTTAACTATCAATTAAATTACCTTTTTCAAAAATGTATAACTGTGCTTTTGACCAATTCCCTTGAAACTTAAAATATGACCAAGTTTTGTTCTAAACAATAAAGTTCTTGTATGTGGTTTGCTTGTTTTGTATTTAAAATCAAAATTTTATTTTAATCAACTTTTGTATAGTTTTCTCGCGTGATTTACTATCCGTTCGGGGTATACGCTTATGTACTAATTACGCTAGTGGTTTTAGGGATGATAAAGGTTATATTTAAAGGAAGGGTACCCACATTTGCGTGGAGATATGGTGAAAAACTATTTTGGAAAGCCAGTTTCAGTACACCCGACGGAGATTTGAACCTCGATCGCCCCGTCATCGGTCTACTGCGAGATTAGCTCCTTAGATCATGCTGCCACTGAAGCGGGTTCTTATTTTCTAAGTGTCATTTACCACCGACCCCTAATGTCATAGATAATAATCTTACTATACTTATTAGAGCTTAGTAATGGAAAAAAAAAAATATGTACGCCATCCAAGCTATCAACATTTACATGATGGTTAGGGGTAGGTGTCAGACTTCTGTGTTAGGGGTCCGGGGTTCAATCCTCGGTACTAGAACAGATTTATCTGATTACCAAACCCTCCCTTCACCTCTAACAAGGCTATATTAATCACAACTTGTGAATGTGGGGAATGCCAGGCCTCCACCGTGGTTCGGATTCCACGTTAAACTGTAGGTCCTTCATTTCATCTCACAATCACCCTACCATTACACATTAGCGTAAGTGCGTATAACCCGAATGGTAGTAAGACGCGGTGCTAATAATAATAATAATAATAATAATATTATTATTATTAACACTTACATTATTTTATTATTTTATTATTATATATATATATATATATTTTTATTATATTAACACTTACATTATTATTATTATTATTATTATGCACCGCGTCTTACTACCCGTTCGGTTTATACGCACTTACGCTAATGTGTAATGGTAGGGTGATTGTGAGATGAAATGGAGGACCTACAGTTTAACGTGGAATCCGAACCACGGTGGAGGCCTGGCATTCCACACATTCACAAGTTGTGATTAATACACGTCTTGTCAGAGGTGAAGGAAGGGTTTGGTAAAACACTTAGATGAAACGATAAGATGAAGGCGCATTTGTTGGCTAATCCACCCTCTTTCTTAGTTCATTTCATGGGGTGCGAGTTCGTAGCTACATACACCGTCTGATTTAGTAGCTACTAGAAGTTGGGATAATGCTCTTATATCTATACTTAAAGTAACATGACCAGCATCTATCCCTTTTGAGCTAATATATTACTATATCTATGAAATAATAGTACTAATAAAGTAAAATATTAACAATTTTGGCTGCAAATAAATATGTTTGTATTTTCTAAAAGTTCCCTTTTCACCATAATCCTACTATAGTCGAGGTTTGGCGAATCTCTTGACGTCAGCGCGTTGACAGAAATCACGTGGTGTTATTAAATAAACAAGCTAGTTTATGGCGACTGTGATCGGCAAGACTGACGACTTGGGCCTTGAAGACCAGTTCATGACCTGCGAATCTTCCAATAAAATGTAATTGTCTGCAGTTGAAAACAACAACAGGCACCTTTAGAGACTTGATGGACAGTTTAAGATGCTCTCTAGCCGATAATTAATTTATGGTTTTTATTAATTTATCCTTAGTTGCTTATAAAGTAGTTGTTTCTGGACCACACGCAAATATTTCAGTGTGTACTTGGAGCCCACTAATAGGTTTCAGTCCCATCTTTAATATACATTATTGGAATAACATTAATGATTTGTTTGTTATAATCATTGTTGTTAAAATATATTGATGAAGACATTTTGACAAGTCCACATCGGGGGGATATAGGGGGGGATATAGATCTATCCTTTAACTCATCCTCCAATAATTTTTTTATAATCTTACAACATAAATTTTTGAGATATTTGAGAACCAACGGCAAGATTTCCTCTTTACCATGAGACAAGTTTCTTAGTTTTCTTTCCACTCTTTATTATTGGCATATATGCAATAGTGATTGTAGGGAAGGGTGAAAGGGAGTATAAGCTTAGACAGAATAAATAAGCATAGTTCCAGAAAACAACACAAACTATTGTATTTTAAGCTTTGTGGCTTCACGGTGATTGTGTATTTCTTGCTGATCGAGGCGGATGTCTTAAGCTGTGTACTCGACCGATTTTAGGTTCGAAAAATCTTGTACTAACCAACATTTATTGCGTTAATACACAAGGGTAAACTTCTTCTAAAATTCAACCTTCCTTATTCCTAACATATTAACGTAATTCGTTACATATGCGTACAACCTGAACGGTTTGCGGTGACAAAAAAAAAAACCACGCACAATAAAGCATAGGCTACTAACTGCAAAATCTTATTTATCGAAAATGTTTATGTGTAAAAATCATACATTACCTTTTGTAGTAACTATGGTCTGATCCATAGGTAAAGGTAAAAAGAAATTCTAAAGCATATGCTAACAAAAACAAAAATCACTAAAATACTACTTTAACCGGATGCTACTGTAATGTGCACACCATCATACCAGGCCATGTACACACCCGTTCATCTTTGGAACCTGGTTTACAGTCTCGGGGGTGTTGACAAACATAAAACTTTCCACGGTGACTTAAGATTCTGTAAAACGGTAAAATAATAATATGCCGGGGACTTGCATGGCTGTAAAGAATGTGAACAATCTTCAGCAACCAGAAACCAATTCAATTCATATAAACTTTTTGTCTACTTTGTTGCGAGACTGACAACACAACTAGTGCCACCATATATTCGTGTCATACTTTATATAAATATATATATTATCTATATTTCAAGGCTATTATTCAATGTAGATTATATATTATAAGTTAACATTTAAAATAGTTCAACAATAAATACATAATATAATAATTTTAGTTATATTTTAATATATTATATTTAACTTGATTTGTGACAAAAGGACATCCTGGGGCTTAATAATGTGTAATTTTAATGAACGGAATAATTTTAAAATATTTTACGTTATGGTAACCAACTAAAGCAACAAGACAGTATTTAAACTCATTAAAATATGATAGAATACAGTTTTGATTCTGTTACACTAAAACAAATTATTCAAACCTCAATTTATTCGAATGACTATTTTGCTTTACGGGCCATTCTTTCAGAAACCACCTCAATTAAACATTTAAATTTGTGTATAAGCTACAAAAATCTATTCTCAGAGTAAACTTTATGGGGGAAATTTTGATTGTAGTAGTATTATTTCACTACTATGCCATGCCAAAAAATGTGGTTAAAACGTGATGAACGTGTTGGAATGATAGGACTGGAGGTGACTTGTGGGAAATATTGGTTAAAAGATCAAGTACGGTTTCACACTTCATAGAGGTACGTGCAATGCAGAGGCATTGCAGATTAATTTATTTTTGTTCTTAGGTTAATATTATTTTAACACCCCGTCTTATTACCTGTTCGGTTTTATGTGCCTATGTACTAATTACACTCATATGTTGGGGATTAGGGAGGCTGAATTCGCAGGAAATGTACCCGCATTTAAGTGGAGTGAGAGTAATAGACCCTGTAGTATTAGGTTCGATCAAACTTAGGAGATTGGTTCCATGAGGGTTCTAACACCACGAGACTACTACACTATAATTAATAGAACGTAGCTCGACCCGTATAGAGGGCACGATGGAAAGTGTCTCACGGCTCGCGGGGGAGTGCCAGTGTGCCGTATGCAAGAACGATGCTAAGCACGGCTGAAGTATAGATAATGTGGAAAACTGTGGATTTGCTTGCTAGTACGAACGAGTAATAAAGTTAGTCGAGGATAAATCACGTAGAATTCTAGTCCCGAACAGGCTTCTGCTGTACTTTGCTCATACTTTGATTATACTTTCTCAAGATGGCGCGGCGCGCATGGACTATCGAGACAACACGTATTTTGATATTGCTTTGTTTCCGCGACTGAATATGGTTGACCTAGATTATCTAGATTTAGATAAGCAACTACTAAATTAATATACATCTGTATAATATAACAGATCCAGATGAAAGGCTTATGAAATTATATACTGATCAAATCACACTCACCTTTTAGAAATTACCGGTAGAGTTAACATTCCTGGTTTTTCTTCCAACACTTTTCTTCGCTTGGCTGCCATAGTCCCAACTTAGGGCCTTTGTATGTATATTTTATATCCCCGCTTCGGTGGCCGCATGGTCTAAGGTGCAACTCTCGCAGTAGACTAGACGTCCGATGGCGGGGACATCGAGGTTCAAATCTTGGTTAGGTGTATTGAGGTTTTTTAAAAATATTTTCCAATCTCCCTCTACGCAGATGCAGTTACACTTCCTATAAATACAACCTTCCATATCTCTAAAACCATTAACGTTATTAGTACACATGTGTATAACCGTAACGGATATTAAGACGAGGTTATAAAAAAATCGTTTGTTCCAATAAATAGATTCGCTACTCCACACTGAAAAAATGTGTTTTTCACCATTTTAACACATCTTTGTTTGATTATCACCAGCTCTATAATAATCCTAACTAGCAAAATCGTCACTATAGAAGGCAGAGGATGTAGCGGATATTATTTCCCGTCTGGGTGTGTAATGTTTCATCACGTGACTGATAGCAATACGTTCTAACAAGGCATGTAATAAACTAGACTAGGACTTTTCTTCGACTTTACTTGTGCTTGACTGGAACTACGGCCGTTCTTAGCATAGTTTTTGCATACCGCCCTCTATGCAGGCCGCTGTTGGGGAGCGTGCCGGTCGGGCGAGCGCGGGAGTCGAACCCTAATCATCTACTACCACATGTCATCAGTCATCACCTTTGTGTACATATCAGTTACACCTATGATTCCCGATTTACATCACCCCCAAGATAATTCCAACAGAGAAACGCTTCTGAGACGGCTTCCTGACGACTTTCCCTTACTCGACAAGCTGTGTTCTTGGTGGGCACGTACCTAGAATATGGGTCGGGTTGAAACTACGCAATTATAAACTCTAGTTAACCTCACTAACCACATGTATATACGTGCATACACCATATTGCACGATGACAACTGTAGAGCGCGAAGTGACGGCAGGAACGTTTGTTTGTCTGATCTCAAAGTAACCTTCACACAGAGAATGTTTATCTGGCGGTTGCACTTCTTTCTCATTCAAATGGCGTGTAAATAACTGACGCTTGCAACGCTATCTTCAGATATCCTCTTCTCGTTGGGGGGTTTACAAAGTTGCTCTGATGCGCTTAATTTTAAGCGGTGGTGGTGGAACCTTATTTTACAAGTTTTTTCCCCCAAGGTTGGAAACACTGAGTGGTAGTGGGGTTTCTTCTGAACACAACGAGCACAGGAGGACCTCGTTAGTATGAAAACTCGGCTTGTAGCCCACCAAGTGCGAGGTGCGCGCTGTCATCAGGTTCCTTCTCGCTGAAGGAAAAACACCGACTGAAATTTTTTCACGGATCAAAACTGTTTATGGTGAAGGTGTTATGAACCGAAAGAACGTGTTTAAGTGGTGTCGTGAGTTTAATGAAGGCAGAATTAATGTTAATTAAGATCAGAGATGTGGAAGACCTTGCATTTTGACCGATGAGCTGGTACAAAAAATCGAGAAAACTACGGAGGGGAATCCTAACGAAGGTAGTGCGATTTTTGTACGACAACGCCCGCCCGCACGCACACGGCCAACGCCACCAAGGCGCTTTTGGACTCATTCGGTTGGGACATTTTGTTTGAACCACCCAGCATACTCCCCTGACTTGGCGCCTTCAGACTTTCATCTTTTCACCTCCCTGAAGACTCACATGGGCGGAAAAAAATTTCAACTTACAAGAAGGTTAAACAAGAGGTCCTGAACTGGAAGAAGGGGATGGCGTGAGAATTCTTTGAGGGGGGCATCAAAAATCTTGTGCACGACTCACAACTGCATAGAACGGGAAGGCAACTACGTGGAGAAATAACTGATATATTTACCAACAAAATCCTGTAATTTTGTTTTAAATACATTTTTTTTAAATAGAAAAATCGAGTACTCTTACTTTTTGTACGTGCCTCGTTATCTAGGGTAAAGGGGAGTAAAAAAGTTATTTAGGGACTTGTCTTCACACACACACACACACACACACACACACACACACACACACACAACACACACACACACACACACACACACACACACACACACACACACACACATCCCTCATGGTTAGATGTTTAAAAATTGGATGCCCTAAAATATATTGGGATTGGCCCTCGTCCCAAATTTTTAAAAATTATAATGGGCTTATTTTTTAGGCTATTTGAAGTACTCTTTCCCAGAATTTTTTAAAATGTGTATACTTCTAGAAGCTATTTTAAGTAGTCCTCGCCTTGGATTTAAAAAATAAGATTCTTGTATAATTTATTTAAAGTGGTCTTCTTTTGTACTTTTTGAAACTTGGATACCCCTAGAAGCTATTTGAAGTGATGTTTTCCCGAATATATTTTAAAAATTTGATTGTCTTGGAAGCTATTTAAAATTACCCTCTTCTGAAAATATTTTGAAACTTGATGCTTATAGAAGATATTTGAAGGGGGTTTCTCCGTTGAATTTTTTAAAAACTAATTGCATATAGAAGTATTTTGGAGTTTGATTTGAGGCCATCTTTCAGCTTCATATTCAATAACATCAAAGGATTTGAAATAATATATCAAAGGGAAAGGCAAATTCTTTCCAGGGGGGGCTACCCCCCTCGTTATTCTTAGTACCACTGCCCCTGATTTAAGCCTTCCTGTTGTTGACGTTTCCTATGCTTACGCTATTGAGTACATCAGCATTTTTAATTTTTTTTTTTAATTACTGAGTTAAATTAGATTTATCTACTAACTTATCATATTGAACATGTTAGTGAGCAAATTAAGAACGATGATCAAATTTTCTGTGTGCATCTTGAATTATTCTGATCAAATGTTTTATAAGTATGATGTATGATTCAATCAACTATGATGTATGATGTTAGCAATAAACGGTGATCAAATGCTGGATGTATGACTATCAGGTAAAATACATGGTTTAATCAATGAAAGGGGACATATATTTAATCGGTATGATCAAATATAAAGTATGGCTTTGATCAATGAAGGATGATAAAATGTTTTCTAAGTATGATGCATTCAATGAATGATGATTCGCTGTCGTGTTATGCTCTAAAAGTATTTTCTAAAGTATGAAGTAGTATTTCTTAATTGATTTAAGTGTTTGGAATACTAATTTACGGCAGTATTTATTTCGCATCAGGAATTTGAGCATATAACTTTATTATAAGTATGTATTGACTTCAATAATTTAAAGTAGACTAACATTTTATTTTCATGGAAAGAAACCCATGTTTAAAGTAAAATTATTCTTAAAAAGGTTAGCCTGCTTTAATCTAAGTAAAGTGGGAAATTAGATCATTTTGATTACTTATGGCAGGATTTTGGTAATACTAGTTGGCAAAACTGTAATTAGGATCATCACTATCATCATCATCATCAACAACAACGGTTTCCAGCCCGTCACGTTACAGACAATCTCTGTGAGGGTACCAGAAGCTTATAGGTAGTAAAATAAGTGGGAAAGATGTTGAAGAATGGAAGGGAAAGTGGAACTGAATAGCTGGAGTGACCAGTGTGTGTTTGTGTATTGTCCTCATGTAAATGGTATGGTGAGGGGTTAGGTGGGAGGTAAAGTAAGGCAATGAATAACGCTTCCAATTCCTAGCTCCTTTGAATCCCTTTTGCTCTTCAAGCATATATATTAATGAAAATATGTTATGGACATAGAGTCTAAGACATTTGGAACGAGTGGTAGTTTTCCATTAGGGGACGTGACACCTGTGATCATCAGATCTAGGCTAAGTAGAGTGCACCAGCATTTTCCTGAGAGTTAATGGAAAATCTGGGCTTAACTTGCTGTGCTTCCACCATACTAGGAATTGAACCCGGGACCCCAGATTAAGCACTGGTTTTGGCAAAGAGGTGAGTATAAGGGAAGAGGAAATAGGAAATATGTGTGTGGAAGAATGGGGTTGGAGCTAATGGAGTCGGGGAAGACGGTGGATTGGGGAAGTAAGACCTTTTGAGGGTAGAGCTGAAGCCGGTTCTCACGCTTTTGGTTCACAAATAGCACTAGTTGAGTTGAAAGCCGCCAGGGATTTGAGTTAGTGGCGTCAAAGTGGGAAGGTGAGGACCTGAGGGTGGCATCGCAGTGTTGGATGGCGTTGATGTCCGCCATTTAGATGAGCCAGATTCCCTTTATTCCTTCTATTAATATAATATCCTAATTTGCTTGTAGAAAGTGAGAGAAACCATTTAGAAAAAAACACCTCTAGCTCTCCCTACACCTTATCAGTTTTTTAAACTGACCTCCCCAACATCGGTAAACCAAACTAGACGAACTTGGCGTTCTTCCCGTGTGCCCACATATGCGTATTTATACATTGATGTGTTCTGTATATCCCTGGTACAGCTGGCACAATGTAGTACAGTGCATCACTTGCCATATTTGTTTTTCAGAGTGAGATTTAGTAAACAATTAGCTCTCGCGCTACAAGGACTTTACAAAGAGAGACAGAGCTCGGTGAAGCCGGCAGGATAGCCTTGAAGAGACGCGCCTTGTTTATACTTGTTTACATCGAGCCACAGACCTGTCCCAACGGAAAATACATATCGTGGAACCACCGAACTATACTGATAATTATTATGTTTTATTTATTTATTTATTTAGCACCGCATCTTACTACCCATTTGGGTTATACGTTGATAATAATTATTGATTATGTAAGAACCTAAGGGGAGCCTAACGGTTTAAGGCGCCTTTAATATTTAATATTTAGCACTGCGTCTTACTATACGTTCGGGTTATACGCTTTAAGTAGTAATTACGCTAATGGATTAGGGGCATGCCTTACAGCGTCAAAGCATTGATTGCTGTACATTTTCCCCATATGCCCCATATTCTTGATGCATATCAGCCATATTAGATTCCGTGAAATGTTCCATAATACACGCATGAAGTTTCCGCGTTACGAATGACGAAGGCGAAAAGTAGTTAGTTATCTGACAGCCCAACAGCGACGTCCAGCACCAAAGTTTGACATCAACGAACATACATTCACCGAGTGTTTCCTAGCTTCCAATAAAGTTTGTACATAGAGTTTCAAATCATTCTGTACACATACCTATGAATAATATTTAATTAAAACCAATTAAATCAAATGTTTTTCAATGAAAAATTTCGTTTAGCTTTTGTTATAAGGACGGGGAAATCACTGTTTAGTTTTTGTACTCATAGTAGTTACTGTGGCTTCACGCGTTCACCGAAAAACAAGAACAGAAGTGAACTGTTTTCACGTGACTCGCGGGGTAGTATTCAATCAGCACAAAGGTGAATCGATCACACCCACTCACGGGATAGTAGTCAAGAAGTAAAGAGCTGAATCGATCACTCCAACTCACGGGGTAGTAGTCAAGCAGCACAGAGCTGAATCGATCACTCCCGCTCACGGGATAGTAGTCAAGCAGCACAGAGCTGAATCGATCACACCCACTCACGGGATAGTAGTCAAGAAGTAAAGAGGTGAATCGATCACTCCCACTCACGGGGTAGTAGTCAAGCAGCACAGAGCTGAATCGATCACACCCACTCACGGGGTAGTAGTCAAGCAGCACAGAGCTGAATCGATCACACCCACTCACGGGATAGTAGTCAAGAAGTAAAGAGCTGAATAGATCACTCCCACTCACGGGGTAGTAGTCAAGCAGCACAGAGCTTAATCGATCACTCCCACTCATGGGATAGTAGTCAAGCAGCACAGAGCTGAATTGATCACTCCCACTCACGGGGTAGTAGTCAAGCAGCACAGAGCTGAATTGATCACTCCCACTCACGGGATAGTAGTCAAGAAGTAAAGAGCTGAATAGATCACTCCCACTCACGGGGTAGTAGTCAAGAAGTAAAGAGCTGAATCGATCACTCCCGCTCACGGGATAGTAGTCAAGCAGCACAGAGCTGAATCGATCACACCCACTCACGGGGTAGTAGTCAAGCAGCACAGAGCTGAATCGATCACACCCACTCACGGGATAGTAGTCAAGAAGTAAAGAGGTGAATCGATCACTCCCACTCACGGGGTAGTAGTCAAGCAGCACAGAGCTTAATCGATCACTCCCACTCATGGGATAGTAGTCAAGCAGCACAGAGCTGAATTGATCACTCCCACTCACGGGGTAGTAGTCAAGCAGCACAGAGCTGAATTGATCACTCCCACTCACGGGATAGTAGTCAAGAAGTACAGAGGTGAATCGATCACTCCCACTCACGGGGTAGTAGTCAAGCAGCACAGAGCTGAATCGATCACTCCACTCACGGGGTAGTAGTCAAGCAGCACAGAGCTGAATCGATCACTCCCACTCACGGGATAGTAGTCAAGCAGCACAGAGCTGAATAGATCAGTCCTACTCACGGGGTAGTAGTCAAGTAGCACAGAGCTTAATCGATCACTCCCACTCACGGGGTAGTAGTCAAGCAGCACAGAGCTTAATCGATCACTCCCACTCACGGGGTAGTAGTCAAGAAGTACAGAGGTGAATCGATCACTCCCACTCACGGGATAGTAGTCAAGCAGCACAGAGCTGAATAGATCACTCCCACTCACGGGATAGTAGTCAAGCAGCACAGAGCTGAATAGATCAGTCCTACTCACGGGGTAGTAGTCAAGTAGCACAGAGCTTAATCGATCACTCCCACTCACGGGGTAGTAGTCAAGAAGTACAGAGGTGAATCGATCACTCCCACTCACGGGATAGTAGTCAAGCAGCACAGAGCTGAATCGATCACTCCCACTCACGGGATAGTAGTCAAGCAGCACAGAGCTGAATAGATCACTCCCACTCACGGGATAGTAGTCAAGCAGCACAGAGCTGAATAGATCAGTCCTACTCACGGGGTAGTAATCAAGCAGCACAGAGCTTAATCGATCACTCCCACTCACGGGGTAGTAGTCAAGAAGTACAGAGGTGAATCGATCACTCCCACTCACGTGGTAGTAGTCAAGCAGCACAGAGCTGAATAGATCACTCCCACTCATGGGGTAGTAGTCAAGCAGCACAAAGCTGAATTGATCACTCCCACTCACGGGGTAGTAGTCAAGAAGTACAGAACTGAATCGATCACTCCCACTCATGGGGTACATAGGTAGCTCGATCATATGTATTTTATAGTTTTATGGGATTACTCGCCACGTGTTGGGCGTCATTTATAACACTTCTGTTTTAATTAGCTGATAATTGCCCCGTGATCAAGCGCCAATTGTTGAACTATTGAATTAATCGCCCCTTGGTGGGCCCCATTTATAACATTCCTGTTACTGCCTCTACGTTGTGCGCCTTTTATAACATTATTAAATTATGGTGATGATAATTGCCTCGTGTTTGGGAGATATTTATAACCTTTAAAATAATACACAATTATTAGGTTAGATGTGATTTTATTTTAATATCACTATTGTCTTTATGGTAAAACTGATCATGTCGTTAACTATTTCGAGACGCGACTGATAATATATACATGACCGTACGTATTATTATTATTAGCACCGCGTCTTACTACCCGTTCGGGTTATACGCTCTTACGCTAATGTGTAATGGTAGGGTGATTATGAGATGAAATGAAGGACCTACAGTTTAACGTGGAATCCGAACCACGGTGGAGGCCTGGCATTCCCCACATTCACAAGATAACCGTACGTATTGAAGGCTGGAGTGACGCAGTCACAGTGAGAGTGCTAGTTTACCAGTCAGAACTATTGAGCCAGTGCTATGAGCCACTGCCGATTAATTATTTCACCACGCTGAGTATATAACTCGCTTCGAAAAGAACATTCTAGAAGAAGGTGTTATAAAAAATTAAAATATAAAAAAAAACATCTTGGTGGCATTAGAAGGTCCGAGAGCCGGAAGCTGCCTCAAATTACCTTTTAAAATTTCTATTCGATCTGTCCAGAAGAGGAAGTTATTATTTATTAAAAATCTTAAATTTTCATATTGACTCAACAGGCCCTACGTCATGCACTCTGGCGTCTCTGACAATGGCTCGTGCCTTCTTAGAAGAAGAAGTGTCTTAAGCGCCACGTAATATATTGAAAGTTCAAATAAAATTAAATACGTTTATAAAATTAGGACGATATTATTTCCAATGCTCTCACATTATTCTTTAGGGGCAGGTCAGTAACATTAATATTTCATATTAATGTTATTATTATTATTATTATTATTATTATTATTATTATTATTATTAGCACCGCGTCTTACTACCCGTTCAGGTTATACGCACTTAAGATAATGTGTAATGGTAGGGGGATTGCGAGATGAAATGGAGGACCTACAGTTTAACGTGGGATCCGAGCCACGGTGAAAACCTGGAATTTCACACATTCACAAGTTGTGATTAATACACGTCTTGTCAGAGATGAAGAAAGGGGTCGGAAATCAGATAAATCTGCCGGGACCAAAGATGGAACCCCGAACCCCCTGCACAGAAGTCTTTACACCTACTCCTAGACCGCCAGATCACCTTCATATTAACGTTAATTTCATTTGTAAATCTCATAAAATGTTGGTAGGCTACGTAACTATCTGGCGTTCCGAAAACAAGAAATTATAATCTAGTGCCCATAAATAAGTAACACACGCGTATTGAGAACTAACCGGTAAAGGTCCAGTGAGAATACGATTAGTGCGATTATATGTTAAACACCTTCATTTTGGTTTCTTTTTTTTCCTGGGATTGGCAGACTTACTGATTTTCTTATAGTGCAAGACCGGTTCTGGTAGTGGTGTTAAGGTTTCTAATCCGCATCCTTTTGCGACCCAATTAATAAAAATGTCCACTCCTTT
The DNA here is from genome assembly GCA_039000515.1 of Timema cristinae. NCBI lineage: Eukaryota > Metazoa > Arthropoda > Insecta > Phasmatodea > Timematidae > Timema > Timema cristinae. The sequence goes on from JBCFYV010011172.1 coordinate 66,375,086, forward strand.
TAAACAAAATGTCAAAAATAGCGCCTTATCTATACTTATAAAATAACATGTCCTGACTGACTGACTGACTGACTGATTCATCATCGCCGAGCGCAAACTATCAAGGCTACAAGCATGAAATTCGGACTGTATATTCATTTTGTTATGTAGGCACCCACTAAGAAAGGATTTTAGAAAATTCCACCCCAAAGGGGTCAAAATAGGGGATGATAATATGTACGATAATATGTATGAAAGTCCGTCATTTTGAAAGTTACATAAACAAAATTTTGTATTTCGGTTATTGACGTAAAACAAATAAATACGTGTTTCAGGAATTTTGGAAATTTTATTTAATAAGGGATGAAAAAGGGGGTGAAAGTTTGTATCGGACTTGCATTATTTTTGATCTGAGGTCAAGTTATGGTCATCAACGTAACGTAATATTTTAAATTAATCTGTAAATACATATGTATATTTTCGTATTTGTATATAATCAACCAGGCCTCCACCGTGGTTCGGATTCCATGTTAAACTGTAGGTCCTTCATTTCATCTCACAATCACCCTACCATTACACATTAGCGTAAGTGCGTATAACCCGAACGGGTTGTAAGACGCGGTGCTAATAATAATAATAATAATAATAATAATAATAATAATATATAATCAACTTCAACGCGAGCAAAGCCGCGGGCAACAGCTATCTAGTAAGTAATATATTAGAAAACAAATTTTATTCATTTGACCAGGAACAAAGTTTCTCCTCGCATAATTATAGGGTAACCATACGTAACCTAATGTTTTTTGTTTTTTTTAGCAGGACAGTACTGTTTTTAAGGGGCATGTCCTGTTGACCTATAAAATAAGCGGTAACTACTGGTTATAAACACATACTTCTAGGAGTACTTTCTTTTGTAGGTATATAAATAATATTTAGAATTTAACAATGCTAGCGCAAGGAACATCACCCCTGAGATTTTTCTCTTTTCTAAGTTTTTAATTTACCATTTCTATTTGTCAAAAGTTATGTACTCGCTCACTGGCATTTTTTTTTTGTGGCATCGCGTCTTACTACCCGTTCGGGTTATACGCATGTGTACTAATTATGTTTATAGTTTCAGGGATGAGGAAGGTGATATTTATAGGAAGTGTGCCCGAATTTACGTGTAGGTTTAAGGCAAAACCACTTTGGAAAAACCACCCTCAGTACACCCGACAGAGATTTGAACTGATAGAATAGCGCATTAGACCATGTGGCCAAGAAAGCGAATTTCTATAGCAATTAAAGTTTCTATCCTATAATTTATGAGCATGAATTCCCATGAAAAAGGAAGAAAGTAGCTGTGTTTTACTTTCTTGTTACATACGTATCTCAAAAATGTGTCTTTATATTACCTATTATTTTTTCCTATAAAAATAGAGTAGCTTTGCTTTTAATACTCCTTATTATAAATTTTTAGGGGTAAGGTGTCAGACTTCTGTGTTGGGGGTCTGGAGTTCAATCCTCGATCCCAGCACAGACTTATCTGATTACCAAACCCTCCCTTCACCTCTGACAAGGCGTGTTTTAATCACAACTTGTAAATGTTTGGAATGCCAGGTCTACACCGTGGTTTGGATCCCACGTTAAACTGTAGGTCCTCCATTTCATCTCGCAATCACCCTACCATTACACATTAGCGTTAGCGCGTACAACCCGAACGGGTAGTAAGACGCAGTGCTAGTAATAATAATATTATAAATTTTGTGCCTAAGTATTAATATGAAGTAAATAGCAGCTATCTTCCTAAATTTATTCATAATAATTAATAATGATAATCGAAAATGAAAGCTAAAAACTATACTTTGTTTCTGTACGAACATGATTTTTCTTGACATTAATATTTGCATTCGAATTTACAATGAATGTTACTGTACTTATTGTAATTCAATGCTTGAATTAGCAACGAAAATTGAGTTTCAATAAATAATTCGGTGTTTCAATTTTTTTTCTCCCTTCCTCTATATTATCCTCTATCTATTCTATTTCTTCCTTTTTTGTAACATGTACGTGGCATACCATACTATTAAAATAGTGACCCTTGTAATATATCGTTTTTGTCCTGCTTTTTCTATATAATGGTAGCTCAGTGGTTAGAGCGTTAGCGTACTAAGCCCAAGGTCCCGGGTTTGACTCCCGTGTCCAGGTGTCATTTTTCACTTTTCAAAATAAAAAAATATGTCTACCATCCACCTATACCTCTTAATAACACAATATTTCAATTTAAAATTAGATAAATAACGTTACCGGTCGCTACACTATAAGAAATATAATTTTAATATTGTGTGCTTGTTTTGTATTTTGATGAGTGTACCTGGAAAAAAAATTGCCGTGAACCATAGCAAGGTACGCTCGGGTAAATGGAATTTTGGGGGCTCTCCTTCTTCAAAAATATAACCTCATTTTCTGTGCTCTAGAAAAAATATTAAAGAAAGTCGATTCGTAAAAATGGCCATATTATACAAGCGCTAGTTTATTAAAATAATATATATTCAACTGTAAACTATTATTAGTTATTATCTAGTTTTATGTGTGTTTAGGTCTTGGATATGGTCCAGAGCGTTGAGGCGTCGTTCTTTTATGAAGCTGAATAACCAACTCTGAAGGTCTTTGAATCGAATACTGGCATCACAGAACATAGGTAAGCTACTAGTTATTCGAAGTTGACCATAAGTAGCCTATATTAAAAGACTGTAAAAATAATAATAATATAATAATAATAATAATAATATAGAATTTCATTAAACCTTAACTTGCCGAAACCAATACCGCACCAAAAATCATATAATAGTCCTCAGTTCATTAAGGGAAAAATACAACTTTAAACCAAGTCTATAGTATAATCGTCGTAGCAAGAATCTTTTACCTAAAACACAAATAGTAAGTAGCATCATTGAAGATTTCCCATGTTTGTTAAAGTTGACACCATCTGCCATAGTGACGGTTACAAATCATACGATTTGTTGGGTTAATACATGAGAGTAAAATTAGTAGTTTTTTAAACTCTCAGTTAAGGTTCCTTCTGTAGTGAACATGACTATTATCACACAAGTTACTTATTTTAGACTTTTAAAAAACTCTTTATAAAAGTGTATTTGTATATTAATCAATTAATAACTTTTTTGTTAGTGCTTTTTAAATGCAATGTAAAAACTAATATGCCTCAAAACATATCTATTTTTGTATAATCTTAATGTTATCACACTCACAAAAAAAAAATTGTGATAGTGGATCATTAATTTTATCCGGAAAATTCTAGAGACTGGCCTCGGAAACTAAACTAATAAATATAAAATCAACTATAGTTTATAAATTTCGCTTATAACAATTTAGATAGTCATACATATAATAATAATAAGTGTTTTTTTATAAACCAATTCTTTTGGATCTGGCATCGGGTTTCGTATAACTATTTGTTAAATAATATTAAATTTAATGCAATTCGTTTAATCGAGATAACTGCCAAACTCACATTAAATATTTAATACCCAAAATTGCTTAACCCTCCTCCTTAGCTACCATAGAAGCTTCTTTGGTTTCTAAAATAACTATATAAACTGACATATTTTTGGTATTATAATAAGTCATTGAATCTTAAAAGTAAACAAAAAATATTATATATATCCTGCGTTTAAGTAAACCAATAAACCCTAATTATCTTTCTTATACGGGGCTCCACATAACGATTTGCAAGGGGTAGTTAGGGGCTAGTATATATTAACTACATGTGAATACATCAATGACTTTTGTGACCACCGTTTTCCTGAGTCTCTTGGCAGTGAAACAGATAAATAGCTCGGTGCAATCCGGTGTCATTGCTATTTCTTAGTAGTGTAGTACTGCTCATCAGACTTAATGTCAGTGATTGAGATAGTCCACACACGATCATTTTAATAATTTTGTTGACGGACTGTCCAAATGAAAAACTCATCACTTGGAGCGAGATATATGAAGCCATTTTCATTCCAGTTTTGAAGATAATCGCAAAACTATAATCGATGTTAAATGCAGTCTTAATAGATTTTGGAATAACATGAGGTTTTCAAATCGTCACGCCGTCGATATCGCCTGGTGGTTTTATCGCTACCGGTCTTCGTTCGCTTTGTTGAATTTCCCTTTCATTACATGTATGCGATCATTTCTTTACTCTCTCGAGATAATATTTCTGGTCGTCCTTTTCCAGACTTTGTTCAGATATTCTCATAACCTTTCTTCCAATTATCGGTTATTAATCGCTCACCTAGATACAATTTTGTGGCTATCCATTCCTTCAATGCTGCACCAATCCACATCGCCTCTCTATACGCATTATCACGGATGCACCCGCTTCGGCTGCCACGTGGTCTAGCGCGATACTTTTTTAGTAGGCTAGACTGCCGATGACGGGGAGATTGAGGTTCAAATCTCGGTCGGGTGTACTGAGGTTGAGTTTTTCACAATGGTTTCCACTCTTCCTCCACGCTAATGTGGGTACACTTCCTTAAATATAACCTTCATAAACCCTCAAACCATTTGCGTAATTCGTACTTAAGCGTATAACCCGAAAAGGTAGTATAAGATGCGGTGCAAAAAAAAAGTACGAACGCGGTCGATAGACCTCTGTTTTTCGCTGTCGTTGACTAGGTTTGCCATTGTTCACATATGCCTGCAATGAAACATACATGTAGACTAGTTCATACTATCACTACTTATGTTCTAGACCCCTAGCAAATGGTTACCTTGGACCTTGTACACATACTTAGTTTGCTTAACTATTTTTTACAAACTTCCAGATAAATTCAGATGTCATAAATAATAGATTAACACGAGGCAATTAACTTCTTTAGATCACAGCAACAAATGTAAATGTGTTATATATTGATCCTAGATAGGTTTTCATAAATACGTTTAAAGTTTAATGATCTAAAACGAGCAACATGTACATTTCTATTACTTTCTCAGACATCACATATCAAGAGTAAAAATGAATAATCATTCCAACCAGGTGCCTTAATATAAATATTTTATAGTTTGGTCAATTTAAAAATATATGAATTATGGTGTAAATTCTATTCCAGGCCAACACAAATCTCTCAACCAAACAATAAAATTGTCTAATATATAAATACTATAAATTATTATTATTAGCACCGCGTCTTACTACCCATTCGGGTTATACGCACTCCAATACTAAAAACACTTTATTTTAAATGGTATGTGAGTAGTTATACTACCCTCAACAGTGGGCACGTGGTTTAAATGTCAAATTCATTTAGTCTGGTCTGCCATTGACTGAGAGGATGGGGTTCGAGATCAGACTGGGTGTACTGTGGGTTTTATTCCTTCCTCGCAAATTTGGATACATTTCCTCTCAGTTCTACCTTCCCAACTCCTACTACATTAGCGTGAAAGGTTAGTGATACACTTTGGAAATATAATGTTTCTAGCCAGCCATGTTTAGCAGCAAACAACATTCTAAGGTCACGGCACGATGGTTATTTTTAAACTAGGAATGTCAGGGGCTAGCTCGTGGCAGGAAATGCCTGCCATTGTGATGCAATAGAAAAACTGGACAGTTCAGACGCAAACAACAATTTAATTATGTACACCCATAAGCACTAAAACAAATGCATAATGTCGAGTACAATATATGTTCTTCTTTCAAGTTGTAGAGTTTGTATAAAAACTTACAAAACTATTCTAAACTTCAATACTTGTTGTTTGTTAACAATTATTATTACAACATCAAGCTTGGGAAATTTACATAATTAAACATTTCAAGGTAAATAAACATTTTATCTTTGCCTCTCCCTTGGGCATTATTGTGTTACGTATGTAAGAATGTTTAGTGACTTTGCATTACTCTTTAAGAAAAACTACATATTAAAGACGTTAGTTTGAGAACTATTGTGTTCAACAACTATTCGGTGATCGGATGGTCTACTCTAAAGCGTCATTCTCACTATAAACTGGACTGCCGATGAAGAAGAGATAGAGGTTTGAATTCTGGTTAGGTGTACTGAGGGGGATTTTTCCTAAATGGTTCTCCACTCTCTCTCTCCCCCCCCCCCTCTCCCTTCACACAAATGTTGGTACACTTCCTCTCTATTCAAACTTTCTCATCACTAAAACAATAGCTTAATTAGTATATATGCGTATACTCCTAACGGGTAGTAAGAAGCGATGCTAAAAAATGTTTAGATATAAAAAAGTATATTCTAATTTTAAAACGATTATTTTGTATAATTCTGTTTTTGCTGTTATTTCAAAGTCAAACGAATATAAAATAATCTAAGAAAGCGTCGGTGGGCACGCGTACTAAACATCAAGCTCAACTATTCTTGCTTTCCGGTAACAGGAAGGCTGGGACTTGTATCCAAGCTGGTTGTAATTAGAGAGGTTCTTCTTAAATGGTTTTCTACTATATCTTATCGCAAATGTGGGCACACTTCTTCTAAATTCTTTCTTTTTAACTCCTTACCCAATAATGTACTGTAATAAAATGTAACAAGGCATGGTGGAAAATTCAAAAAAATCTATAGACATATGAAAGTACTGTATCTTATAATTGATATACACGAGTGAACCCTTTAAGAAACGTTTAGATGGTCTTTGTAAAAGGAATCAAGGAACCTTTTCAAATATATTTGTACTTACTTTTAATAGCAGTCTTACCTTACTCAACATATTTATTTACGGAATATAGCCTATCTGTCAGTTGGCTCTAATAACTACAATTACTCCGTCATCCACGTATTAACCGGTTATTTATTGCTGTGAGGTCGACCGTGAGATTAAAGCCTCCGATCTCGTAGGCCAAGGTTTGTTTCTATCCGCTTGTCTTTCAATGCTACCATTCTCATTTCCAGGGGAAACAAATATTATTGTACAGTTACGTTGAAAATTCCGTGGCTTATTACCCATTCGGTCCATCCGCATATTTACACCAATGGAGTATAGGAAATAAATATAGAATTTAGAGGAAGTGTATTCGCATTTGGTGGCAGTTTATGATATAAGAAGAATTTAGTAACAAATTTAGCACCCGTTCGAATTATACGCTTATGGTTTTATAAGGACTATGACAGATATATTTAGATGAAGTATACTCGCATTTGCGTAGAGGAAGAGGGAAAAACCATTATGGAAAAAACTACCCTCACTACACCCGACCTAGATTCGAACACTGTCCTATCTGTCGCTAGCGAATAAGACAAGATGAGACTGGTGCTTTTATCCACGTATCACCGTTGCGTGTTACTACTTTAAAATTATTTACCCCTGGGGTACTTACTTTAACCTAGCAGTTAACGGTTTCATTTAAAAAGTGTGAATGGTGAAGGTAGTTTACAGGAAATGCACCCGCATTAACGTGAAGGGGAAACGGAAAAATCACATGTGAGAAACCACCTCAAGTGGATCTGGCTGAGATTCGAACCTTGACCTTGTCGTTACGACCATTCTAGTTGTTGAGACTGATGACCTAGACAAGTTGGTCGAAGTTAATTAAAATAATGGACGTTCTATCTGACAAAGTTAGGTAAGGTTCGGCTCTCGTTGAATTATCCCTGTTAATTTTTGTTATGAATGTTATGGTGACCTGGTGGTCTAGGGGTAATGTCAGACTTCTGTGCTGGCGGCCGGGGTTCAATCCTCGGTTCCGGCACAGATTTATCTGATCACCAAACCCTTCCTACACCTCTGACAAGACATTTTGTAAATGTGTGGAATGCCAGGCCGCCACCGTGGTTCGGATTCCACGTTAAACTGTAGGTCCTTCATTGCATCTCACAATCACCCTACCATTACACATTAGCGTAAGTGCGTATAACCCGAACGGGTAGTAAGACGTGGTGCTAATAATAATAATAATAATAATAATATAATAATAATAATATAATAATAATAATAATAATAATGTTATGAATGTTCACCACACATGAACAAGGTGCGTTTATTTAAGGTCCAAATAGAGCAATTTCTGTTGATGAACAAATTTAATTAATATAGGATATAAAAATTAAACCCGAAGACTTCTAGAAACTTGTGTTTGACATGCATAAGTAAAACGTACATTATGTACTTGGTTTCTTGATAACTAAAAAATCAAGTATAAAATGTACATTTCTACGTTTTCATATCAAAAATTTCTCCTATCTTTTTATTTCTCGCTATCTTACAGGTAGAGAAAGTATTGTGATCGTCAAAAAGATTGAGCTCGAGATTTTGATGAATCTCGACGTTTCATGACCCCCCGAATCCGAAAAAGTTGTTTTTGAATTTCCGTCTGTCTGTACCTCCAACTAGAACCTAAACTATTTTACCGATAAGGCTAAAACTTGGTATATAGGGTTTTCATAGGGTTGCCCCGAAGGGTTATTGGAATTGGATATCCAACCCTAAAATTAAGGGTAGTTTAATTAAGGACAAAAAGCGAAAAAGTCTATTTTCTCAAAATCGGCTCTAACGATTTTGATTACATTTTATTTCTGAACATTTATAAATATTACAAACAAAATGGCTTCTCTCAATATTTCGGCAAAATTACTTTAAGGGCTCCGGTCTGATGAGTAATTTTTTATATAATACCTCCTAAACTATTTGAGATATGAAATTACTTATCGTTACAAATATGTAGGTATCTTTATAATACAAATATTTTATAAGAAGCATATTTTTATAAAACCAATAACTTTCAAGCTCTACGTAAATATATATATAGTTTTTAACTTTTAGAACACGAAAGGTAAAAGACCGCAAAAGAAAACCTAACCTCAAATGTTGATGGACGTCGACGTCTCAAGACCCCCACAAACCCTAAAAAGTGGTCTTTACAAAGACGTCTGTCTGTGTGTCTGTTTAAACTTAAAATTAAGAGTAGTTTAAGAAAGGGAAAAAAGAGAAAAAATCGATTTTCTCAAAATCGACTCTTAACTATTTTGATTAAAATTCGTATCTCGGTGTTGATTAAGATTATAAATAAACTGGCTATTTTCATTTTACCGTGAAAATGAATTTTGGGGTACTTTATAGAAGTAGAAACTCCCCTATCTCCGCAACTATTTGAGATACTAAATAACTTATCATTGCAAAATTGCAGTACTATAAAAAATAAAAAACTTTTATATTTAATATATTTTTATAAATCCAACAGTTTCTGAGATATTGGCATTATTAATATATATTAATACAATTTTGTGAGATTTAGTTCTAAAGAGATACTACTTAAGTTTTAACGCAATAATTCTCCAATGCCATAGAGTAATTAATACAAGCAAGTCTCTAAAAGTTTGTTTTTTTCCTTAAACCCCTTAGGAGAAATGTTTGTACAACAATGATCTATATCAATTTTAGACTCAATAGTCAATATTTACATTTTTTATTGGTCAACATTTATAAATAAGGAATTTAATAGCAATGCGATGGCATGAAAATTTGCAACACCTAATTAAATGTCGAAAATTTTAACCGGAAGTTGAAATTTTAATACTAAGTTTTGACCCTTTGGGACCCAACATTGATATTTTTTATCGGTCCAAACATACAAATGAGGACATTAATTCTTTAAAAACAAAATTATAAAATTTAAAACCGGGACTAAAAAAAGTTAAACATAATTATAGTGCAATTTATGCTTGGGTTTGCTAGTGTATATTATTTCGTTTCGCATATAGTACGAGTTTTGAGTAAATATCTCCATTTTTAAACAATAGAGTGGGAAAGTCCGTGCAGAATTCCATACCATTTATTTATATTCTAATCGTGAAAATTTTCGTTTTTTATATTATTATGAATCTTTACGTTTTATGTGTGTTTGAGCCCAAAAAAGTTGATTTTACAATTCTGTCGGTCCCTTGCCACAGATCTTGGACGGTTTGATGAATTTTGTTCAAGCTTTATATTTAGATGCTATAGGGAAATACCTCGGAACTTTTTTTTTTAAAGCTATTTTGACCCTACCTCTCAAAATAATGGTAGTTTTCTGATTAATGGTTTTTTAATCCCAAAATTTTCGATACTATCTTTAAAGATTTGGTTCAAAATTGATATTTAGGGAGTATTTTATCTGACTAATAGCACTGTATACTTGTATTTTGGGTAAAATTTCGCTCACTGATGAGTGATGTTTGAAAATTAGAAACATTTCAAAAATGTATCTAGCGATTTTGCTTTAAAATTTATATTTGATAAATTGTTGACATTACAAACATAACTGTATACTTGTGTTTTTTTTGGGGGGAAAGGGGGTAATTTGTTAATTGATGACCGAGCTATTTGTTCTTCTTTAAGGAGACCACCGAAAGCTAAGCTAATTTATCTTAAATATTTGTACACCCACAACAACTGTTTAGTTCGTTGCCTAACCCACAAACATACTGCAACGCCTTATAAATTATGGAGGGTTGCTCTTGTCTCTCATAAAGAGGGATGAGATTCACACCAGATGAATTCTTTTAAAAACTAATTTAATCTGATTTTAAATCCCACTAATAAAATTGAACAAAGAAGAACTTCTATATGTGGATGGAAGTACTAACTTTAGGGAGCTTCACGTGATTGCTTAAGGCCTTGAAGAAGCTAACGTGCTTTTTTTTTAAATCTAAAATTAGACTTATGCGATATGCATGAGTATGACTGATGTGCGACATTATTTATGATACAAAAACGATAGAATGTGAAATTATCTATTATTACTAGGAGAATGAATATGTTTAAAATGTCACAAAACGCTGGTTAAGGTAGGATTTTATTTTTGCCAGCTACAGAATTAATATTTCAAAACATATCACAACTCGCATCCGTAAGCACCTTCAGACAAATGCTTCATTTTTTGTCTTTTCTGGTTTTCTGGTAATGAAGAAATTGAGGTTCGAATCTCCGTTGGGTGGGGGTGGGTTTTTCCATATGCTATTTATCACTGTGGGTTTTCCATCCTCTTTCCAAGTTAAATTGGGTGCATTTCCTATAAGTTACTCTTCCAATTTCTACCTCTTTGAATAAGTATAGTAGGATTTTGGTCGGAAGGAACGTTTAGAAAATACAAATACTTTTTTTGCAGTCATTATTGATTACGTTTTACTTTAAACACCTATGAAATAATAGTAATTATAAAGTACACTTCCCAAATATATATCGGCACATAAGCTACAAATGAACTCAAGGTCATTCGATAATTTTTTTTAACATGTCATACTACCTATTAAGGCTATAGGCATATGCACTATTTATGCTAATAAACTAGGGATTGCTAAGTTTGAATTTAGGGGAAACCCGCATTTGCGTAGAGTTAGAATGTAATACAATTTTGGTAAAACTAAACTCGGTACACCCGACTCGATCTCCCTGTCATCGGCAGTCTAGTATAACACTAGAGTGACGCCTTAGACTATACGGCCACCGATGCAGTTCATAATAATTTTATTGCACACTTTTAACAAGTATATATATTAAGCTATAAATAGTGATTCAATGATTTCAAATAATTACGGTTCATGGTCTATAAGGCGTCAAATTTTCTGTTTTATGCTTTTTGCGTACAATTGTTAAGGTACAATATTTAATGTAAGGGGCTGAACTTTAGTATAACTACACATTCATATGAGGTATCTCCAAAGAAATATTAATAATATTAATATTACTATTACAAGGTACACCCTTTTAATCGATTACTTACTGTTTGTTTATTGTTGATGACTCACTACTAATTATTTTATTGGATAAGCTTATTTTGTTTTTCTTGTTTTGTTTCCCCCCCTTTATATTATTACTTAGTTATTACATCTATATTGTTGTAATTCATTGTACACAGAGTGGTTTTTTTTCAGTAGAAGCCTGTTGGATAGCACTTTAATAAATTAAAATGAAATATTATAAATATTTTATTGTTTATACACCTCATATGAATGTCTAGTTGTACTGTCATCTCCATACATTAATTACTTTACCCAATGATATGTAAAAATCACAAAATCACAAGTTTGACCCCTTAACCTGTGAACTATAATGATGTGAAATAATTGAATCAATTTTTTATAGCTTAAAATTGTGTAATAGTATTTTATTGTTGAATTGCCTTAATTTAAGATATTACGCCTAATATTACACAATCATTTACAGCTCTTTGTCAATTTACTAAATTCATAGAATATTAATTTGTGTACAGATAATAAATACCTTTTTAGCACCAACTCCAGTAGAACCATGGTTCCCAAAAATTCTAACCTTTTAACAGTTATGAGTACGGTAAATAAATTAGGTTTAACTCCTTGCGTTGCTCTTTGGAAAACGTAACATACCCAGGAAAGTTATTTTTACTTTGAATGCCCATGGCTCTAGAATGTAAAGTCGAAAGTATGAATTAGAGGTAAGCTATCCAGTTAGAGACCTTGAGTTTACAAAATTTTATTTAAATTTGTCGAGTGTAAGTTTTAAAATATGGGGCAAATAACTGTTACACAGAATATATAAGGATTTTTCAACCCCGAAAGGAAACATTCTAAAACCTCTAATTTGTATAGTATTTACTTTGAATACAACTTTTTTTTTCACCACGTCCTAATACCCGTTTGGGCTATATACACCCAAATTTTCTTATGGATGGATTTATCTGACCACTAGAAAAATGTATACACAGGGTATATTTTAATTGTTGTCTAATATTCTAGGGGTATATTACCATCCACCAAACATTAAGAAAGGTTCATATAAATATGGCTCTAGAAACGTTTAACTTTAGAGTTATTGAAGGTTTTCCTCAAATATTGTTTAGTCGTGGGTGATCCGTTGAATAATTACCAAATTTGAACCCAATGGATTTTTATCTTCGAGGACATTTAAAGTCCATTGTTTACGCAACTTATGTGCCTGATGTTGACGTTTTAAGAAGGCGTATTGTTAATGGATGTGAATAAATACATAACACCTTAGGTATATTCAACAGAGTACGACAAAGCATGGAACGCAGTTTCAAAAGATGCATCGAAGCTGGAGGACACCATTTTTAACCAATGTTGTTAGAAAATTTTCTGTTCTATACTTGTGTTTGTTTCTGTTAAACTTTGTCTTGTCTAATCGCATTACTTCTTCTTTTGGATTGTTTATTAATTGAAAAGTAAAATTACTTTTACTCCAGAAACTGATCATTTTTAGACCCATGTTTATATGAACTTTTCTTAATGTTTGGTCGATGGGAATACGCCAATAGAATATTTGACACCGATTAAAATACATCCTGTATATCTAATTTCACATAGCTATGTATCAAGTTGTGGGATCTACAGCTGAAACTTTTGATATATAATATCTATATATTGTGGTAGGTATGAGAGAGGATTTTCGGAGAGGCAGATAGGAAACATACAGGAAAAACAACCCTCAGATTCAAACCCACTACCTCGCTGTCACCTGCAAACCATATTAAATGAGCTTCCCATTTAGACTTGTTGCCCACCGATGTGGGCAGCATTGACTCAATACATGTAATCAATGGCACAACTATTAAGAGGGCTTCCTCGGTAAGCAAAGAAATTGCCGTGAAAACGTTCAGTTTTAACGCAATATTTAATTATACGAGTTATTTCAAAACATTGTTCACGCCAAAACAAAACAAAGTTGAAAGATTCCAACAGGACTCTTGTTCCTTGACAGCCCTATAGTTTAGTTTTTATTAGTAAAATATTTCTTTTAGATGTACAGTTGCTCATTTTCAGATTTTTTAAAAGCATATTTGCGGAGGAATGAGACTAGTCTTTATGGAAAAGGGCTCTAGAATTGGCCTTCCTCTAACAAATACAGTGATTTGTTGACAGGCTACCAACATAAAACTTTTAAGATATTTGAAAAGTAGCAGCGCAGCTTTCCTCCTTACCTTGAGATAAGAAATTCCTAGTTTTCTTTCCACCTTTATTATTGACATGATAAAAGGTGGTTAAGCGTAGACAAACTAGAGAAGTAGTTCCAGAAATCAACTCGGACCATTGTAATTTAAGCCTTTTGGCCTGACGGTGATTGATACGTTCTCACTGACCGAGGTGGCTGCCTTACATTTTTTTTTCCAATTCAGATTCACGGAGTTTGAACAAACTATACTATCATTGGGAGAGCGTGGAATAAATAGTAAGACTCGTCAAGTCTGTTTTTCAGTAATGGGATGGTTCAAGTTTGGCTCCTGGGGGTAGTTTTTTTTTTTTTTTTTTTTTTACTAAATGACTTCCCAAACTTCCTTGATGCAAACGTGTGTACATTTCCTTTAAAATCTCCATTTCTAACCAACCTCGTTACCTTAGTTAAAATGTGGAGGCCCGTACGAATGGCAAGACGAGGGCTGCGGGTAGAGGGAAAGGTAATAACCAAACCACAATTATCTTTCCAAGATGTGCCAAATTCTAACGTCAGCCCTTTAGTTTAGTATGAAGCTACTCTACCACCAGGTTCACTATTCACTCTCAACTGTTCTAGAACCATCTGAATGAACTGATGTCATTGAAATAACAACCAATGATGTCCCATGGAATGGCCTTGACCCACACAATTGTTTCCAAGTCTAATGCAGTCCTCGTTGCCGGTCGATGCATGTTAAGACTGTCCTCTCTACTACTGTCAGAGGGAACTACGTCATCGCATGTCAGGAAACCGCTGACGTTCAGGAGCGAGTTCTAGCTTCACCTGCGTCATCTGAGCGTCACGACATTTATCACACACAAGTTTCGTTATTGTTGTGCTGCGAATTATAATTTGCATAATACATTCTGAACTCGTTCCGGTGGAGCTAGGTCATATCATTTGTGCCATTTTTGCACAGACACATGAAAGGCCGTGTTTTTTTATTTTCGTTTTTTGAACAACGTCCGGAATATACACTTGTTAATTGCTCTACTTCAGTAAAAATTTGAAAGGTAGCATTTAAAATAAATCGTGCCTGCATTTGCGTGAAGGAAGAATGGGAAAACATTTAGGAAAAACCACCCTCAATACCTACGGCCAGAATTCGAACCCTCACTTCCCATTACTGACAAAACAGAATAGGCCTATATGATCTTCCATTTATTATTTTTAGCATCGCGTCTTATCACCCCTTTGAGTTATATGTTTGTACTGATTACACTAATGTGTTAAGGATGAGGAATGTTGAATTAAGAGGAAGGGTGCCCGTATTTTCGAGGAGAGGATTGAAGGAAAAACCAATCTCAGTACACCCTATCGGGATTCGAACCCTATCTCCCAGTCATCGGAAGTTTAGTATATTGCGAGAGTGACGCCTTATACCAATTGGCCACTGAATTGGGTTTTAATTTAAGTATGGCTGAAATTTGACACCTGGACATGAGAATCAAGCCCGAGACATTTTACTTTTGAACAACAGCCACCGGCGTCTTGGGGTCTCCTTCTATGCAACTACTCATACAATAGAGTCGTACAAATAGTAGATATTCGGATAACAACCAATCCCCCATTTGTCCTGAATCTCTTGTTAATCGTTTACTGGAAAAGGTTGACTCCCGAGACTTTAATATAAATATGGCCCTTAGTTGTACAAGGTTGGCGGTGCGAACATTGAAACTTTAGTGTGATTTCAGAGTGGGCATAATGAAGTGTGATTTCAGAGTGGCCATAATTAACTAAGTGTAAATATTTCCTTACCAGAACATCCTAAACAATTCCTAAAAAAAAGTGTCGTTACTCCTGGAGGCACTTGTGAAAACAACGAAGTAAATATTTAATGGTCACTAACCCATTTTTTCTTATTTATAATTTAGTATACCAAATAACTGTTAGTTTTCCTGTACTTTTAAAGGAAATAAACAACCTTTACAATATTCCTTTCTTTTACTCCTGCAAAAAAAAAAAGTTAACCCTGGCGTAAGGAGTAAGAATGAAGAGGATAGTCTTAAAGTAAATGTATTAATAATTATCGTAAAAAGATGACGGTAAATCACTATTGATAAATAACACGTGAAAAACCACCCCCAGCAACCGGGCTGAGGTTATATTATTATTATTATTATTATTATTATTATTAGCGTCTTACTACCCGTTCGGGTTATACGCACTTACGCTAATGTGTAATGTTAGGGTGAATGTGAGATGAAATGGAGGACCTACAGTTTAACGTGGAATCCGAACCACGGTGGAGGCCTGGCATTCCTCACATTCACAAGATGTCTTGTCAGAGGTGAAGGAAGGGTTTGATAATCAGATAAATCTGTGCCGGGACCGAGGATTGAACCCCGGACCCCAGCACAGAAGTCCGACGACACCTTACCCCTAGACCACCAGGTCACCCATCTGAGGTTATAACTCCGTCAAGTTGGTCTGCAGGTTTAAGCTTGTTTGTATATCTGTACTTTCTTTTATCTCCACGTCTCTGTTCTATCAGGTTTGCGCTATCCAAAGCCTACATTAGTTTTAAGACACATAATAGGGAATTCTATACTTAAGAAAATACACCAGCATTCGGCTGAAAGAAGTTTGGGGAGCCAACAGTTAAAATCCACCATTGTGAATGAATACCTTCTCCTTACGCACTTGACCGGGGTCTGAACTAATGCCTTCCTCTTGCTCCAGAGCCAAGCATGTCAATCGAACACGCTGGAACTAGTGTGTAAGGTAAGCAAGCAGGAAGAATACTCACTTCGGTGGCCGCATTGTCTAAGGTGCTACTATTGCAATAGACTAAACTTCCGATGACGGGGAGATCAAGGTTCACAAATGTGGGTATACTTCATCTAAATATAACCTTCTTAATCCCTAACACCATTTGTGTAATTAGTACATAAGCTTATAACCCTTAAGTGTAGTAAGACGCGTTGCTAAAAAACGTTTTGAGAATACAAAGTTTTTTTTCACGTCAATATTGATAGTAATGTACTATAACACAAGTATTAGCGGAAGTGCACTTGCATTAGAACGAAGAAAGGATGGTTAGCCACATTTGAATTAACACTGCCAGTGGAATCGACTCCCGATCTTGCCATCAACAGTGAACAGGTGCAATGCTAGTCTAACGCCTTAGACAACCCGCCCACTGGTGTAGGTTCTATTGAGATGAATCTACGGGTTTGTGAAAGCGGTCGGTGTGCGACTGATTCGGAGCTTACTATTTGTCTGTCCAGGCAGTAACAATTCCACTTGTAGAGAACTTGTAAATACAGATCCAAAACATATATCGAGCTATAGCAACACCTGAAGTAAAATACATTTACAACCTTAGTTTACTTGGATGACAGTTCAAAATGATACTAGTAAAATCCCTAATATATCCCTACGACAACAGCTGATATCTGTCACTTTGGATAACTGTAATGTAAACTAATGGTAATGTATGAATTTGATAGTTAACCACAGTCATTTAGGCCAATATTATTTATATATTTATTTGAGATTGGGCACAAAGTTTATTTATCGTTTTATTATACCTTAAAACATTATTAATCACACCAATTTCACAAAAGGTCCAACTAACATAGCTTCAAAATGGCGACCGACGAATTTAAACCATGTGATTGAACGTGAAGGAAACAAGTTATTTACAATGATTCACCCACGCAATGAATAAAAATATTGTATTCGCTTAAATATTTCAAAATACGATAAAATAATCATAAAATAATATATTTTATACTTATAAAATGACAAGTATTTTCTCTTTTCCAAGTAAATTCGATGCCTGTATTAAAAGGTATTAATGTACGTACTATATTACACATCATAGATAACATTCTAAAACAGAGAATAAGTACCTTTAATTATGTTTAAAATTTTGTTTCGGATTGGGTAAAATGAAATTATTAAAGTTTATAAAACAATGTAAGAAATCTTAAGTTTACGTTATTTTAAATGTAAAATATAACATGCAATTAAAAAAACTAACATTTATAACAAAACTGAGATCTTTTACAAGTGTTGGCAACCCAAAACCTAATATGATTTTTGAACTATCATCCAGGTAAAAACCTAACATGAATAGACGCTATCTTAATACGACATGGACATAAGCCAATTAGTGTCAATCATTTTGACTTTAATTAATATATCAATTAATATGACATCGATATTTTTAATGGACAAAAGATTTGTGGCCACATTTATAAACAAAAAAGACCTGTTGAATGAAGGCCATCGTGTAAAATTGAAATCAAATAACGTACTACTTAGAGCTTTGCATCTAACAAACCACCCTAAAACACAAGGAGTCGGCGAGTGTTTTATTCCGTGGGTTCCTGAAAAATCTCATTTAGGCAATATGATGTACTCTGTTGATTGACGTATTGCCAGGTGACGTGAACACTTGGCACGTCACGATGTCAATTATTTTTAATATTATTACGTTTAACACCATGTCTATTAAGAGGCCATCTTACGGCTGTTTAACTAAGATAGCAGACAATATTACGCTCGAACCAGAAAACATATCTTGAGTGCGGTTTTTTTGTATCCTTTATTTGAAACAACAAAATTGGAATGGGTTTAATAGTTTTTTACTAAAATAATTATTTATCAATATTGTTGTATTTTAAAAGAATTTAATAAAACTGTTTCTCTCGTTTCAATTCCAGTTTTTTAAATAGTTAAAGATAACCGCAACACAATGCGACGCTTGGCTTGGGTTGTATTAGGTTAGTTGTTATCCGGGGGGTAAGGCGGGCTCTTAGCAGCCTTATCTATGGTTTAAGGATAAGGACGGTAGTTCAGAGTAAGTGTGCCCGCATTAACTTGAAGAGCGTCTGGAAAAACCACCAAGCTCCCGGATGAGATTCAGACCTAAAGCTATCCGCCCAGTCTGTTGTGATATTGATACCCCAGACTGTGGGACCACCGGTGTGGGTGCTACTAGTTCTAAACCCTAAATCTATAATATAAGTGATCTATCTAAGTCTCTAGGGTAGTTTAAAAATTAGAACACCAGTCTAGTTATGTCAAAGCTCAGACTTGACGTTCATATTCATGTGCTTCAATTTCCTTTGTTCGCAACGTTAGAATTCAAAAATATTAAATTTAAATAGTTGTATTTTCGTCAAATATCCATAGTCCAATGACTAAACTGATAGTAAAATACAATACCCTCATTGGGTGTTTGTAACACAGTAAACTGGATTGTCAGAGATGAGGAGGTCAGGGTTGGAATCATGCCTGGGTATTATGAGGGTGGGGTTTTTTTTTCCCCTAAAAAGGTTTTCACTATAATTCTACGCAATTTTGAGTACATTTAATCTAAAATCATATCTCTTTATCTCTATTCATTAGTGTACATATGCGGGGAGCGCGGACGGGTAGAAAGACCGCACTGCGAATAAAAAAAATTGAAATATTAAAACAATTGTATTAAATGTGTGGCAAATAACGTTTGTTATCTCTTAATTTATACTGGTCGTGGCTTAATTGGCTGCACTGATAAAGTACCGGACTCTCTGTAATATTACGCGGTAGTTGTTGGTTTGGTGTTAAAGCAGAATTTCTGATATTGTCGGAGTTAGCAATGGCAGCTCTTCTTCCATTTGTTACCACTTATTTGTGTGAATAGGCATTTTCGACATTGACGGCAATTTAAAACCAAACACCGCTCAAGTCTTAAGAATATAGAGATCTTTATGAGACCAGCAGTGACAAATATTTAACCACGATTTGAGTTATTGTGTCAGAATAAGCAATCACACCATCCCATTAAAGGTAAACGTATTCTTATCTTTTGTCAGCCTTCAGTAAAAATGTTCTTTAGTTTATTCACATTTTATATTACAAATTAATTGATACTATTTTTTATTTGGCATTTCTTACTTATATTTGGCATGTCAATATACTATATACACACATTTTTAATATAATAAACTATTTGAAGACATTTTAATTTTTGATATTTTCATACACTATTTTTTAGTCAACATAATTATTTAATAATATATCTATCTTATATTTAAGATACCTTATTTTTTAGCTCAAACAGGGTTACATCAAAAGGAGGTCACACAAAAAAGTACACGCAAAAACCGGTAAATCGACTATATATAGTGATACTACCATTGCATTTATGATATTGAGTGAAAGGTCGTGAAAAACTGTCTGGTCCAAAGGGGTTGCAGCCCTTCTTTAGACTACCTTAATCATTCTATAACCCCTTAAATTAAGCCAAAGTGAACAGGTTAAACGTGCGGGTTAAAATAAATGGTACATTTAAAAGAAGAAGATCGATTTATTTTTTATTTTTTTAAAGTAGAGTTGTCACGATACCGGTTTTTCTCGATTCTGATTCTTAAGTTTAACCTCGATTTTTCGATTTTCGATTCTTGAAACATTTCTTATTTCATTCTTTTTTCCAAGCATACAACCTCATATAAAAACATACAACTTCATAGTATAACAAAAAAACGAATTAATATAAAATGTACTATAAAACATTCAATTTTATTTTTTTCCAAGAAAATGATCCATTTAATAAGTATTATAAAACATACTACCATATTTAGTAAAATAATTAGAAATTACAATAGTTAGCATGTATTTTTACCTACAAATAAAGCCCCGATTCAAACATTTATAAGTAAAATTAGTAAAAAAAGGTGTAATAAACAACTGTCTAACACACAAGTCTTTTATATTCACCAAATAGGGTCGGTAATTGAACCAAAATATACAGCAAATAACAATTATTACTCATTCTAAATTTTTCCGTTTTGCTTGGTTGCCAATAATTTAATTTCAGAGAGTTGAGAATCGATGTATCGAGAATTGTATTATTAGAATAGATGCTCGATTCTTTAGATACCAGTAATAATCTAGGGTATCGAGGTATCAGAGAATTGAGTTTGACATCTCTAAAAAAATGTAGTTTTTCTATTTGTAATAATATATCTTTATTTGCATTAGATATTCATGATCACTATTAGCAACAGTGATAGTTTTTTGATAGTGATAATGAATCTAACATGTATGTGTTCGTGATGCTTGTTTTTACAGTTAAATATAGTTAAAAAAAAGGACACGTGGCTATATAAATAGAGCCCAGAACCTTTGGCAATAGTGACTCGCTTCGTGGGTTTTCACGATCATTATTTATTATGTTGACGTTTTACCATCATTAATAGTTAATTATTTATGTCTTATGTTTTCGCAATAGTGGTTTATTATTGTGGCTTTTTTTTTCCAACAATAACAGTTAATCATTTGTGTATTGTGTTTTTGTGATAACGGTTCATTGTAATGAAGTTTTTACACCAGTAGTGATGAATTTATTTTACCTTTGGTTTATGTGATCACGGTTCATTGCACTGATTTTTTCATGAGATTTTGAGTCAATTATGTCATTGGTTTTTGCGATCACCTTTCATTACGGTGACGTTTTTCCTACAATGGTGGTTAATTTATTCTACCGAATATTTTTGCGATAACATTTATTTACAGTGACTTTTTTAAAAGTGATAGTGAAACAATTTGGTCGTAGGTTTTTATGATCACGGTTTATTACAGTGCCATTTTCCCAACATTGATAGTGAATTTCTACTACCGTAATGTTTTGTGATCACGGTTATTTGAAGCGACTTTTTTCAACATTGATAGGTAATCTATTCTGTCGTAAGTTTTTGTGATCAGTGTTCAGTACAGTGACGTTTTTCAGCAGCAACCATTCATTATTTGAATTGTATGTTTTCGTGATAACTTTATATTACATTGATGTTTTTTGAATGAATATATTTAACCTTTGGGTACTGGCGCTAAAAATTAACATGAGGACTGGTGTCGTGGTGCCGTTTCATTTTTGCAACAACCAATGACGTTCTAAACAATAATCAAAACACATACTATAATACATAATATTCTTAAATAATTGAATTACATTCAATTTTTGTAAATTTTACCAAAAAGAAAAAAGAAAACTACAATAATTTCATACTGTTACAAAACATAGCTTATTATTAGAAAAAAAATATATAACAAAATATTGTAATACATTATTTTATATTTTACTATATTACAAAATTACTGATTACTTACTTCTCCATTATTACTGTAGGCCATATTTTATTTTATTACAATATTTCATTCACTCATACTTTCTTGATCAACCGTTTTGTTGTTGCTTTACTTAAATTTTTGTTAAAAAAATACTTTTCTTCCTTGAATTCTTTCAATTTGTATTATACCGGACGTGAATAACAACTATAGCAAACTAAATTAACGTGTTAGAACTTGTAAGAACTATGCAATGCAGAAATATGGTGGCAACGAGCCAGACGTATGATGTCACGACAAGCGCCGTTGTTTATTCACAACATTCATGCATGGTGCCATTTAAAACTTCCATGTCTAAGAAAATAAAAAATTTTTGAACGTTTTGATCATCAGACCTTACAGCAGGAACTAATTGAGGAGTACTTGGAAGGAATCCGACCGAAATACCTTTAACTAAAAAACAACAACAGCTGTTGTGAAAATGCAATAGCGTCAGTCACAGAAGGTTAACTTGCTTGTCGAATAATTTCATGACCACTTTTCATGATAGTGAATGTTTTCAAAAGTTTCATAATCGATATTCATTACGGTGTTTTTCAAACCGTAGTGTTAAAGCTGTAGTCTTCATAATCGCTCTATCCAGTGTGCTTGTAACATGTTATATTTACCAGGGAAGATATATAACTACTATTAATTTTATAAAATGTATTTTTTTATTTTCCATTCTTGTTATAGGTTATTGTAGGCTAGTTTCATTTTAAAAATGTATTTAATATTTTGTTCAATTTTTTTCAGTTTTTTTTTCCTCCTTCTCATCCTACTAACAGTTTGGCGAAGTTTCCACGTTCAGTTGATTCGTCACTTTCATACACATTATATGCTTATTTTCAAAATTGAGTAACTCTATAGAATTGACGAAATTCTAACTGTAATTTTCTCCCTTAACCACGATTATCCTTCCCTCCGACTTTCCCGTTTGCTAAATTTCGATATCGTGTGTGTTTGTTTGGTAAAGGAAAAAGAAAAAGTATATTCATGTTCATATATCTATAATATAGATTTAAGGTGAGATGGAAGGGAACGTAAGCTCTTATAGCAAAAATAAACTTTTTGGGGCAAAATGTGTTTTTTTTAATTGCTTCTGTGGGCTTATCTGTCAGGATAGCTTTCCGGATGGGTTAGGTTGCAGGTGAGGTAATAGTGTGGGTTCGAAATAATATGAAGGTTTACAAATTTTAGTTTAATAGTGGTTACTAAAAGATAATACATAATGTGATGTTAAATGAATGATAAATAAATAAAGAAATTGGACGCCCGCGCTTGTGGGAGAACTGAAAACTTAGACCGATGGAAGTGACTGACACTGTGCGCGACCGGTACAAAACTCGATATCGGGACCCTGGGACGATGGATTACCTCTAAGTACAAGTTCTATTGATGACCTGAAGATGTATTCCGATATGGTACGGCGTCGGGCAGAGTGGCTGCCTGCGATATTGATGGAGTTGTGACAGCCCCGAGGCCAAAAAAAAAAGTTTTTTATACTCCGATATGGCCCCTGTCCTCTTCAACTAGAGCAAACATTGTTATGAATGGTCAGCATTCTCGTTTAACCTTCTAGTCCATTACTTCATACACGTTAAGCCATCACTTTTTTAGCCCGCTCGTCCACTCGAGTTATGTAAGTTAAAATAGCATTCAAACATTGCTCAGTGGCTATGACATTTCAATAGATACAATTAGTTAAGTTCTCTACATTAGTAAATAATCTGAACTTTTATTTTATATTGTATCATGGGCATCGCAGATTTTTAACAGAAACATTTTAAATTAAAATAAACAGTCCTAGTCAAATTCTGCAAAGCTCATGAAAAATATTTAAATAACTGTTGAGTTTACTGTGAAAACTAAATTAAACGAGGTGACCTGTGGTCTAGGGGTAAGGTGTCAGACTTCTGTGCTGGCGCCGGGGTTCAATTCTCGGTCCCGGCACAGATTTATCTGATTACCAAACCCTTCTTTCACCTCTGACAAGACACTTGTGAATGTGGGGAATGCCAGGCCTCCACCGTGGTTCGGATTCCACGTTAAACTTAGGTCCTTCATTTCATCTCACAATCACCCTACCATTACACATTAGCTAAGTGCGTATAACCCGAATGGGTAGTAAGACGTGGTGCTATTAATGATGATAAATTAAACGAATCTATTAAGGCAGTGTTTTATAAATCTATTAAAAGAAAAGTTTTTTGTTGTTGTTATGAAACCTGAATTTAACCTTAATTTAAATAAGAATCCCTTCCACCCCACCCTAAGTTTTAGAATACGTGGACGAGTACACTTTGCCTCGTGCAAGTAGTTACAAACTTGTAACACATTAGTTTGCGAGACGTGGACAAGTCCTATCTTGGTGATGGATTGTTTTGTATCGTTGTAAAAGGGGACCAAGTCTTTTAAGGACGTTCACATATAGATAGGTGGTGTGTTTTATAAAGTGTGCTTTCAAAGTTCTGTGGGATCCACCTTGCTCGTCTTGGTGTCGCATCAGGTTTATCGGTGGTGTAATAATTGACGTCCTCATTTAAACGGGGGGCGGATGACTAATGAATAATTTATATATTCTGGTCCAATAATATAATATATAAAACCCACTCACAGCCTAATTCATATATTTAAAAAAATAAGATTTTAATTGTGTGGTTATATGAAAACAATATAGCTAGCTATTTAATAACAAAATGATTAAATAAAATAATTGGTACAAGTTTCAGAAAACCAGTCAAGTAAAAATTATATAAATATAATGAAAGTTGAAAAGTGGCACATTGTCATTGTCATGAAACGTGATATGGAGAAAAGAGACATATTTAACAAAAACTAGAAATATGATACAATTGTAATAATAATAATAATAATAATAATAATAATAATAATAGCAAAAATTGATTAAAATAGTTTAAAGTTAGTCATTAACATATAATAGGTAAAACAATGACAATCAAATAGGGTAAAATATTGTTTTCGTATGGTGAAATTTATAAAATGAATGTATTGAATAGTTATTTAAAATTTATATAAAATGTTTTAGTTAAAATTCCTGCTCCTTGGTCCGAAATTGGAACCGCACCTTACGGGTGTAGAGTTTTGACCTATTGATTGAAAATTCAAATCAAGAGGTGCATAGAATTTTGCTTTCATTAAAATAGGATTATTTATAGTTGCATTTATCTATTTATGCATGTATTTTTACATGCTACTTATTTCAACGAAAGTAAACGTTCACGGATAATTCAACACTCACCCTTTTCTGAACTAGAGCCAAAATAACAAGGAGAATTAATAGAACAAGATTTATATTGCCCAACATAATTTTGAATTCGATCAATATCTCCAACTCATCGTAGTGGTTTCAATGAATTATTATATCAACATGTCACGACAAATCTGAGGGGTAAAATTTGTATTGTTAATTTTGCCAATATGTATGAAGTTGGACTAAGGAAAGAAAGGATTTTTTTTAGGATGGGGAAGGGACGATTTCATTACATAACAGTGCACCTTATATACAAACACACTCTCCCCCATCACTGCACTAGTGCTCACCGGGGTAGAGGGTATAAAGATCAGGATGGTGTCAAAAGGGTCAAATGGTGTAAACACATCTCAACAAGCTTGCAAATCCTCCCCCACGAGAAAGTACACCATCGTGCGGGGGGAGAAGGGGGTAATCAACCGGCTGACAGAGTCCGCCTTCCATAAATGAGAGAGAAGACCTTATTGTAAAAGAGAGAACAAACCTACAAGCTTTCAGAACACGGGTTCACAAATTTCTTAGGCAGAAGAAGGGTTCGTAGCAGAAAAAATAGATGCTGGAGTCCAATTAAAAAAAGTTTACATTAATATTATGAACATTTAACAAATGTTAAATGTTACAGCAAGTAGGCTATAAAACAAACGGAAGACATCACATAATTTGGCTACACCTTTGGCAAATGTTCTTTATTTATATTTGAAAAATTTGGCAATCCCATTTGCTAATTATATTTTACAGTGTGAAAAACAAATACATAATATATAAAATTGCTTTATGGAGCTTGAGATGACTGGCAGAGCTCAAGGGCTACGCGAAGAACAGTTTAAAAATCGCTGATTTAGAAAATATTTAAGAAAGAGGATGAGCGCCATTGCAATCTGAAGGTCACTCTTAGTGGGGCGTGGAGTCTAGGGAGGGAGTAAGGTCTGTGTTCTGTTGTATCAAGTCATGTGGGGGCAATGGACAAGAACAAGGAGTCAACCATTTGTGGTATCAAGTCATGTGGGGGCAATGGGAAGCAACAAGGAAACAACCGCTGTGGTATCAAGTGATGTGGGAGCAATAGACAAGAACAAGGAGACAACCGCTGTGGTATCAAGTGATGTGGGGGCAATAGACAAGAACAAGGAGACAACCGCTGTAATATAACGTGATGTGGGGGCAATAGACAATAACAAGGAGACAACCGCTGTGGTATCAAGTGATGTGGGAGCAATAGACAAGAACAAAGAGACAACCGCTGTGATATAACGTGATGTGGGGGCAATAGACAATAACAAGGAGACAACCGCTGTGATATAACGTGATGTGGGGGCAATAGACAATAACAAGGAGACAACCGCTGTGGTATAACGTGATGTGGGGCAATAGACAAGAACAAGGAGACAACCGCTGTAATATAACGTGATGTGGGAGCAATAGACAAGAACAAAGAGACAACCGCTGTGATATAACGTGATGTGGGGGCAATAGACAATAACAAGGAGACAACCGCTGTGATATAACGTGATGTGGGGGCAATAGACAAGAACAAGGAGACAACCACTGTGGTATAACGTGATGTGGGGGCAATAGACAAGAACAAGGAGACAACCGCTGTGATATAACGTGATGTGGGGGCAATAGACAAGAACAAGGAGACAACCACTGTGATATAACATGATGTGGGGGCAATAGACAAAACAAGGAGACAACCACTGTGATATAACGTGATGTGGGGCAATAGACAAGAACAAGGAGACAACCGCTGTGATATAACGTGATGTGGGGGAAATAGACAAGAACAAGGAGACAACCGCTGTGATATAACGTGATGTGGGGGCAATAGACAAGAACAAGGAGACAACCACTGTGATATAACGTGAAGTGGGGCAATAGACAAGAACAAGGAGACAACCGCTGTGATATAACGTGAAGTGGGGGCAATAGACAAGAACAAGGAGACAACCGCTGTGATATAACGTGATGTGGGGGCAATAGACAAAACAAGGAGACAACCGCTGTGATATAACGTGATGTGGGGGCAATAGACAAGAACAAGGAGACAACCGCTGTGATATAACGTGATGTGGGGGCAATAGACAAAACAAGGAGACAACCACTGTGATATAACGTGATGTGGGGGCAATAGACAAGAACAAGGAGACAACCGCTGTGATATAACGTGATGTGGGGGCAATAGACAAAACAAGGAGACAACCGCTGTGATATAACGTGATGTGGGGGCAATAGACAAGAACAAGGAGACAACCGCTGTGATATAACGTGATGTGGGGGCAATAGACAAAACAAGGAGACAACCACTGTGATATAACGTGATGTGGGGGCAATAGACAAGAACAAGGAGACAACCGCTGTGATATAACGTGATGTGGGGGCAATAGACAAAACAAGGAGACAACCGCTGTGATATAACGTGATGTGGGGGCAATAGACAAGAACAAGGAGACAACCGCTGTGATATAACGTGATGTGGGGGCAATAGACAAAACAAGGAGACAACCACTGTGATATAACGTGATGTGGGGGCAATAGACAAGAACAAGGAGACAACCACTGTGGTATCAAGTGATGTGGGGACAGTTGGCCTTTCCTATCATATACATTCACTTCTTTACGTCGCTCTCGTCTCGATAATTGCTGTAGTCAAGTTTAGTTTTATGGTCTATCTGTATCAGTGGGCAACCGGACCAAACATCAAGATAGGTTAATCTGGTTTTTGGGTGAGTGGAATGTGAGATTTTGATTCTACCTTTCATATCCCCACCATTAGTTTATATATTTATGCACCACGTATTTCTAACAGTACTGTCCGGGCTTTATTGATTTGTCCCTAAATGACCTCAGTGTGTCGACGAGCCTTTAAATTCCACTCTATTGATCTAATCTAATTGGAATTTAGAGTAGATTTAGACGTATTTGCATGGTGGCAGAGTGATAAACTATTAAAGAAAAAAACCACCTTGGTTACTCCAATTCGGGATTTGAACCCATTCCCTGTCACCACCAATACAAACTAAATGAGACTAACACCCTAGTCCGCGTGCCCACCAACGAAAGTATTAATGTGGTAAAAATGCATATAGTCTTGACGGGTAGTAAGAAGTGGTATACAAAATAACACACAGGCTATTATTAATTACATCTAATTTGTATTTATACATACATGTATGCTTTTTTTTTCAACGTCACAATGAATGTTTTTCAAATTACAGTGCTGTATCGTGAGACCCCTCAATACATTGACACACAGGCTTTCCATTCAATGTGTTATTTCATATCTCTCCACAACAGTTAACTACTAAGGTGTCTGCTTGTCTTTAGTTATAAGAGCTTAAATTTTTGAAATTTGGTTGATTTTCAAATAAGTTCTTGAGCAGAGCGAAACAAGCTGAAAATAGTTTAACTAAAAGCCGAACGTCTTGGGCTGAAATAATGTGACTAGATAGGGTTCCAACGCTTTGTGAAAAACCTGGAATTTTAAAATATTTCTTCCAGGACTGTAAATGTTATGGAATTTCTCATTTTTCCAATCTTTTCCTGGATTTCTTAGGTTGTCTTGGAAATTTTATTGCACCCCCCCCCTCCCCTCCTCACCCCTTCTTTTTCAAAGAGATTAACAAATCAGGAGGAAACAGGATTATGTCAGTAGATGAAATTTCCATGATATCTGAGGAAATTCTTTAGGTGTTTGAATCTTTTTAAATCCCGTTAAATTTTTTATCATGCTACTGAATCATTCACTAAATATAAAACTAGGTTGTATTATTGTCATTTTTATAAACTTTATTTTTGTTTTGTAATTTACATAACATAAACTATCATACACAATATGAACAGTGCGAGTTGGGGTATTTAACGTGCACTTTCTAAACCTACTGATTATATATATATATATATATATAATATAATGTCTTATAAACTAAATATTTCTAAAACAGACACAACGTCCAGCCCCCGCCTGTTTATTTATTATTGTGAAAGGGGGAAACCCACATTTCACAAATGATTATTTGCAAGTGAGTTTGTTATGTTTTAATTATTTTAATATATCGTTGCCTCATGGAATATATTAAAAAATAATAGAAGGTATGGAAAGGTGAGGGCGTAGGGGAGTTAGGAACCTGCATTAAATAAAAGAAAATATTATATAGTGATATGTATTTTGCCATGATTACTTTATACACTTCTCCTGAAGGAATTGTAGAAAATCCTTGAAAAGGCTTTGAAATGTCCTGAAAAAAAATCATGATTTTGTGTAGGAACCATGTAGTTAGAGCTTGTCACGTGATTATGTTTCTGTTCTGTCAGTGAGTGTGAATCCACATCCAAAACGTGAGGCCGTACGGGGCTCACAGATCCGTGGAGTGCCTTGCCCTGTGTAAGTGGGCAGTGCGTGGTCTGCCAGTAGATCAGAGATATTCGGCTGGATTCGTTCACTGTCATATCTTCCCTCCCAGGATTACATATTTTAATGCATTGGATTAAGGCGGTGCATTGTGTTGATAACTAGACTATGGCTGTGCTAGCAAAACAACTTAAATATTTGACCAGAGAAACTGATTTAATTAGTGATATATTTCAGAAAAGGAAGACTAAAGCTATGAATTACACGCTTTGATATAGTAGAATTCACTACTAGTCTTAAAAGGAAAGTTATTTTTGATATTTTTTACGCTATTTTCAGGCTATTATGTTAAAATTCTTAGTAATTAAAACTGTATTGAGTTAATATGTGTATCTTAGATCTCGCCTCTACGGTACAACCAAACCGTCGACTTTTTCCTAGATATTTTTATTTTCTTAGATGCTTCACGCATTAATTACACAATCGCACTTAATTAATTAGCTCAATTGTATTGTGATTATCACTTATCCTATAGTAAAGAAGATATACTAATAGAAAGGATAAGCACATAGGTAAACCTATCCTCGTTTATGACGATTTTGGATATCAAAGAAAAAAGTTAACACGAATACCGTAAATTGCGTAAAAGCATACCACAAGGCATGGACGTCGTTAGCGCGGGGAAGGTGGGACCGGGGTAACACCCCCCCCCCCCCCCAATAATCTGTTCAGATAGGAAACTTTTAATAAAGTACTGCATTTGGGAAAAACTTATTCTCACAGTGGCGATGTAAGATAGGTCGATTTCAATATTAAAAATACTAGTACAACATATTTTTTTACAGTTTAACTTCTCAGTTAACAATGATTGACACTTTACTTTCTAAGTTCCGAGAATCATTAGAAAATACCCCCTGTAATATATATTTGTCTTGGAAATAGTTCCCTTTTCTTCCCAAACCCTCAACTTTCCTAGAAGGAATTATTCTCTTCTTGTTTCCTCAATATTGTCAATTATTAGTTCCAGCCTGTGTTTCCAAGTCAATAGATTTCTCCCTAAATCTGTTGATTTTCAGAACTGTCACTAAATAGTTTTATCTAACCAATCCCATCTTTCAAAACCTGGCACCCTGCTGTTTTCAACTACAAACTGCGAGTGCTACCACACACACCTTAGGCCCGGTAACCATGAGCGACGTGTGTCATCTTTGCAGTCGGGTCATGTCTCAGCATTATTTTGATTCGAATGATGGAGTTCACACGGGACGTGAGGTCTGGCGTCAAGTTGGCGTCATTGTGACGATAATCAGTGTACAGCCAGAATGGAGGATGAAATAGACATATAACTTTTTATCAATGAGGTGCGGGGTATACCTGTCATTTAGAAGTCATCCCTAGAAGAATACCACGACAGAAATAAAAAAACAAGCAGCATGGTTGGAGATATTCAAGATGCTATATACAAATGCTGATGAAATGGAAGCCATAATGCTAAAGCAACTAGCCGAGTTCTATCTCAATTCTTTTTTTTAATAATTATTATGAATTGGGGAAAAATATTTTTTATATACAGTGGAACTTCGTTTAGAAGGATATGTATCTGGATTGCCCGGATAATCCAAAAATTATAGTAAAAGTGCATTAAAACTAGATACATTACTACCTACCATTTAATTTCACAATAACAATTTATCAAATACTTGAAACATGTCACAACCACTGTTAACTTATAAAATAACTAGCCCCCTCCCCCGTAATAAAATATTGTAAGGAATCCTGTAAAACAAAGCTTCAAATCATCCATCATATCAATATAAAAACAAAACTTTTTTACTTATTTTTTTTTTTGAAAATACAGTCCTACCATCATGGTATAGCCCCCTCCCTCTTTTTATCCTCCCTCCTATTTTCATCTCATTCCTCTTTCCTCGCCCCCCTCAACAACTTTTTTTTTCCAACGACTATATATAATATACTATCGACATTTTTATGAGGAATAAATTAAATTTTCAAAATAAAATATAGCCTATGTTACTCGCTGATAATGTAGCTTTATATTGGTGAAAGAATTTTTAAAATTGGTCCTGTAGTTTTTGAGTTTATCCATTACAAACAAAAAAAAAAATCTTTCCTCTTTATAATATTAGTATGGGTGACCTGGTGGTCTAGGGGTAAGGTGTCAGACTTCTGTGCTGGCGGCTGGGGTTCAATCCTCGGTACCGGCACAGATTTATCTGATTACCAAACCCTTCCTTCACCTCTGACAAGACATCTTGTGAATGTGGGGAATGCCAGGCCGCCACCGTGGTTCGGATTCCACGTTAAACTGTAGGTCCTTCATTTCATCTCACAATCACCCAACCATTACACATTAGCGTAAGTGCGTATAACCTGAACGGGTAGTAAGACGCGGTGCTATAATAATAATAATAATAATAATAATAAATAATAATAATAATAATAATATTAGTATAGATGAGTAGAAACCCAATGTAAGACAAAATGCCTCTACATTATTGTTACAGATATCATTAAGATGACTTATAAGAAGTTAATGTCAGAGTATTAGAGTTGTGTTACAGCAAATATGTGTGCATATTTTTTCCGCTCTTGGAGTGTACTTATCACGGCCATGGCTTCAAACCGACTGAGGCCGAGAGTTGCGTCCAAATAGACGCAAGTTGCTAGTGTGCACTGGTCCGGGTACTGTGACGTGGCGTCGACTTAGCGTTGCCAGACGCAGGTCGCTTGTGTGAACTGCTTTTAGTGGTGACGCAGCGTCACAGGACGCGACTGCATAGATTACTCACGTCGCCCGTGGGCACCGGGCCTTAGTGAACAGAACTTGTTTTCAAATGACAAAACGTTAATTCGTCTACTACTTGTGTTGCCAAGTTCATCTTGTGAGGCAGAAATAAGTTCTAGTTCACTGCGTAGACTAAAAAAAACCTACTTGAGATCAAGTATGACCAATGGCGGCTCGTAGCTAACATTAGTTGGGGTGCTGCTAACACGGGAAGCAAATAAGTGTATTTTTTACTTCACAGGTCAAAGCCAACTTTTCCGTTGGTACTATTCAGAATTAAAGATACGAATATATTTCTTGTTGTTGCTTTTGCCTTGCTGAGATATTAGAATATCAGGTGTTGTACGACCTCTTTTCTTAACTGTACCTTTCTCACGGAGAGATAGCTGTGAAAACTTAAGATTCGGATGGACATCTCGAGATTTGGCAAATCTCTACTCCAAGTAGTACCATGTGCTAACACCTCACCGGAGCTGCGCTGCTGTAGTTAGGGCAGTAACAACACCAACCCCTCTCTCCCCTCTAATACTCTTCCTTCCCCTTTCGGTGTGTCATTACTCCAGGACGCCACCACCACCCCTAATCCTTTCAATTTTGTTGCTTACTACAAAACCAAAGAAAAGCTATCATGATAATGCTCTCTAAGGCAGCGGTGTATAAACTACGGCCCACGGGCTGCTTGAGGGCCACACGCAATTGTAAAATTGTTGTGATTTTACTAACAAAAATGTCAAATTAAATAGATAATCAGTGTATGTTTTTAGACATTTGAACAAGTGAGCAAGCTCGATTATAATGTTCCATGTGTAAGAGCAAATCAAATGAGCTCCAGTTTGATTTAATCAATCTGAAGGAGACTTTTAAGAATATGAAACTAACTGAATTGTATGCATCACTTGTAGAGAAAAGTTTGGTAATTTGAAAAAGTTTGTCAGAAAGATGTTTGTGTTATTTGCTTCTACCTATATTTGTGAACAGACTTTCTCATGCGTGAACATTAACAAAGCAAAGAACAGGTCTCTCTTAATATACTCAAATCTACAAAGGGTTTTGCGAATTAGGATGAACGAGCTGAATCCTGACTTCGACAAACTCGTGCAGGATTTTGGACGGTTGCATAAATTCCATTAACTATGGTAATTTGAGTAGTTATTAATCAACATTTGGTAGGCTAAGTATCAACATGAGTACATAACATATTTAGTTTTATTTGTTATGACATTAGATTTTATTTGCTACTTTTTTTGTATCAAAGTTATATGGTTATATGACTAATATATGTATTTTTGCGTGAAAATAAAGTTCATTATTTAGTTAATTTAGACGTTTGTTACATGCGGCCAGCTAGAGACCTCACATATGTCCATGTGGTCCTCGGGGAGAAAATTTGCCCACCTCTGCTCTAAGGAGTAGTGTGGAGTTTCGAGCCGCAATCTCGGTGTTTTATTAGAATGTCGTCCCAAGTCAAAGGACAAGGGTTCCAATTCCTAAGTACAATTTTTTTGAGTTACCCAAGGAAATCATTATTTACAATAAATGGTGACATTTTTATTTAGCTTATATATTACCCTCAGTATATCATTATCATTATTAGCACCATGTCTTACTACCCATTCGGGCTATACGCACTAACGCTAAAGTCACGATATTATCATAGTAATAACAATAATTTAAAAAGGAAGTTGCGTGTGTATCCCTAGTTTAGCCAGTATCAAATTAAAGTTCGTATACTCAAACACATTTTAGAATTGAAGCTGTACGTTAAATAAACACTTTTAGTATCTGTAGATGTTAAAAGAGGGAGGAGGGGGGAATTTTGAAATTGTAAAATGGACTACTTCAAATATATATTTTGTAAAAAGAATAAGCAATAATCTGACAATACTTTAGCTACTTTTCATTCAAACTGTTTCAAAAACATTAAATAAAACCGATTGTTCAAAACAATAGTGTTATTATTTAGCACCACGTCTTACTACCCGTTCGGTTTATACGCTTTAAGTACTAATTACGATAATGGATTGGGAATTGTGAAGGTTGAATTAGAGGAAGTGAACCCATATTTGCGTGGAGGGAGAGTGGAAAACCATTTAGGAAAAGCCACCCTCAGTTCACCCGACCGAGATTCGAACCTCAATCTCCCTGTCCTTGGCGGTCGAGCTTAACATGAATAGCGCGTTAGCCAACTACGCCACCGAGGCGGGTATACTGTTATTCAATACTAGATTAAGTAATCTAACTTAAAAAAAATAGCATTCATCTTGGATAAGTTTAAAATGAGCATACTGAAACATTGTTTATAGACTAAAGAAAAAATTACTATTTTAAACAAACGTATTTTTTCTTCAGATTCCATAGTGAAAACATAATTTGTTTGTTACTTCTCTCCTCAACTGGTAAATTCTCAACCTGTGATTAAATGAGCAATGATGGAGGAAAGAATAGAAGGTACCAAAGACCCTAGCAAAAGTTGTTTAAATAATGAAGCAATAGTTGGCATTATAGTAACATATTTCAACTATACTTTATTGTTAGAAAACTTACCATAGAATGTTTAAAATAACTTATTATTATGTTTTAACTACTTGTTGACCCATAAGAGGCCTTTTACGTAAAAACACTATAGTTAAAGTAACTCAAAACTAATTATATGAAATAAAATAAAAAAGACAGTAAATGCAAGTTCATTGAAAGGGCATGACTTGGTGAGAGTGAAGGAGAAATAATTGATGATAAATTAAATGAAGTGTGAAAAAATTAAGCATGAAAGTCATATCCTCCAACGAAGGAACGTAGACCCCCTCCACCCACACCAGCGATCAAGGTCATGAAGTTCTTAGGGGAGAGTAAGGGGTGGGGACGTACACTCACTGGCATACTTGTTTGGTTCTCCTTTGGGGACCATGTACATTTATACACTAATACATTAAACAAGTTGTCCTATACAGAGGCCTATTATATAAAATTCAGTGACATAGTCTAAGGATAATGTCTGATAGAGAATGTTATATCAATTGTTTTATGACCAAATTGTCTTTGCATTCAGGAAATGGCCGTTTATTCGCGTGGACCAGAGTCCTTATTTAACCCACTTCCCCACTTTCTAGAAGGTTGAATTTGGTACACAGCTTCCACTAGTGGGACATTTTAATTTATTAAATCTTGACATTTCATAAATAAAGCTTTTAACAACAACAAAAAATTCTTTGTCTCTTCGTCTAGTCTCCTTTTTCACCCCCTCCATCCCCATAGTGTCAAGTTACTAGTCTAATGCATTATAATTTGACTGTCTTGTATGTAGAAAATCCTCTTACTTGTCAGAGCAAAATGCTTAATTTTTAACTATCATTTTGTATTTAAAGTTTTATTTATTTTAAAATAAAATTATATATCTTCTATTAAAGTAGATATTAAATTGCATTTTTTTTAGTGCAATCATTCATATTCCGTTTACAAGTTAAATTGAATGAAAAAAACGTATGTTATTGTTAGGTTTTTTTTTTCGTGGGGTACAGTAGACAAAATCAACCTCATAATAAAGTAGGTATCCATCCGAATCTTAAATAAACATAACTTGTTAAATTTAGTGTCATTATAGCAATAGCTTAAAATGTTAACAAAAGTAACCTACACACTTTTATTATCATTTGAGCTACTAAATACTTATTGGGACTATGTCTTAAAATAAATTGGCAAATGCAAGCAAACATTATAGATGTAATGTCAGTAAACTCCGGCGCAAATGTTGAAGGTAATATCAACATCCGCCCCCAATCATACCAAGAAATTCACATGATATCCAGGGATATATTTAGATTTAATGACATAATAACCCTAAAACTAATTTATTACATACTATTTTATATAATTAACCTATTCCATATAATAATGTTTGTAAAATGACCCACAAACTATTCTTTATATCTTCCGTTTTGGTTACCAAGGTAGTTGAGAGGAAGTGATCCTGCATTAGCGCATAGAGAGGATGGCAAACCACTGATAAATCACATGTGATAAGCCCCTCTAATTCACCCGGACGAGATTCAAACCTCAACCTCACCGACAACAGCGATAGAGTGCAATGCTATACTAGCATATTATTCTACTCAACCACTGGTGCGGGTAGTATATATGTTACAAACACCAACACTAAACAAAAAAGTAACAAAATAGGTATTATTTTTTAACTAGCTTTTTTCTTTGGTAGTGTTTCTCAAAGTGTTTTAATATTTTTTAGCTTGTTTCCTGCTGTGTAACACCGATTTTCTGTTTCCATTTCGGGAGTATCGCCTAGAATATTTTTCTTGGCTAAAACCATAATTTCTATACAAAAAGTTTGTGTCTAATCAAAGAAATACTGTAGATTGTTACACAAATTATTGATAAGTTAAACAGAATCAAGCCTACTCTATAAATAAACTTTTAACATAGATCATGCAAATACATCAAAAGGAACATTTTCAAAAACTGAGGTTTGGAGGTAATAGTAGTAACAAGGTGACAGACAGTTAGTGTCCAGTCCAGGGTTTTACCTGTATGAGAAATAAATGTTGGAATGGAAGGGGGAGTAGCATGGCTTACAGAAAAAAAAGATGAAAAGATAGTGAATGCCAAAGAGAGGTTGGTGGGGAGAGGGGGAGGCGCTTCTGAAGACAGAGCATTCTACTAGGCAGCTACTGAACTTTTTCAACAGTTCAGACATGATTTAATTTGAAAATATCAAATTTTGTGCCCGTTATTGTATTGTAAATATTTGTCGGGTATGATAGAACATTATCCTATTCTCTATAATAATATGATAACTTCAAAACTATATTATTGTATTTCATGTTTTATTTAATTTAAATTTAATTGAAATTACGTCTTATTGTAAAAAAGTAAATATTAACTTGTAACTTTTTATTAATATAGTTCATTTTAAATTTACAAGTTTAATGCAATGCAAAAAACCGCATGTTATTACTATGCATATTTTTTAAGCAATAGCCGGCACAACTTTATCGTTCTTATATAGTAGGTGTCCATCCGAATCTTAAGCTGTTGAAGTTAACTGACACTCACAAAACTTATTTATTGGGTATGCAAGGCCATGGTTAAAGTTGTCTGTTAAATAAAAGAACCGAAAAAATTAATCAAATAGAAAAGCTGGAAGCAAAACAATCTAATTCTACACTCTTCTACACTTTATCACATTCAATAATATGGCACATGGTTTTTAAGCACAACACACGCTGAGTAAAAAAAAAAACTTCCTTTCACCATCACGCCAGAGCCGGCACTGCGAGAGCAACAGTACTCTCTCTACCTGGCAGTCCAGCCTTCCTCCCCACCCCCTTTTATGTTCGCGTGCGCACAACAATCAAACACTACGTCACTGGCACTGTTAAGCGCACAGTTCCATACAAAGATTTTTGTATATTTTTCATAAACTGGGGGATGGCTACTGAAGTACTGACATTAAGCTTAAGGAATATATATAGTACTACAAAAATAAATAAAGAAAAAAAGGCTTATTATATTAAATGTTATCGACAATATCAAGTGGAAATAGGGGGTGCTGCAGTTCCGCAGTGCCTATACACGAGCCGCCACTGAGTATGACACAAAAACGACTAAATCACGTTGCATTTTGTTATATGGACAAAGACTATTGGATACCATCGATATAAAAGAAACGGTGAAGTGTTTTATCCAGAAAAACGAATCAATATTCACGGTTGAATCAATGCATTAATGATTAATGTAATTTATCTCTTTGATTAATGCAATAGCTAAATAAGGTATTAAATCACATATTTTTCAGTTGGTAAAAAAACACTATTTTTTCTTTAATATGAAGATAAATTGGTTATTTCCACGGGCGTAACGAGGAAAGGAGGTTTCAATCCTCCTTCCTCCAAAAGTATGAATAGTAAATATTTTTTTTGTTAATGTTTAGGCTTGTAGCTTATGTATTTGAGTCTATTAAACTCGCTAATAGCTATAAGCTTTTATGTGTTATAACACTAAAATGCCTCATAAAATATTTAATATAAAAAAAGACAATTCAATTTGTGGACACCATAACGTGCCCCTGCAAGTACCCCCCCCCTTGACCCTTCACCCGTTCCACCTCCTCCCACCCCCCCAACTGGTTAAATCCGTTCCCCTCAATAAAATTAGTAAGAGCTAGCGACGCCTATGCCACACGGGATGCAAGAGAAGGATTTCACTAGACCTTCTATCTTCTATAGTAATTTATTCATCAACCCATTCTAGTTAACCTAACCTAACCTAACCTAACCTCGAAGCCAGCCGCCAAAGTGGGAACTTTCAAATTCGATGTGGAAGAAGGTGCCAAAATGGGACCAATTTTTGTAGGCACTTAATTGGGACGCACCAAACTGGGTTAGCCCCGTTTGTTAGTATCTTTTATTTATTAGTAAATAGTACCGTTATTATAACTGCGACTACCTTTTTTCAAAAAATACAGCTCACTAACAAAGGGAGGATTGTGATACACAATAAAACAGTAAAGTGATCACCGAACAAGAAATAAACTAGACACTTCTATTTTTATTTGGTGCATGTAAGAAAGACATCGGTCCGGCAAAAGTTGAGACGTGCAGTATTTTCAGATGTAAGTAGCGGAAGAGAGAAAACTAGTCAGGACTGGTTCTCCAGGCCACTGTTGACAGTTCAATATGCTTAGGAAGGGCCTTTTAGGAAATACAAGAATATTTTTTTTTTGCCAGAATTGATAGCACTTAATCTAGTTAGTGCTATTTTATAGATATATATTGAAAGTGACATCTGCAGATCACATGACTTGACAAAGTAGATCTTATAGTAACTTTCCTAGCTGTCAATTAGGCTTGACTGTATGTATGTACCCTTGAATCTCGCCCTGTCGACCTTAACGTGCACTCTCTGAACCGACTGATTATATCAGTACACTATTATTTCTCTGAGAGAGAGCGAGAGAAAGAAAGGTCCTAACTTTGCCAGGAACGGTATTTTCACATACCTTCCAAGATTCTTTCGCAATTGACATGGGACCGACGGCTTTACTTTCCCTCCAAAGAAAGTTGTGATACGAATTTTTATCGCTCCAGAAAATTCCGTCGACCCCGGATGGGTTTGAACCCATTAGACGGGTCCTAAAGCAAGCATTTTACCCCAAGACCACCGAGGTCATTTATAGTGTTTTAGAAAGAGCCTACCATCACTTTTAAAAATACAATTACCGTATATCAAAATATCTAATCGATGCACCTTTATTAAGTCGAAG
The DNA here is from genome assembly GCA_039000515.1 of Timema cristinae. Lineage (NCBI taxonomy): Eukaryota > Metazoa > Arthropoda > Insecta > Phasmatodea > Timematidae > Timema > Timema cristinae. The sequence continues at coordinate 66,414,765 of JBCFYV010011172.1, forward strand.
GAGAGTTAATTATTTAAGCGCATAACTAGAACGGGTAGTAAGACACGGTGCTAAAAAAAGGTTAATCAGTTATTCAGTCAAATCCTTTGATGTGGCCTAAAATTGGTACCTATTGTGTTTACCAAAGGGTTTTTAATTTCAATCTAGTTTAGAAAAAAAAAACTACTCCTTGACTCGCGAATCGAACCAGAAACCCTAGGTTTATCCCGCCATTGCATTACCACTAAGCTATCCATGATTTTTCCCATGTTCAGGGACATCTCTAACCAAAATTCAGTATATTTTTACTGAAGGGTTGCGGGTTCGTTCAACTCTCGCACCAGTATGCGGGCAGTTAACATTTCCGCCTGTCACTTTTCTCTCCCTGTCCGTCGTGTTCCGTACGTCTAGTTACAAGATAGTGGTGGATTCATGATCCTCAAAGGTCGAATGGGCAGTACATTACTTAAACGAGTGACTAAGCTTTCACAGAGAGGCTCACTACTTCTCTATCTATCTACTCTTTTTATCCCATTTTCTCTCTCTATCTTATTATACTCGCTTGCTTTACCCAAACCCCCAATGAGTTTTCTTTGCAAGTGGATGTAAACTAATGTAATTCCAGAGCTGTTTTTAGATAAGTCTTACCGTTTAGGCACAAGAGACCTCCAAAGAAAGGTCCGCACCGACTTTAAAGTTTCTCCGCCGTTTTGAATTTTTATTCGGGACTATTATTTTATTTTTTTACTTTTTAGAATTTACTCTTCGGTTACAAGCTAGAAGCTAGAAGTTTGCCAAATTTCAAGTTTCTAGCTCATCTGGAAGCGAGTAGACATTAATGTCAGCGCGTGGGTCAGCCTGTGGCTTTATAGTAGAATAATGCCTATTCGGGAAAATTTCGACTTTCTAAAACCTAAGGAGAAAGGTGACTTTCTTACTGCACCAATATCAACCCATATAGAGGATGAAAACCCCATTTAGTATCCCAAACTATAAGACCTCACTCACTCAGCGGGGGCCATAGCCTATACAAAATAACAAGCAGTTCAGGTAAACTGGGAGATTAGTTAACCATCGAATCTCGATAGTATGTGTGTACGGCATCAGATCAGAACCTGATTCCGACCTCCCGTGTCAGAGTTGAGCATGCCAGTCAAGCTCTCTGGCACTGAAAGCTAGCTATTATTAGAGGTTAAAAATGCGTCAACTCTGAGGACAAAATAAACTAACCAGGGAAGTAAAGGCAGCTAATAGGGTTTGACTACGCGAAAAGGAGAGGAAAAAAAAAATAGTGGACATTCGCTAGGGAAATGTGTAAAGATACCCACACCGGTGACTCTGCGGAATGAATTTCGGGCTCATATAGTTTGGTTTATCTGTGATAGGTAGGTTGGGGTCCGAACTTAATGCAATTGTTATTCTTAAAGTTTTCCCATTCTCCTTACATAGAAAATGCGGGTGAATTTCCTCTAAAGACCTATCTTGGTCATAGCTACCCCACTAGCTTAATTTAAATTTATTTAGCTCATACGAATAATAAGACACGGTAGAAAAGCAAAACACAATTTGGGAAGTTTTTTCCTTTTTACCCGCCTCGGTGGCGTAGTTGGCTAACGCGCTTGTCGTGTTGAAGCTCGACTGCTGAGGACGGGGAGATCGAGGTTCGAATCTCGGTCGGGTGAACTGGGGGGAGCGGGGGTGGTTCCTAAATGGTTTTCCACTCTTCCTCCACGCAAATGCGGGTTCACTTCCTTTAACTAAACCTTCCCAATTCCTAATCCATTAGCGTAAATAGTACTTAAAGCGTATAACCCGAACGGGTAGTAAGACGCGGTGCTAAATATTAAATATAAATATTTTTCCTTTTTCTTTGTTACTTCTCTGCACACGTTTACATTAAATTCAGGTCATTCTGGGAAATCGATATTTTGTTTTATAATTTACGGACATTCAAAACCCTTCTTTATGGTTTTGTTTACCAAACGGAATTATTCAGTACTGGGATCATAATTTAACATTTCATAGTTTTAAAATAAACATTTTTTATGATGTTTCACAATGTTCGTCTTGTTTTGTAAACATTTAAAAAAATATGCTGTCTTTACTTTTTTTTATTATTATTATTATTAGCACCGCGTCTTACTACCCGTTCGGGTTATACGCATTTACGCTAATGTGTAATGATAGGGTGATTGTGAAATGAAAATGGAGGACCTACAGTTTAACGTGGAATCCGAACCACGGTGGAGGCCTGGCATTCCCCACATTCACAAGATGTCTTGTCAGAGGTTTACTTTTTATTGACCTGCTTCGGTGGCCGTATGATCTAAGGCGTCACCCTCATGTTAGACGAGACTGACGATGACAGGTAGATCAAGGATCAAATCCCGGTCGTGTGTACAGAAACAGTTTTTTTCCCATAATGGTTTTCCACACTCCCTCCACGTAAATGCGGGTACAATTACTCTAAATTCGACTTTTCTCATCTAGCTCACTAGCATAATTAGTACATATGAGTATAGCGCTAGCAGGTAATAAGACGTGGTGCTGATATATATAAACACAATATATATATTTAAATGTAAATTCCCGTAGTCAATAATAAGAAAGTGGAAATAAACGACTATGTTTTAAAGCTACTAAATGTTTAAATCAGGAATCTCAATAGCTTTCTATTAAACATTAAATATTCGAATAATCCGGCTTGGTGGGTATAGTCTAATACACTTTATTTGCCGTAAACTTAAAACTTAGAACTTCGCATTAAAGCAAATACTATTAAAGTCCACAACAACAAAGCTTAGGGGTCAACGTCACCCCGGCTGTTCACGTGACTTGTTCTTACGGTACTTATTTGAATATTAAGGCTCTTGTTTATAAAAAATAAGAAACCTTATCGGCCAAATCCAACCATTCATTAAGCTATTGATATCACTTGAATTCAGTATTTCCTAATTAGGTTCGTTGGCCAAGTTGAAGGTCGTGTTCCAACATTTGTAATAATGTTTTAATTAGGTTATAAAAGTCTCGTTGGGTGGGATAACATTAGTTTTTTAAGAGGCTCTAAATGGGTACGTCTTTGATTGAAACAACTGCAGTATTATTATATTATATTATTATTATTATTATTATTATTATTATTATTTAGCACCGCGTCTTACTACCCGTTCGGGTTATACGCACTTACGCTAATGTGTAATGGTAGGGTGATTGTGAGATGAAATGGAGGACCTACAGTTTAACGTGAAATCTGAACCACGGTGGAGGCCTGGTATTCCCCACATTCACAAGTTGTGGTTAATACACTTCTTGTCAGAGGTGAAGGAGGGGTTTGGTAATTAGATAAATCTGTGCCGCGACCGAGGATTGATCCTGGCCTCCAGTACAGAAGTCCGACACCTTATCCCTAAACCACCAGGTCACCTACAACAATTGCAGTAAAATTTACGGGTATTATTCATACTCGCACAAGCTTACTCAATCTTTTTAGAAAAATCGACCATTACCAAACTGATATGATTACCAATATCCTATTATATTTTAAAATAGGAAATATTCATGCAGAATTTTGTCATTCTCGCTAATTTTCTATTATTTCTTCGAATCTAATCGTAAATTATATTATTATTTTTATTATAATTATTATAAATATAATATTAATTATATTATTATTATAAATATTATTTGATGTATTTGAAATTACAAAACCTTATTTGTGAAAGAATGGTATGTTTTTACTATCCGTCTGAGCTACCAGAATTTACTTGTTCTAATCAGGTAGGGTTGAATGTAGAATAAAGATGAGATGTAGTTGCATTTTAGTGGAGAGGGAAAATTCATCTAGATGAACTTCCCTCAGTAAACCCACTTAGGATTTGAATCATGACCTTTTGTTAGTATTTTTGGTGTGTGCCTACCGTGTCTTACTACCCATCCGGACTATCCGCATACTTACACCACAAAGCAGGGATGAGGAATCCCTGTTACTGACAAACCATACCAGGTATGGGTGACCACAGCCTGCGTGTCAAACAAGGGTTGACGTAAATGTCGTCCCGAAGGTAGTATGACCCCCTAATATCCGGTGTAAGATACGTACCATCCCGAATTAAATTTATTTTTAAAAACATTTACATTTTATTTTGATGTAGGAAAAACTTCAAATTTAAAAATTGAACTTCATAGGTAATAAAAAAAAAGTTGAAATAAATTATAACAATATGTAGAGTTTTTAAATTTTGAATTGAAATATGTATGTTCGCTTAGATGTACTTCTTTTCTTTTTTTTAGGAAATTTAAGTTCGCTTAAACATTTCATTACGGAGAATTAAATCGTCATAATATATATATATATATAAACAAGACATTAGGTTAAATCGTTTCTGCACTACGTTATTGAGATTATTATTTTTGTCTATTTGACTTAGCCACATTTTTTCGGCTCTAGTACTATGTTGAATTAAATGTTTAAATATCGAAATTGTTTTCATTACTCTTTACATTATTCTTTATTCAATGTAGATTAAGGAGGGGCACAATTTACATAGCAGCGTTTAACCCGAACGGGTAGTATACGTGGTGAGTTAAAAACAATTGCATCGCTTCCTTTTAACGATGAGACGAAATTTATATCAAAAATGCAAACGGGACGGAATTTATCAAAACCGAGGTGGGGGTAGTGTCGCTCAATAAACATTGCATGTGTTGTCTAACTTATTTATGTGAGCACACAGTTACGTTACATAGAACATAATTTGTTTAGCCCTATTTAAACGTGGTTACCCTACAGTGAAGACCTAACTCCACCTGGAACGGCATGATCATAACAATTATTCGGATTTTGACGAACTAAAGATTTTCAAAATTACCAATATAATGGCACTAATCATTCTACAAAAAATACCTAAAAATGTGAATTAAAACTTTTAATGAATTCACATGAATACGTATATCAAATAAGCACTTTACAAATGGAAATTTAAAGTGATCTGTAATCAACAAAAGACTTTCGCTTACTGCTAAACATAAACATCTGTTTACAAATACAATTTCGCAATAGAATGTACTGCTGATGACGGGTAGACTGGAGTTCGTATCGTGATCGGGATTACTGAGGATGTTTTTTCCTAAACATCTTCCCACTCTTTTTCCACGTTAATGTG